>JAXLNO010001338.1:384701-458516 GCA_038087875.1 Malacoraja senta
TTCAACGAAATAATCCTCCCCGACTGACGGCCACAATTAAAACATTAATAAGTCATGAGGGCTATTTTAACACGTGTTATGCTCATGATTTAGTTCTAATGCGACTCTAGAATGTACGTTAACCTCCCACAAAAAACAGTCACAACAAAGTCATTAAAAGGTTAGTTAACTTTAGAATTAACATTTTTTTTTCATTTTCTTGAAGTTAGTACATAGTAGTTCGATTTTTTACAAAATAATGCACATTTGGAGTATATCTAATTGAAGTTTCTTGGATGCGGCCTTATTAGATTAACGCTAACTAAATGCGGCATTCCAACATGAAAAGGTTCCCCACCCCTGGTCTAGATCCACTGGCTCCCCTTCATCCATTTTACTTGTCACATCCTCAAAAAAATTCCAGAAGTCAAGCATGATTTCCTTTCATAAATCCATGTTGACTTGGACTAATCCTTTTACCGCTAAATAAATGCCCCATTATTACCTCATTAATAATTGACTCTTTCCCACCACCGAAGTCAGGCTAACTGGTCTGTAATTCCCCGTTTTCTCTCTCGCTCCTTTCTTGAAAAGTGGGATAACATTAGCTATCCTCCAATCCACAGGACTTTGGATCCGTCTTCACTAAGGAGGACACAAACAATCTTCCTGATGTACTCGTGGCCAGAGGATTTGGGGTGACGGAAGAACTGAAGGAAATCCACATTAGGCAGGAAATGGTGTTGGGTAGACTGATGGGACTGAAGGCTGATAAATCCCCAGGACCTGATGGTCTGCATCCCAGGGTACTCAAGGAAGTGGCTCTAGAAATCGTGCACGCATTGGTGATCATTTTCCAATGTTCTATAGATTCAGGATGAGTTCCTGTGGATTGTAGGGTAGCTAATGCTATCCCACTTTTTAAGAAAGGCGGGAGAGAGAAAGGGAATTATAGGCAAGTTAGCCTGACATCAATGGTGGGGAAGATGCTGGTCAATAATAAAAGATGAAATAGCGGCACATTTGGATAGCAGTAACAGGATCGGTCCAAGTCCGAGTCAGCATGGATTTACGAAGGGGAAATCATGCTTGACTAATCTTCTGGAATTTTTTTGAGGATGTAACTAGGAAAATGGACAAGGGAGAGCCAGTTGATGTAGTGTGCCTGGACTTTCAGAAAGCATTTGATAAGGTCCCACATAGGAGATTAGTGGGTAAAATCAGAGCACATGGTATTGGGGTAGGGTACTGACATGGATAGAAAATTGGTTGGCAGACAAGAAACAAAGAGTAGGGATTAACAGGTCCTTTTCAAAATGACAAGCAGTGACTAGTGGGGTGCCGCAAGGCTTTGTGCTGGGACCACAACTATTTACAATATACATTAATGATTTAGATGAAAGGATGAAAAGTAACATTAGCAAATTTGCAGATAAGTCAAAACTGGGTGGCATTGTGAACTGTGAGGACGTTATGAGGATGCAGTTTAATGTGGAAAAATGTGAGGTTATCCACTTTGGTGGCAAAAACATGAAGGCAGATTATTATCTGAATGGTGTCAAGTTGGGAAAAGGGGAAGTACAATGGGATCTGGGGGTCTTGGTTCATCAGTCAATGAAAGTAAGCATGCAGGTACAGCAGGCAGTGAAGAAAGCGAATGGCATGTTGGCCTTCATAACAAGAGGAGTTGAGTATCGGAGCAAAGAGGTCCTACTACAGTTGTACAGGGCCCTGGTGAGACCACATCTGGAGTATTGTGTGCAGTTTTGGTCCCCTAATTTGAGGAAGGACTTTCTTGCTATTGAGAGTTGTTCAAGAAGGAACTGCAGATGCTGGAAAATCGAAGGTAGACAAAAGTGCTTGAGAAACTCAGCGGATGCAGCAGCATCTATGGAGCGAAGGAAATAGGCAACGTTTCGGGCCGAAACCCTTCTTCAAACTGATGCAGGGTGGGGGGGCGGGAAGAAGAAAGGAAGAGGAGCCAGAGGGCTGAGGGAGAGCTGGGAAGGGGAGGAGACAGCAAGGGCTACCGAAAATTGGAGAAGTCAATGTTCAAGTCGCTGGGGTGCAGACTGCCCAAGCGGAATATGAGGTGCTGCTCCTCCAATTTCCGGTGGTGCTCACTCTGGCCATGGAGGAGGCCCAGGACAGAAAGGTCGGATTCGGAATGGGAAATCCCCAGCTGCTTGAAAATTGACTTCTCCAATTTCCAGTAGCCCTTGCTGTCTCCATAGATGCTGCTGCACCCACTGGGTTTCTCCAGCAATGTCTACCTTGCTATTGAGGGAGTGTAGCGTAGGTTTACCAGGTTAATTCCCGGGATGGCGGGACTATCATATGCTGAGAGAATGGAGCGGCTGGGCTTGTATACTCTGGAGTTTAGAAGGATGAGAGGGTATCTTATTGAAACAGATAAGATTATGAAGGGTTTGGACACTGTAGAGGCGGGAAACATGTTCACGATTTTGGGGGAGTCCAGAACCAGAGGACACAGTTTAAGAATAAGGCCATTTAGAACGGAGACGAGGAAACACTTTTCCTCACAGGGAGTGGCGAGTCGGGGGAATTCTCTGGATACTTTCAAGTGAGAGCTAGATAGGGCTCTTAAAGATAGCGGAGCCAGGGGATATGGGGAGAAGGCAGGAACGGGGTACTGATTGGGGATGATCAGCCATGATCACATTGAATGGCGGTGCTGGCTCGAAGAGGGCGCCCCTCCCTCCCTCACTCCCTCCCTCACTCCCTCCCTCACTCCCTCCCTCACATTGCCAGCGACCCACACACCTCGGGCTCCGGCTTCTCGGGTCGCCGGCCGCAGGCTCGCCCTCGGGAAGGGGAAGGGAAAGGACGTGAGGCCGGGCTACAACTGTTCCTACTCGAGCTCCCCGGCGCTGACCGAAGGCCTTGTCCTGACGGCGGCGGCGGTGACCAAAGATCCTATAACGGAGCCTCTGGCGGTGACGGCGTCAACGCACCGGCCCCGCCTCCCCCACACTGACGGACAGCGCCAGCGGCCAACGACGTCACACAGGACCATGTACCGCCCCCTCCCGGCGTCCGACCAATCAGAGCCGCGTTCCCGCCCCCCCCCCCCAGCGAAGGAGAGCGCGTCCGATAGGTCGAGCCGTAAGCCCCGCCCTTCGGACAGACAGCCCCTTCCGCCAATCGGAGCCGCACATCCCGCCCTAGCAACGGTTGTCACGGCGCGTCCGGCCCGCCCCCGCGGCTCCTGCACCACGTGCTGGGGAAAGACTATGGGCAACGTTTCAGGTCGGGACACTCGGCTACTTGTTAAACTTTGTTCGTTGAGAAATGTCATTCTCTGATTTTAGTTAAACTATCCAACAACCTGCCTCCATTTTATTGATAGCGGTATGAATATTGATTTCTCTAACTTCAAGTAACCCTTACATCCCCTCTCTCTCCATCCCTCCCCCACCCAAGTCAAACCAGCTTCAGTCATCTTGTTGAGTCTCATTGTCTGTAACTCGATTTCACCTAGCCCACAGCTAACAATGGCCTGTTTCCTTTAAAATCGTCATTTTTTTGCATATCCTTAGCATCTCCTTTGTTCTGTTATTTTCACACCTCACCCTTCCATATCTTTGGTCTCCCTCTTCCCTGACTCAGTCTGAAGAAGGGTCTCGACCGAAAACGTTACCCATTCCTTTTCTCCAGCGATGCTGTCTGACTTGCTATCTTATTCCAGCTTTTTGTGTCTATCCCTTTTTTTCCTCTCTCTTCCCTGTGCCCCACCTGAACGGGACCCATTTCCCCATCTCCTTTCAAAAATATCCCTTTCTCTGGCTTCACATTCTGCTCATCTTCTCTCACAGCCTTTCCTGTTCTTCCCATCTCTGGTCTTTGTCCACCCATCTGCCAATCACCCCGCTCCCCTCACCTGTATCCATCTATTACTTAAAGATGGACACAAAATACAGGAGTAACTCAGTGGGACAGGCAGCATCTCTGGAGAGAAGGAATGAATGACGTTTTGGGTCGAGACCCTTCTTCAGAATGGTTAGGGATAAAGGAAACGAGAGATATAGACAGTGAAATGGAGAGATAAAGAACAATGAATTCAAGATATGCAAAAAAGTAACAATGATAAAGGAAACTGGCCATTGTTAGCTGTTTGTTGGGTGAAAACGAGAAGCTAGTGCGACTTGGGTGGGGGAGGGGATGGAGAGAGAGGAAATGCCGGGGCTACCTGAAGTGAGAGAAATCAATATTAATACCACCGGGGTGTAAGTTGCCCAAGCGGAATATGAGGTGCTGCTCCTCCAATTTCCGGTGGTGCTCACTCTGGCCATGGAGGAGGCCCAGGACAGAAAGGTCGGATTCGGAATGGGAAATCCCCAGCTGCTTGAAAATTGACTTCTCCAATTTCCAGTAGCCCTTGCTGTCTCCATAGATGCTGCTGCACCCACTGGGTTTCTCCAGCAATGTCTACCTTGCTATTGAGGGAGTGTAGCGTAGGTTTACCAGGTTAATTCCCGGGATGGCGGGACTATCATATGCTGAGAGAATGGAGCGGCTGGGCTTGTATACTCTGGAGTTTAGAAGGATGAGAGGGTATCTTATTGAAACAGATAAGATTATGAAGGGTTTGGACACTGTAGAGGCGGGAAACATGTTCACGATTTTGGGGGAGTCCCAGAACCAGAGGACACAGTTTAAGAATAAGGCCATTTAGAACGGAGACGAGGAAACACTTTTCCTCACAGGGAGTGGCGAGTCGGGGGAATTCTCTGGATACTTTCAAGTGAGAGCTAGATAGGGCTCTTAAAGATAGCGGAGCCAGGGGATATGGGGAGAAGGCAGGAACGGGGTACTGATTGGGGATGATCAGCCATGATCACATTGAATGGCGGTGCTGGCTCGAAGAGGGCGCCCCTCCCTCCCTCACTCCCTCCCTCACTCCCTCCCTCACTCCCTCCCTCACATTGCCAGCGACCCACACACCTCGGGCTCCGGCTTCTCGGGTCGCCGGCCGCAGGCTCGCCCTCGGGAAGGGGAAGGGAAAGGACGTGAGGCCGGGCTACAACTGTTCCTACTCGAGCTCCCCGGCGCTGACCGAAGGCCTTGTCCTGACGGCGGCGGCGGTGACCAAAGATCCTATAACGGAGCCTCTGGCGGTGACGGCGTCAACGCACCGGCCCCGCCTCCCCCACACTGACGGACAGCGCCAGCGGCCAACGACGTCACACAGGACCATGTACCGCCCCCTCCCGGCGTCCGACCAATCAGAGCCGCGTTCCCGCCCCCCCCCCCCAGCGAAGGAGAGCGCGTCCGATAGGTCGAGCCGTAAGCCCCGCCCTTCGGACAGACAGCCCCTTCCGCCAATCGGAGCCGCACATCCCGCCCTAGCAACGGTTGTCACGGCGCGTCCGGCCCGCCCCCGCGGCTCCTGCACCACGTGCTGGGGAAAGACTATGGGCAACGTTTCAGGTCGGGACACTCGGCTACTTGTTAAACTTTGTTCGTTGAGAAATGTCATTCTCTGATTTTAGTTAACTATCCAACAACCTACCTCCCTTTTATTGATTTCTCTAACTTCAAGTAACCCTTACATCCCCGCTCTCTCCATCCCTCCCCCACCAGTCAAACCAGCTTCAAAGTCATCTTTGCAACCGCAAGAGATGCAACACTTGTCCCTTCACTTCCCCCCTCTACTCCATTCAAGGACCCAAGCAGTCGTTCCAGGTGCGACAGAGGTTCACCTGCATCTCCCCCAACCTCATCTATTGCATCCGCTGCTCTAGATGCCAGCTGATCTACATCGGTGAGACCAAGCGGAGGCTTGGCGATCGTTTCGCCGAACACCTCCGGTCGGCCCGCAATAACCAACCTGAACTCCCGGTGGCTCAGCACTTCAACTCCCCCTCCCATTCCGTATCTGACCTCTCTGTCCTGGGTCTCCCCCATGGCCACAGCGAGCAACACCGTAAATTGGAGGAAATGCACCTCATATTCCGCTTGGGCAGTCTACATCCTGGGGGCTTGAACATTGAATTCTCCCAATTCTGCTAGCCCTTGCTGTCCCCTCCCCTTCATCAGCCATCTGGTTGTCTCCTCCCCTCCCCCAGCCCTCGGGCTCCTCCTCTGCCTTTTTCCTTTTTTCCTTTCTTCTCCCCACCCCCTATCAGTCTGAAGAAGGGTTTCGGCCCGAAACGTTACCTATTTCCTTCGCTCCATAGATGCTGCTGCACCCGCTCAGTTTCTCCAGCATTTTTGTGTACCTTCAAAGTCATCTTGTTGAGTCTCGTTGTCTGTAACTCGATTTCACCTAGCCCACGGTAGCCTTAGTAGCAATGTTACAAATTTTGAGATTTTTAAAATCAAGTCTTCAATTTATCCCATCAGATAAAGCATAAAAAGAAGTTTAATTTGACACCTAATTCACTTTCATATCTTCAGTATTAAAAAAGTTATGGCCATTTTCATAGCCTGAAATTAGCATCTTGTTTGCTTTTCCATTGACTTAACTCAAAAGCTGTGATCGAGGACAGTCAAAAGCCCATAACTTTCTTATAAATTAAGAGAACTGAATAAAATTTTCAGTTATTATGGATTGAAGCATTCTGAAACAAATATGAAAACAATCTTAGGTACACAAAAATGCTGGAGAAACTCAGCGGGTGCAGCAGCATCTATGGAGCGAAGGAAATAGGTAACGTTTCGGGCCGAAACCCTTCTTCAGACTGATAGGGGGTGGGGAGAAGAAAGGAAAAAAAGGAAAAAGGCGGAGGAGGAGCCCGAGGGCTGGGGGAGGGGAGGAGACAACCAGATGGCTGATGAAGGGGAGGGGACAGCAAGGGCTAGCAGAATTGGGAGAATTCAATGTTCAAGCCCCCAGGATGTAGACTGCCCAAGCGGAATATGAGGTGCATTTCCTCCAATTTACGGTGTTGCTCGCTGTGGACATGGAGGAGACCCAGGACAGAGAGGTCAGATACGGAATGGGAGGGGGAGTTGAAGTGCTGAGCCACCGGGAGTTCAGGTTGGTTATTGCGGACCGACCGGAGGTGTTCGGCGAAACGATCGCCAAGCCTCCGCTTGGTCTCACCGATGTAGATCAGCTGGCATCTAGAGCGGCGAATGCAATAGATGAGGTTGGAGGAGATGCAGGTGAACCTCTGTCGCACCTGGAACGACTGCTTAGGTCCTTGAATGGAGTAGAGGGGGGAGGTGAAGGGACAAGTGTTGCATCTCTTGCGGTTGCAAGGGAAAGTACCAGGGGAGGGGGTGGTATGGGAAGGAAGGGAAGAATTGACAAGGGAGTTACGGAGGGAGCGGTCTTTGCGGAAGGCAGACATGGGGGGGAGATGGGAAGATGTGGCGAGTGGTGGGGTCACGTTGGAGGTGGCGAAACTGACAGAGGATCACTTGTATGTGACGGCTGGTGGGGTGAAAGGTGAGGACTAGGGGGACTCTGCCCTTGTTGTGAGTGGGGATGGGGAGAGAGAGCAGTGTTGCGGGGTATGGCAGAGACCCTGGTGCGAGCCTCATCTATGGTGGAGGAGGGGAACCCCCGTTTCCCTGAAGAATGAGGACATTTCAGATGCCCTGGTGTGGAACGCCTCATCCTGGGAGCAGATGCGGCGTAGACAGAGGAATTGGGAGTGGGGGATGGAGTCCTTACAGGAAGCAGGTTGGGAAGAAGTGTAGTCCAGATAGCCATGGGACTCGGTAGGTTTGTAGTGGATGAAACAATCTTACTTGGATGACCTGAAATTAAAGCATATAATTAGTTAGTTACCTAATTGTAGCTAATTACAAAACTCAATTACTAGATCTAAACATCTATCCATAGCCTAAGTGTCCAAATAACATTCACACAAGAATTCACAATATAACATGATTTTTAAATCTCATTGTCATGAATTTATAGGCCAAATAGAAGTGTATAATTCCCGTAAATTAATGGCCATTTAAATCATCTTGCGAGTGGGATTTTGTGGAATGCGATCGATTGGAACGTTGCATTTGCGATGAATTTAAACCCCATATCGGCAGGAAAAATACTGCTGGTTCGTATGGGGCCTAAGTCACCTTTTCGCAACGTGAAATTTTGATTAAAGGCATCCTAAGAAGCACGTTTATATGTAAAAATAAACGGCTTACCTTTCTTTGTCCCGTACGTGAGATCCGTCCCATTGTCGGCGTTTACGACTTTAGAAGACGATATTTATTTTACTCCTGCTATTAAATTATCCAGCGCTGTTTTTCAAAAACTTCCGAGAACGCAAGTCGGATCGATTTCTCTTCAGCAGCTAAACAGCCTCAATTTTGGAAACGTCATTCCGTCACCCATTCCTTCTCTCCAGAGATGCTGCCTGTCCCGTTAAGTTAAAGAGTGCCCACGGTAGACTCACGAGTCACTACGGTAAACTCACGGGCTACTACGTTCTTACGAGTTTAAAAGTTTAAATTTTTTTCTTCAAGAGTAAATTTGACTCGTGAAAATCTTTCATCATGTTGAAAGATTTTCACGAGTTAACAAGATTCCCGAGTACTTGCCGTTAGTATTACGAGTGCCGACGTTCCCGCTACGTTAATTCTACGTGATTACCACGAGTTTGATTTGTTTTAAACTCGGGATCACTCGTGGGTGGACTCGCACCGTGAGACAGGGCCATTAGTCTCCCTCTTCCCTGACTCAGTCTGAAGAAGGGTCTCGACCCAAAACGTCACCCATTCCTCTTCTCCAGCGACGGGTGCCTTGCTGACTTCTTCCAGCTTTTTGTGTCTATCACCTTTTTTCCCTCTCTTCCCTGTGCCCCACCCGAACGGGACCCGTTTCCCCCATTTCCCCTTCCCCTTTCACCAATAACCCTTTCTCTGGCTTCACATTCTGCTCATCTTCTCTCACAGCCTTTCCTGTTCTTCCCATCTCTGGCCTTTGTCCACCCATCTGCCAATCACCCCGCTCCCCCTCACCTGTATCCATCTATTACTTAAAGATGGACACAAAATGCTGGAGTAACTCAGTGGGCAGCATCTCTGGAGGGAAAGATGTTTCGGGTCGAGACCCTTCTTCAGAATGGTTAGGGATGAGGGAAACGAGAGATATAGACAGTGAAATGGAGAGATAAAGAACAAAGAATTCAAGATATGCAGAAAAGTGACGATGATAAAGGAAACAGGCCATTGTTAGCTGTTTGTTGGGAGAAAACGAGAAGCTAGTGCGACTTGGGTGGGGGAGGGATGGAGAGAGGGAATGCCGGGGCTTCCTGAAGTGAGAGAAATCAATATTAATACCACTGGGCTGTAAGTTGCCCAAGCGAAATATGAGATGCTGTTCCTCCAATTTGCGTTTAGCCTCACTGACAATGGAGGAGACCGAGGACAGAAAGGTCAGTGTGGGAATTGGAAGGAGAATTAAAGTGTTTGGCAACCGGTTGATCAGGTTGGTTCAGGCGGGCTGAGCCAAGGTGTTCCGCGAAACGATCGCCCAGTCTGCGTTTGGTCTCGCCGATGTGTAAGAGTCCACATCCTGAACAACGGATACAGTGGTTGAGGATGGAGGGGGTGCAAGTGAGGCTTTGTCCCACCCTTACCTCCCTTCCAGCTTCCTTCAACTACAATCATACTGATGAAGGGTCCTGACCCGAAACCTCACCTATCCATGTACTTGCATTAAACATTATACCCAATATTATGTACCTGTACACTGTGGACGGCTCGATTGTTATCATGTTTAGTTTTTCCGCTGACTATAGCACGCCACAAAATCCAGAGGGTGGCGGGCATGTGGAACGAGCTGCCAGAGGAGGTGTAGGGAGGCAGATACAATCACAATCTTTAAAAGGTGTTTGGACAGGTTCATAAGTCACAGCAGCAGAATTCCAACGGACTGTCTGTTTTTTCGCCTTTTTTGTTATTGTTAGTGTGTTGTTAAAGTTTGTGTTAATGTTCTCTGGTTTGTTTTATGTGGGCGGTGGGGGAGGGGGTCGGGGGAATTTTTTTTCTCCAACCTCTTACCTTGCCGGAGATGCGATTGTTTTCCGGATCGTATCCCCGGTCGCTCTGCAGTCTAACATCATGGAGATGGCTGGCCTTGCTCGAGACTGACTTGGAGCCCCACCGCAGGGCCATGGACTTACCATCGGAGCCTGCAATCTCTTGTCAAGTTGGGAAAAGGGGAAGTACAAAGGGATCTGGGGGTCCTTGTTCATCAGCCAATGAAAGTAAGCATGCAGGTACAGCAAGGCAGTGAAGAAAGCGAATGGCATGTCGGCCTTCATAACAAGAGTTGAGAACAGGAGCAAAGAGGTCCTTCTGCAGTTGTACAGGGCCCTAGTGAGACCCTGTAGCCCCTAGTGGAATATTGAGACCCGACTAGCCCCTAGTGGAGTATTGAGTGCAGTTTGGTCTCCTAATTTGAGGAAGGACATTCTTGCTATTGAGGGAGTTCAACGTAGGTTTACAAGGTTAATTCCCGGCATGGTGGGACTGTCATATGCTGAGAGAATGGAGCGGCTAGGATTTTACACTCTGGAGTTTAGAAAGATGAGAGGGGATCTTATTGAAACAGATAAGATTATTAAGGGTTTGGGCACACTAGAGGCTGGAAACATGTTCCGATGAGAGAACTAGATAGGGCTCTTAAAGATAGCAGTTGGGATATGGGGAGAAGGCAGGAACGGGGTACTGATTGGGGATGATAAGCCATGATCAAATAGAAAGGCGGTGCTGGCTCGAAGGGCCGAATGGCCTACTCCTGCACCTATTGTCTATTGCCTAATCGACGTTCCAACTGCGGCCTGCGGATTTCAATACCGAGGAGCTCGCAGTCTCGGGAAACTCCAAGTCGCAGGAGGTTCGACTAGCCCCAACCCGGGGTCCGATCGCCATCTAAGCATGGCAGCTTAGACCCCCCCCCCGATACGGGAACTTGATTGGCCCGATGTGAAGGGCCCGACCGCCGGCTACAGGAGCCAAGATTGCCCCGACAACGGAAGGTTCAAGTGTCCTGACCGCGGGAGAACAAAGGGAAAAGATTGAAAAAATTTTTCCGCCTTCCATCACGTGAGGAATGTGGAGGAGTCACTGTGGTGGATGTTTATGTTAAAATGTATTTTGTGTGCCTTGTTGCTTTTTATTGGTATGACTATAGCAAATCAAATTCTTCTTATGTTGCAAAACATGCTAATAAAGTATGATTCTGATTACGATTATGATTAGGCCATTCGGCCCATCGAGTCTGCTCCACCATTCAATCATGACTGACTGAAGAGACAAAGACTTTAAGACTTTTGCCTTCCATCACAGTGAGGAGGTGCCTGAACTCACTGTGGTGGATGTTAAATTTGTGTTTTTTGTGTGTTTTTTGTTATTTTTATTATATGTATGACTGCAAGGCACGAAATTTCGTTCAGACCGAAAGGTCTGAATGACAATAAAGGATACTTTGACTTTTTTACTTTGATGACTGATATATCTCTCCTTCTCAACCCCATTCTCCTGCCTTCTCCCCATAACCCCTGACACCCGCACTAATCAAGAATCTGTCAACCTCTTCTTTAAAATGTGCAGCACGGTGGTGCAGCGGTAGAATTGCGTTAGATTCACAGCGCCAGAGACCAGGGTTCCATCCTGACTACGGGTGCTGTCTGTACAGAGTTTGTATGTTCTCCCCGTGACCTGCGTGGGTTTTTACTCCCAGATTAAAAAGACGTACAGGTTTGTAGGTTAATTGGCTTCTGTAAAATTGTCCCTTATGTGTGCAGGATGGAGCTAGTGTACGGGGTGATCACTGGTCGGTAAGGATTCGGTGAGCCGAAGGGCCTGTTTCTGCGCAGTATCTCTAAAATCTAAACAATACCCGGTGACTTGGCCTCCAACGCCGTCTGTGGCACCGAATTCCGCAGATTCACCGCCCTCCGGCTAAAGAAATTCCTCCTCATCTCTTTTCTAAAGGCATGGGTGGAAAAGGCAGAGAGGGCTAGGTGCCAGATGCAGGCATGTGGGTAGTAATTTGATGCTTCAGCCTGCAGCAACGCAGGAGAACTGTGTTCCAGATGCTTCATTAGTTTGTTGTTCTGTACATCGACCAGGATGCGATGAAATCGCCTGTTCACACGCAGCCGCCAGACCAAACTATGTACACACTGACCAATTCAATAAATGCAATAACCAGTGCAGAACAGTGCAAGGCTGTGTTGGAGAAAGCCCGGGGCAGCATGGACGAGAGGGGCCGAAGGGCCTGTCTCCGGGTAAGGCGACCACCGACACTGTCCGTGTGGAGTTTGCACGCTCCCCGTTTTGGACTGGATGCGGGTCGCGGCAGGGGAGGCGAGCTCAGCCTCTCTCCTGAGCATCCTAGCCCCGACAGGCCAAGTGCTGCCGACTTCCTCCCCAGACAACAACTGAGGGGAAAAACACAGAAGAAACCTCTTCCAAACCACCCCACCCCCGAATCCCTCAGGGAATGCCCCTGCCCTGCCGTTGAAATCAAGCCGTCACTCGTGCATTATCAGTTAGCATAATTTTTTTTTAAATATATAGAGGAAAGCTCATCAAATTCAAATTCAAATTTATTGTCACATGTACCAATTAAGGTACAGTGATATTTAAGCTACCATACAGCCATAGTAAGTAAAAGCAACAAGACACATAGCCACATAAAATAAAATTTAACATAAACATCCACCACAGAGGAATCCACATTCCTCATTGTGATGGAAGGTAATAAAGTTCAATCATCTTCCTCATTTGTTCACCCGTGGTCGGAGCTGTTGAACCCTCCGCAGTCACCGCTGCCGACGGTCCGATGTCTGAAGCCCTCGCGTCGGGATGATCGAGACAGGTTAGAACACTCCGCAGCATGGAGCACCCGAGTCGGCCTTTTCTTACCGGAGACCGCGGGCTTCACGGTGTTAAAGTCCACAGGCCCCGCGGTTGGAGCTCTTCACAGGCGATCCTCGGCAAAGGATAACAGGCTCCGCGATGTTAAAGTCCGCGCGCCCGTGGCTTGAAGCTCTGGGCCGAGCTTCAGGAAAGGCCGCATCACTCCACGTTGTTAGGCCGCAGGGTGGACGGAGATACGACACGTAGAAAAATCTCATCTCCGTCGAGGTAAGTGACTAAAAAAAAGTTTCCCTCAATCCCCCCCCCCCACATTAAACAAACCAAGAAACACTAAAACATACTTTTAAAACATACTTAAAATAATAAAAACAGTAGAAGGGACAGACAGACTGTTGGCGAGGCAGCCAGTGCTGGTGGCGCTATCCGGTTGACACTATTACTTGGGGACCTATCTACATTTTTTTTTGCTTTAAAAAATATATTTATTTCATTGGAATACAACTTTGCTCTAACGGGTTAACGGGCAAAAGCCATTGTTTACCACGGTGAAAATCTTGCGGATGTCCAAGGGCGGAGAGCGAGGTCCCACCGTACGGAGTTGAGGGGGAACGTCCGGGGGACGGGAAGCGGTGACTCCGGATTAATTCTGACGCCCTTTGCCAGTGAGAAGACAGGAATGATGGAGAGATGGCCCACGGGGGTGGGGGGGGGGGAGAAAGTTGAAAAGGAGAGGTGGGAGTGGTCACCTTAGATTCCCTTCCCTCTACAGATGCAGCCTGACCCACTGAGTTCCACCACCGCTTTAGAGAGAATGACGTTTTGAGTCAGGACCCTTCTTCAGACTGATTGGAGAGGGAGGGGGGAGGAAGCCGAAAAAGAGAGATGGGGGCTGGACAAAGCCTGGCAAGTGATAGGTGGACACAAAATGCTGGAGTAACTCCGCAGGACAGGCAGCATCTCCAGAGAGAAGGAATGGGTGACGTTCCAGGTTGAGACCCTTCTTCAGAAGTGAAGGTGGATATAGGTGAGGGACACACAAGATACTGCAGATGCTGGAATCTTGCATGGAACAAAATTTAGTTAGATGCACAGAATCTCTTGCCCAGAGTGGGGGAATGGAGGACCAGAGGACATGGGTTCAAGGTAAAGAGGAAAAGATTAAATAGGAATCCGAGGGGTAACTTTTTAACACAAAAGGTGTTGGGTGTATGAAACAAGCTGTGGGAGGAGGTAGTTGAGGCTGGGACTATCCCAGCGTTCAAGAAACAGTTAGACAGGTACATGGATAGGACAGGTTTGGAGGGATGTGGACCAAATGCAGGCAGGTGGGACCAGTGTAGTTGGGACATGTGGGCCAGTTGGGCTGAAGGGACTGTTTCCACACTGTATCACTGTAACAGGAAATGCTGCCTTAACTCTGCGCGTCAGGCAACATTTGTGGAGAATATGGATAGGTGACGTTTCACAGACCGCTGGAGTAACGCAGCGGGTCAGGCAGCATCTGTGGAGAACATGGACATGTGACATTTCTGGTCGGGACCCTTCTTCAAACTGACACACTGTTAACAGATGAGGGGGTGATCGGCAGATGAATGGAGTAAGTGACAGAGGCGAGAGAAAATAAGGAGATAAAATGGTGTGAAATAAGGAGAGAGGAATGTATATGTGCAGCTTTAATGGACATTGGTTAGATAGCATATGGAGTATTGCATACAGTTCTGGTTACTCCATTACAGGACTGATGTGGAGGTTTTGGGGAAGGTGCAGAGATGGTTAGTCAGAATGGTTTAAAAACAAGGAACTGCTGATGCTTGTTTTGAAAAAAGGACACAAAATGCTGGAGTAACTCAGCGGGACAAGCAGCATCTTTGGAGAGCAGGAATGGGTGATGTTTCGGGTCGAGTGAAGAAGGGTCTCGACCTGAAACGTTACCCAGTCCTTCCAGCATTTATGTGTCTACCTCTCCACGTCGCGGTGTGCCAGCAGGCTGGAGGAGCAGGCAAAGGCCTTGCCACAGAGCAGGCAGGTGAAGGGGCGCTGGCCAGTGTGGACTCGCCGGTGCTCAAGGCGGGTGAAGCCCTTACCACAGAACGGGCAGGGGAAGGGACGCTCACCGCTGTGGGTACACCGGTGCTGCCACAGGCGGGACATGCGGGTGAAACCCTTTCCACACTCAGCGCACACAAAGGGTCTCTCTATGGTTTGTATCCGCTGGTGCTCCCTCAGCCCCCGTGCACTCTTAAAACGCTTGTCGCAGTGGGAGCAGCTGCCCGCCGGCATGGGTTCGCCGGTGCTGCCGCAACCCCCGCGAGCTGTCAAACGCCTCACCGCAGTACAGGCAGTCGTAGGGCTGGCCACTGGTGTGCACGTGCTGGTGAGACAGGGCATGGGAGGCCATGGCAAAGCTCTCTCCACACACCAGGCTGGGGACGGGACGGTTGCCGGAGTGCACCCGCTGGTGGGACAGCAGATGGGCGGAGCGGGTGAAGCCCTTGCCGCACTGGGCGCAGTTGTGGGGGTAATTGCCGGTGTGGTTGTGCTGGTGCATCAGCAGGCTGCTGGATTGGGAGAAGCCCTTGCCGCAGTCGCTGCAAGTGTAGGGCCGCTCCCCGGTGTGCACGCGTCTGTGCATCTTCAATTGCTGGGACAATTTGAAGCCTTTGCTGCAGTCGGAGCAGATGAAGGGCCTCTCATTGCTGTGCACCCGCCGGTGCTGCTGTAGCCCCGACTCCTGGGTAAAGGTCTTGCCACAAGTGGAGCAGCCATAGGGCTTCTCGCCCGTGTGCAACCGCCGGTGGACCTTCAGGTTATACACTACCTTGAAACTCTTTCCGCAGTCAGGGCAGGTGAAGGGCCTCTCGCCGGAGTGTGTGCGGTTGTGCCGCAGCAGGTTTTCGTAGATGGTGAAGTTCTTGCCGCACTCCGAGCATTCGAAGGGGCGTTCTCCCGTGTGCACCCGCCGGTGGATCTCTAGCTTGCATGCGTGCTTCCAAGCCTTGCCACATACATCGCACTCATAACGCTTCTCCTTGTTGTGCCCCGTCATGTGGTCCTCCACCGAAGCTCAGCCCGCACACCGGCACCCTGGCCGCCCTCAATGACCACTCACGTCCCCATCTCCCAGTTCACAGCAACGGCTCCAAAATCCTACAGGAGGGGAACAGAGTGTCAACAAGCTGGCAAACAGGACATTACTAATGCGTGAACATTACTAGTGCTTGAAGGGGGGGGGGGGGGAGTGCGGGAGGGGATCAGAGGGGGTGGGCTGGAGATGGGGATGGAGGGGTGAGGGGGGTGGGGAGGTGAGTGGGAGGGTAAGTAGGGGGGGTGAGGGTTGAGGGTTGAGGGGGGTGCCAAACATCCTGGGAACGGTGTCATAGATATATAGATACATAGAAAATAGGTGCAGGAGTAGGCCATTCGGCCCTTCGAGCCTGCACCGCCATTCAATATGATCATGGCTGATCATCCAACTCAGTATCCCGTACCTGCCTTCTCTCCATACCCCCTAATCCCCTTAGCCACAAGGGCCACATCTAACCCCCCCTTAAATATAGCCAATGAACTGGCCTCAACTACATTCTGTGGCAGAGTTCCAGAGATTCACCACTCTGTGTGTGAAAAAGTTTTTCCTCATCTCGGTCTTAAAGGATTTCCCCCTTATCCTTAAGCTGTCACCCCTTGTCCTGGACTTCCCCAACATCGGGAACAATCTTCCTGCATCTAGCCTGTCCAACCCCATAAGAATTTTGTACGTTTCTATAAGATCCCCTCTCAATCTCCTAAATTCTAGCGAGTATAAGCCAAGTCTATCCAGTCTTTCTTCATATGAAAGTCCTGACATCCCAGGAATCAGTCTGGTGAACCTTCTCTGCACTCCCTCTATGGCTATAATGTCCTTCCTCAGATTTGGAGACCAAAACTGTACGCAATACTCCAGATGTGGTCTCACCAAGACCCTGTACAACTGCAGTAGAACCTCCCTGCTCCTATACTCAAATCCTTTTGCTATGAAAGCAAACATACCATTCGCTTTCTTCACTGCCTGCTGCACCTGCATGCCTACTTTCAATGACTGGTGTACCATGACACCCAGGTCTCGCTGCATCTCCCCATTTCCTAATCGGCCACCATTTAGATAATAGTCTGCTTTCCTGTTTTTGCCACCAAAGTGGATAACCTCACATGTATCCACATTA
Source organism: Malacoraja senta (assembly GCA_038087875.1). NCBI lineage: Eukaryota > Metazoa > Chordata > Chondrichthyes > Rajiformes > Rajidae > Malacoraja > Malacoraja senta. The sequence goes on from JAXLNO010001338.1 coordinate 401,696, forward strand.
TACTGCATCTGCCAAACATTTGCCCACTCACCCAGCTTATCCAAGTCACCTTGCAGTCTCCTAGCATCCTCCTCACAGCTAACACTGCCCCCCAGCTTAGTGTCATCCGCAAACTTGGAGATGTTGCCTTCAATTCCCTCATCCAGTTCATTAATATAAATTGTAAATAGCTGGGGTCCCAGCACTGAGCCTTGCAGTACTCTACTAGTCACTGCCTGCCATTGTGAAAAGGACCCGTTTACTCCTACTCTTTGCTTCCTGTTTGCCAGCCAGTTCTCTATCCACATCAATACTGAACCCCCAATACCGTGTGCTTTAAGTTTGTATACTAATCTCTTATGTGGTACCTTGTCGAAAGCCTTCTGAAAGTCCAGATACAACACATCCACTGGTTCTCCCCTATCCACTCTACTAGTTACATCCTCGAAAAATTCTATAAGATTCGTCAGACACGATTTACCTTTCGTAAATCCATGCTGACTTTGTCCAATGATTTCACCACTTTCCAAATGTGCTGCTATCCCATCTTTAATAAGTGACTCTAGTAGTTTCCCCACTACCGATGTTAGACTAACTGGTCTGTAATTCCCCGTTTTCTCTCTCCCTCCCTTCTTAAAAAGTGGGGTTACGTTTGCTACCCTCCAATCCTCAGGAACTACTCCAGAATCTAAAGAGTTTTGAAAAATTATCACTAATGCATCCACTATTTCTGGAGCTACTTCCTTAAGTACTCTGGGATGCAGCCTATCTGGCCCTGGTGATTTATCGGCCTTTAATCCATTCAATTTACCCAACACCACTTCCCGACTAACCTGGATTTCTCTCAGTTCCTCCATCTCCTTTGACCCGCGGCCCCCTGCTATTTCCGGCAGATTATTTATGTCTTCCTTAGTGAAGACGGAACCAAAGTAGTTATTCAATTGGTCTGCCATGTCCTTGTTCCCCATGATCAATTCGCCTGTTTCTGACTGACTTCGAAGGAGATGAGGAGGAATTTCTTTAGTCAGAGGGCTGATCGTCCCCTATCAATAACCCGTGCCAGCCTTCTCCCCATATCCCTTAACTAATCTCTTGACATATCTATAAAAACTTTTGCAGTCAGTTTTTATGTTCCCTGCCAGTTTCCTTTCATAATCTATTTTCCCTTTCCTAATTAAGCCCTTTGTCGGTCTCTGAATTTCTCCCAGTCCTCTGGTATGCTGCTTTTTCTGGCTAATTTGTACGCATCATCTTTTGCTTTGATACTATCCCTGATTTCCCTTGTTATCCACGGATGCACTACCTTCCCTGATTTATTCTTTTGCCAAACTGGATGAACAATTTTTGTAGTTCATCCATGCAGTCTTTAAATGCCTTCCATTGCATATCCACATCAACCCTTTTAGAACTAATTGCCAGTGGGGGGAGGGCCCTCGCCTTCCCCCCACCAGTGGACCCTCCAACGCTGCGTGGTAGGGAGGATGGTGTCGAGCCGCCCATCCGCACACCCTGCGTCGTGACGTCAGCCGCACGCAAGCACAACCGGCACCCTCACGGTCACCGCCCTTCCGAGGAGGGCTGCCGGTCCCGCTCCTGGCATTGCGCAGAATCACATGGGGGTGGCTGTGCATCATGGGTAGAAGGTCACACAGTTCTGGAGTCTCTCAGCAGGTCGGGCCGTTTGTGAGAGATGGAATCGTGACTACTGCAGTCTGGTGACTACTTCAGTCTGATGGGAGGTAGAGATAAGAAAGTGTAAGGAGTGAAAACAGGACAAAGAGAATGGAGTTCAAGGAAAATGTAGCCTAGATCATCAGAAGGTAACAGACAATAGTTGCAGGAGTAGGCCATTCGGCCCTTCGAGCCAGCACCGTCATTCAATATGATCATGACTGACCATCCAGAATCAGTACCCCGGGTCAAGGGTGACAATGCACAAATGGGGCTACATCGAGGGGACAACAACCTGTGACTGTGGCACACAGACCCAGACAATGCAACACCTACTGCAATGCCCATTGCTGGATAATCCATGTACTACTGCAGACCTTGCATTTAACACTCCAATAGCACAACGATGTGTACAGCAGTGGTGAGCCACTATATAGCATAAGGACACGAAAGAAGAAGTACCCCATTCCTGCTTTCTCCCCATATCCCTCGATTCCGTTAGCCTTAAAGGCAAAGTCTAACTCTCTCTTGAAAACCATGGCCGTCCGAGGGGAGGGGGGGGGTTGCGTTGGGTGCGGTCGCACCACCCTTTTTCCACCAGAGTAAGAAAAATTCGCAAGGAAAGAAAAATTGGAGCGCAATCACCATTTAACCGCTGGGGGAAGCCAGTGACGCAGTAGGGACGTAACATGATTCTGTCTCTCCGCGCGTGCGCAGTGGGTCCGGGTGGGATCAGATCAATTTTCACTCCACACCAATGATACTAGAGGAGCCTTTGCTCCACACAATCAGAGATCTCCTCGATGCCTCGTGTCTATTCTTATCCTGGGTGGCAAACTCCGTTTCTCCGACCTTGGAGGGGGGAGGGGGGGGCGCTGCAGTGTCTGTCCATTGCCTGGCGGGCAGGGAGCAGGTCTGCTGCCGGCGGGCGGTCCGGGGAGACCGTTCTCCCGTTGCAGAGCGGGATTGGAAACGACTGAATCTGAACCCGTCTGGCCCTCGCCTCCCCCGCTGGGCCATCGCCACCCCCCACTACTGGCGGGCCCACGCCTTTCTTCCCCCCCCCCCGCAGTGGACCCACGCCCCCACAGATTCTCGCCACCACCCCTCCCACCGACTCTCGCCGCCCCCCCCGCGGACCCTCGCCTCTCCCCCCGCAGCGGACCTCGCATCTCGCCCCCCGCAGCGGACCCTTGCATCTCACCCCCCCCGCAGCGGGCCCTCGCCTTTCCCCCCACCCGTGGACCCTCCACCGCTGCGTGGTAGGGAGGAAGGTGAAAGGGGGGGAATGAGAGAGAGGGGAAGAAGGGGGGAGAGAGAGAGAGAGATGGGGGAGGGAGAGAGAGGTGGAGGGCAGAGGAAAGGGGGATTATCTTTAGTGACATTGCAAAATTAAGGTAGGTTTTAGAGCTATTATATTTTCTCCTCCATATGAATAATATTAAACAATATCAAATAATATCAAACAATTGGAACTCCTTTCTTTTCCTTGATAATACTGAAAAATATGAATTCCATAGTTTGTGACATAAATACACATTTTAATGGGATCATTATATATAGATGTGACATTTCCATTTCGCGATCAAGTCGGTGGGGGCAAATATGCGTCAAGCCGATAGCCTAATCGTTAAAGAGTTAAAAGATAGCCTAATCGATAAAGAGCTAAGAGGAATCAGAGCTGCGAAGGAAAGGTACTCTGAGATGTTGAGGAGCAAGTTCTCAGCTAGTGACTCTTCTTCAGTTTGGAAGGGCAAGCAAGAAATTACCAACTACAAGAGGAAAGCCCCCCGCTCTTTGGACAATCTTCAGCTGACGAACGACCTGAATGAGTTTTACCCCAAGTTTGAAAATCAGAAACGTAACCCTGCTAACCCCTCCCCAACAAACACAGCCAGACCCCTGTCTGCAAATAATGGACCCTGCACCCTCTCCCTCCCATTCACCACTTCACACCTACTTAAGGCAAGACTCCAGTATGAAAAGAGTGGACACTTTCCCACCCCAACCAATACTTCACACCCACTCACAGCCTGACCTCACTCTGCAAAGACTGGGCCCTTCTACACCCACCCACTCCAATCACCACTTCACATCCAATTACTCATTTTTAACCAGTCCCTGCAAACATGTACTGTCCCCGAGTGCTTCAAAGTCTCCACTATTGTCCCTGTACCCAAAAATGCAAGGATTACTTGTCTTAATGACTACAGGCCTGTCACACTGACCTCTGTAGTCATGAAGACCCTTGAAAAGGCTTGTGCTGGCTAAGCTGAAAAATATCACAAACCCCCTGCTGGACTCTCTGCAGTTTGCATATTGGGCCAATAGATTTGTGGATGACGCAGTCAATCTGGGCCTGCACTTCATCCTCCAGAACCTAGACCGCCAGGGGACCTATGCGAGGATTTTGTTTGTTGATTTTATTCTGCATTCAACACTATTGTGCCAGAGCTACTACGCTCCCAACTTTCCGAGTTGACTGTGCCTGAACCCCTCTGTCGGTGGATCACCAGCTTCCTGATAGACAGGAAGCAGCATGTGAGGCTGGGAAAGCACATCTCAGACCCACAAACGCTCAGCATAGGAGCACCGCAAGGCTGCGTACTCAACCCTCTCCTCTCGCTACACCAAGGACTCCACCTCCACAGACACCTCTGTCAAGCTTCTCAAGTTTGTGGATGACACAACCCTGATTGGACTGATCCAGGATGGCGATCTCTGTACTCTTTCCAGTTTGACATCTTTCCTATAACACGGTGCCCAGAACTGAATACAATATTCTAAATGCGGTCTCACAACTTATACAACTGCAACATGACCTCCCAGCTTCTATACTCAATACTCTGACTGATGAAGGCCAAAGTTCCAAAATACTTTTTAACCACCTGATGTACCTGCGACTCGACCTTCAAGGAACCATCAACCATTCCTCTGCCCACCTGGCTAATTGACCCAGATCCTGCTGCAATCTTTCACAACCATCTTCATTATCTGCAAAACCACTCACTTCTGTATCATCAACAAACTTGCTAATCTTGCCCTGTTCTATGACGTTTCACAGAGTGCTGGAGTAACTCAGCTGGCCAGTCTGAGTATAGAAGTTGGGAGGTCATGTTGCAGTTGCATAAAAAGTTTGTGAGGCCACATTCAGAGTATTGTATTCAGTTCTGGGCACCATGTTATGGGAAAGATGTCATCAAACTGGAAAGGGTACAGTGAAGATTTACGAGGATGTGGCCAGGACTAGAGGGCCAGAGCTATAGGGAGAGGTTGAGTAGGCTGGGACTCTATTTCATGGAGCACAGGAGGATGAGGGATGATCTAATAGAGGTGTATAAAATCATGATTTGATTAGATATGGTTGAGTAGGTGAATCGAGGAGCAGAGGACATAAGTTTAAGGTGAAGGGGAAAAGATTTAATAGGAATCTGAGGGGTATATTTTTCACACAAAGGGTGGTAGGTGTATGGAACAAGCTGCCAGAGGAGGTAGTTGAGGCAGGGACTATCGCAACATTTAAGAAACAGTTAGACAGGTACATGGATAGGACAAGTTTGGAGGGATATGGATCAAACGTGGGCAGGCGGGACTAGTCTAGTTGGGACATGCTGGGCCGAAGGGCCTGTTTCCACACTGTATCACTCTATGACTCCATCTATCTTTTCCTCTCAAACCCATTCTCCTGCCTTCTCCCCATTACCTCTGACACCGTATCAATCAAGAATCTATCAATCTCCTCCTGAAAAATGTCCATTGACTTGGCCTCCACAGCTGTCTGTGGCAATGAATTCCACAGTTCACCACCCTCTGACTTAAGAAATCCCTGCTCATCTCCTTCCTAAAGGAATGTCTTTTAATTCTGAGGCTGTGGCCACTGGGCCTAGACTCTCCCACTGGTGGAAACATCCTCTCCACATCCACTCTATCCAGGTTTTTTACCAGGATGGGACAGACGGCAACAGCTTCACACCATGTCCCAAAGCTTGTGTCCTGTAACTGCATCACCAAAGGCAGCGGAGACGTTATAGGAGAGGGCAAGCACCGTCACAAAGTAGCTCATGATGGTTTGGGTAACATTCAGGAATGTCTATGCATGTCACATCATGAATTTTACTGAAGAATGTTCTTGACCCGAATCTATCGTGTGCTTACCCCTCTTCTCTCTCGTCTTCTCTCGGCCTCTCTCTCTCCCCCTTCTCTCCCCCCCTCTCTCCTCCGTCTCCACCCGCGGATGCGTCCCAGTCACTGACTGCGGTCGGAGGGAGGGGGGGGGGGAAATCACCCTGGTGTGGGGGTTGGGGTCCGATGGCGGTGCATCACGGTCAGTGACCGTGGGATGCTCCTGCGGGTGGAGACGGGGAGAAGGGAGAGGGGGGAGGGGAGAGAAGGGGGAGAGAGAGAAGGGAGGGAGAGAGGGGGGGGGGAAGAGAGAGGAGGAAAGAGAGAAGAGTGGAGAGAGAGGAGGAGGGAAGAGAGAGGAGGAAAGAGAGAAGAGTGGAGAGAGAGAAGAGGGGAGAGAGAGAGAAGAGGGAAGAAGGGGCAGACGTGAGCGTGGGGTTAATTTTCCCACACAAGCCATAGGTGACTGGGCAATCTGAACCCAAGCACCAAGTTGAAAGCGGCCGAAGGTGTGCATTGCTCTGGACAGCCCCCACTCTCCCACGGCCACCCTCCGCGGGCTGCGGGTCGGGTGAAGCGAAGGTTTGGGACAATGCTCATGCCTTCACAGTGATGTGATGGATGCGGGGGCTGGACCAATCGCTGACAAGTCTCGCCCTCCCCCCCCCACCCCACAACATCAAGTCCGTTATTGGACTTTTGAGCGGCAGTCGGTCCTTTGGCCTGTAGGCGACGACGCCTTTCGGGTAGGTGGCGTTTCGACAGAGCTGCCATTCGGTAAGTTTGCTTTTAGGTGACGCAGCTTTTCGGTTCTTTGGGTTTAGGCGTCCCGCCCTTTCGGTTAGTTTGCATTTAGGCATCCCATCCTTTCGGTTAGTAGGCGTTTCGTCTTCGGACTATTTCAGTTTATTGGCGTTTCGGCCTCGTTTCCATTCCATTCTTTGCTTCTGCTTCGGCTTCTCGTCTGTCGGCGCAACGTGCGGGTACCATAATCTATACCTTTTCTCCACAGATGCTGCCTGACCCACTGAGTTATTCCAGCACTCTGTGAAACGTCACCTACCCATGTACTCCACAGAAGCTGCCTGACCCACTGAGTTATCCAGCACTTTGTGTCTATTTTCCCTTCACCCATCTGCCCAAGCCCACTCTCCCCCCTCCTTTCCACCCACAAACCTCTCTCTGCCTTTACATTTCACTCCTTTCAAATCTGCTGTACTTATCTACATGCATTTTTCTTCTTAACTTTTTATTCATAGAATGATGCGGTGTGGAAACAGGCCATTCAGCCCAACTTCCCCACACTGACCAACATGTCTCATCTACACTGAAGGTATGAAGAAGGGTTTCGGCCCGAAACGTTGCCTATTTCCTTCGCTCCATAGATGCTGCTGCACACACTGAGTTTCTCTAGCACTTTTGTCCACCTGTCCCATCTACACTAGTCCCACTCACACGCGTTTGGCCCATATCCATCTAAACCTGTCCTATCCATGTACGTGTCCAAATGTCTCTTAAACATTAGGATAGTCCGAGCCTTAACTACCTCCGGCATCGAGGGACTTCACGCTTCGCGCTCGTCATGTGCGCAGCGCGCACATTATTTCACATTAAAGTTTTTGTAATCCTGTCATGCCACCCCCCTTTTTTGAAAAGCTTCGTACAGGCCTGCACAAGTTGTCGGACGTGTATATATTGTGCGAGTCACAACAGGGTCCCATTCAAGACATTACATCTGTGACTCGGGAACAACAGTGTGAAGACAGAAGGATGTCGACCCGAAACGTCGCCCATTCCTCCCTTCGCTCCACAGACGCCGCCTCCCTCCCTCCCTCCCTCCCTCCCTCACCCGCTGAGTTTCTCCAGCGTTTTTGTCCAACATCTACGACAAAGTTACTGTTCCGGCATTTTGTGTCTACCTTCAGTCTCAAGAAGGGTCTCGACCTCCCCCCCCCCCCGAAACGTCGCCAATCCCTTCAGTTTCTCTCAACGATCCCCGCTGAGTTTCTCCGCCATTCTTGTGTCCGCCTCCGATTTAAAACCAGCGTCTTCAGCTCAGCCTTCCCCCCGCGCACTGGCGACGTCACGGCGCAGGGCTGGCGAACTGACTGACGTCACGGCGCAGGGCGGGCGGGCTGACCGGCGTCACGGCGCAGGGCGGGCGGGCTGTCGGACGTCACGGCGCAGGGCGGGCGGGCTGACGGACGTCACGGCGCAGGGCGGGCGAACTGACCGACGTCATGGCGCAGGGCGGGCGAACGGATCGACGTCACAGCGCAGGGCGGGCGAACTGACCGACGTCACGACGAAGGGCGGGCGAACGTCGCGGCGCAGGGCGGGCGAACTGACCGACTTCACGGCGCAGGGCGGGCGGGCGGTCCGACGTCACGGCGCACGTCGGGTGGACGGTTTGCTCGAGGCGGTTCCCCGTTGCTCGGCGGCCCCCAGGTCGGTGCGGCGCTCTCACCCCCCCTCACCCTCACCCTCAACCCACTCACCCTCACGCCCTCCTCCCACTCACCCCACTCCACCCCCGCTCACCCCCCTCCCCCCACTAACCACCTCACCCCTACTCCCCTTCCCCCTCACTCACCCTCACCCCCCCCACCTACTCACCCCGACCCCCACTCACCCCCCCCCCACCCACACTCCCCTTCCCCACTCACCCCCACTTCCCCCCTCCCCTCCCCCCTCACAGGGGGAGGGATGTGTGTGTGGGGGGGAGGGTCTGGCAGCATCTGTGGAGAACATAGACACAAAGGACTAGAGGGTGTGAGCTGCAGGGAGAGGTTGAGTAGGCTGGGTCTCTAATCCTTGATGCGCAGGAGGATGTGGGATGATCTTATAGAGCTGTACAAAATCATGTGGGGAATTGTCAATAGACAATAGGTGCAGGAGGAGGCCATTCGGCCCTTTGAGCCAGCACCACCATACACTGTGATCAAGGCTGATTGTCCACAATCAGTACCCCATTCCTGCCTTCTCCCCATATCCCTTGACTCCGCTATCTTTAAGAGCTCTATCTAACTCTCTTTTGTAAGTATCCAGAGAACCGGCCTCCACTGCCTTCTGAGGCAGAGAATTTCACAGATTCACAACTCTGGTGAAGAAGTTTTTTCTCGTCTCTTACCCCTTACCCCTTATTCTTAAACTGTGGCCCCTGCCTCTGGACTCCCCCAATATCGGGAACATGTTTCCTGCCTCTAGCGTGTCCAAACCCTTAATAATCTTGTATTTCAATAAGATCGCCTCTCATCCTTCTAAATTCCAGAGTATACGAGCCCAGCTGCTCCATTCTCTCAACATATGACAGTCCCGCCATCCCGGGAATTAACCTGCTGAACCCTCTCAATAGCAAGAATGTCCATCCTCAAATTTGGACACCAAAACTGCACAGAATACTCCAGGTGTGGTCTCACTAGGGCCCCGTACAACTGCAGAGGGACCTCTTTGCTCCTATACTCAACTCCTCTTGTTATGATGGACAACATGCCATTAGCTTTCATCATTGCCTGCTGTACCTGCACGCACAGAAATGCACAGAGTCTCTTGCCCAGAGTGGGGGAATCGAGGATCAGAGGACATGGGTTTAATTAAGACGAAGGGGAAAAGATTTAATAGGAATCCGAAGGGTAACTTTTTTACACAAAGGATGGTGGGTGCATGGAACAAGCTGCCAGAGGAGGTAGTTGAGGCCGGAACTATCCCATCGTTTAAGAAACAGTTAGACAGGTACTTGGATAGTGTTAAAGAAGGAACTGCAGATGCTGGAAAATCGAAGGTACACAAAAATGCTGGAGAAACTTTCACCCCACCAGCCATCACATACAACAATTGATCCTCCGTCAGTTTCGCCACCTCCAACGTGACCCCACCACTCGCCACATCTTCCCATCTCCCCCCATGTCTGCCTTCCGCAAAGACCGCTCCCTCCGTAACTCCCTTGTCAATTCTTCCCTTCCCTCCCATACTACCCCCTCCCCTGGTACTTTCCCTTGCAACCGCAAGAGATGCAACACTTGTCCCTTCACCTCCCCCCTCTACTCCATTCAGGGACCCAAGCAGTCGTTCCAGGTGCGACAGGGGTTCACCTGCATCTCCTCCAACCTCATCTATTGCATCCGCTGCTCTAGATGCCAGCTGATCTACATCGGTGAGACCAAGCGGAGGCTTGGCGATCGTTTCGCCGAACACCTCCGGTCGGTCCGCAATAACCAACCTGACCTCCCGGTGGCTCAGCACTTCAACTCCCCCTCCCATTCCGTATCTGACCTCTCTGTCCTGGATCTCCTCCATGGCCACAGCGAGCAACACCGTAAATTGGAGGAAATGCACCTCATATTCCGCTTGGGCAGTCTACATCCTGGGGGCTTGAACATTGAATTCTCCCAATTCTGCTAGCCCTTGCTGTCCCCTCCCCTTCATCAGCCATCTGGTTGTCTCCTCCCCTCCCCCAGCCCTTGGGCTCCTCCTCTGCCTTTTTCCTTTTTTCCTTTCTTCTCCCCACCCCCTATCAGTCTGAAGAAGGGTTTCGGCCTGAAACGTTACCTATTTCCTTCGCTCCATAGATGCTGCTGCACCCGCTGAGTTTCTCCAGCATTTTTGTGTACCCAGGTACTTGGATAGGACAGGTTTGGAGGGATATGGAATAAGCAAGTGCGTGCAGGTGGGACTAGTGTAGATGGGACATGTCGGTCGGTGTGGGTGAGTTGGGCTGAAGAGCCTGTTTCCATGCTGTATGACTCCATGACAAAGTGCTGGAGTAACTCAGCACGTCAGGCAGAATCTGTGGAGAAAATGGACACGAAAGTGCTGGAGTAACTCAGCGGGTCAGGCAGCATCTGTGGAGAAGATTAATCTACAACCCTGAACATCTTTGAAATGTTAGAGGAAACTGGAGCACCTGGAGTAAAAACCCACACATGTCAAGTGGAGAACATACAAACTCCGTACAGACAGCACCCGTAGTCAGGATCGAACCCGGGTCTCTGGCGGTGAGGCAGTAGCTGTGCCACTGCAGCCCAGAATTATATAACCCTTTCCTCCGCCATAAACGCACCGAATATGTGCCAGTAATGTCCTGTTTGCCAGCTTGTTGACCCTCTGTGTTCCCCTCCTGCAAGGTTTAGGAGCCGTTGTGGACGGAGAGATGAGGATGTGAGCGGCCATTGAGGGCGGCCAGGGTGCCAGTGAGCACCTCCCCCAGACCCTGCTGCGGCACAACCGCGTGCACTCCCCCCTCCTGTGTGTGGGCTGAGCTTCGAGGGGCTGAGCTTCGGTGGAGGACCACATGGCGGGGCACAACAAGGAGAAGCGTTACGAGTGCGACGTGTGTGGCAAGGCCTTGCAACACCCGTACCTGCTGGAGAACCACCGGCGGGTGCACACAGGAGAACGCCCCTTCGACTGCTCGGAGTGCGGCAAGAAATTCGCCCGCTACCAGACCCTGCTGCGGCACAACCGCGTGCACTCCGGCGAGAAGCCCTTCGGCTGCTCCACCTGCGGCAAGGGCTTCAGTACAGCACATGAGTTGATGTACCACCAGCGGGTGCACACGGGCGAGAAGCCCTTCGGCTGCTCCACCTGCGGCAAGAGCTTCAAGTCGTCATCGGTCCTGAAGGTTCACAGGCGTCTGCACACCGGAGAGCGGCCCTACACCTGCAGCGACTGTGGCAAGAGCTACACCCGCTCCAGCAACCTGCTGCAGCACCAGCGCACCCACACCGGCAACCCCAGGCCCTTCGGCTGCTCCGACTGCGGCAAGGACTTTAAGAGGGCATATGACCTGATGATCCACCGGTGGGTGCACACAGATGAGAAGCCCTATGGCTGCTCCACCTGTGGTAAGAGCTTTGCCCGGTTGTCGGGGCTACAACGGCACCGGGGGGTGCACAGAGATGAGCGACCCTTCACCTGCTCCGACTGCGGCAAAGGCTTCAAGACGTCCACGCAACTGAAGGTGCACAGGCGCCTGCACACCGGGGAGCGGCCCTACACTTGCAGCGACTGCGGCAGGGGCTTCACCCGCTCCCATCACCTGCTGGAGCACCAGCTCACCCACACCGGCGAGCGCCCCTACACCTGCGCCCAGTGCGGCAAGGGCTTCACCTGCTCCACCAAGCTCCTGTCCCACCAGCGGGTGCACGACGACGACCGTCCCGTCCCCAGCCCGGTCTGTGAGGAGCACTTTGCCATGGCCTCCCCCGCCCTGTCTCAGCAACGCGTGCACACCAGTGGCCAGCCCTACGAGTGCCCGTACTGCGGTGAGGTGTTTGACAGCTCGCGGGGCTTGCGGCAGCACCGGCGGGCCCACGCTGCTGAGCGGCTGCTCCCACTGCAGAGAGCATTTGAAGAGCGCACGGGGGCTGCGGGAGCACCAGCAGATACACAGACCATGATGGAGAAGGTGAGGACAGACTCTATTATGGCAGAATAAAACTGGAGCATCATTGCCTGCGGCAGATTGTGTTTTCTCAGCTGCTGCAGGATGTACATCCTCTGTGGGGCTTTTTTGACTGTGGAGTCGATGGTGGCCTCCCATTGATCTATCCAACAATGATCTATTCTACATTTTCCTTGAACTCCATTTCCTTTGTCCTGTTTTCAGTAAATTTAGCAATGGCAGATATTTCTGGGAATAATACAAAAGGTGCAGGATCAGATTTTCCAATGAGGAAGAAAGATTCCAAGAGGAAAAAGGGGCGACCGTGGCTGACAAGGGAAGTCAAGGACAGTATAAAAATAAAAGAGAAGTACAATGTAGCAAAGATGAGTGGGGAGCCAGGGGATTGGATATTGTTTGACAGAAGATAACTAAAAAGGCAATACGGGGAGAAAAGATGAGGTACGAAGGTAAGCTAGCCAAGAATATAAAGGAGGATAGTAAAAGCTTCTTTAGGTATGTGAAGAGGAAAAATATTAGTTAAGACCAAAGTTGGACCCTTGAAGACTGAAACAGGTGAATTTATAATGGGGAACAAGGAAATGGCAGACGAGTTGAACAGCTACTTTGGATCCGTCTTCACTAAGGAAGACACAAACAATCTCTCTGATGTACTAGTGGCCAGAGGATCTTGGTGACGGAGGAACTGAAGAAAATTCACATTATGCAGGAAATGGTGTTGGGTAGTCTGATGGGACTGAAGGCTGATAAATCTCCAGGGCCTGACGGTCTGCATCCCAGGGTACTTAAGGATGTGGCTCTAGAAATCGTGGACGCATTGGTAATCATTTTCCAATGTTCTGTAGATTCAGGATCAGTTCCTGTGGATTGGAGGGTAGCTAATGGTATCCCACTTTTTAAGAAAGTTGGGAGAGAGGAAACAGGGAATTATGGACCAGTTAGCCTGACATCGGTGGTGGGGAAGATGCTGGAGTCAATTATAAAAGATGAAATAGCAGCACATTTGGATAGCAGTAACAGGATCGGTCCGAGTCAGCATGGATTTATGAAGGGGAAATCATGCTTGACTAATCTTCTGGAATTTTTTGAGGATGTAACTTGGAAAATGGGAGAGCCAGTGAATGTAGTGTACCTGGACTTTCAGAAAGCATTTGATAAGGTCCCATTTAGGAGATTAGTGGGAAAAATTAGAGCACATGGGATTGGGGGTAGAGTGCTGACATGGATAGAAAATTAATTGGCAGACAGGAAACAAAGAGTAGCAATGTTACAAAATTTTGAGATTTAAAAAATAAAGTCAGCAATTTATCCCATCAGATAAACCATAAAAAGAAGTTTAATTTGACACCTAATTCACTTTCATATCTTCAGTATTAAAGAAGTTATGGCCATTTTCATACCCGGAAATTAGCATCTTGTTCCCTATTGCTTTTCCATTGACTTAACACAAAAGCTGTGATCGAGGACAGTTAAAAGCCCATAACTTTCTTAAAAATTAAGATAACTGAAAGAAATTTTCAGTTATTATAGATTGAAGCATTCTGAAACAAATATGAAACAATCTTACTTAGAAGACATGAAAGTAAAGCATATAATTAGTTAGTTACCTAATTGTAGCTAATTACAAAATTCAATTACCAGATCTAAACATCTATCAATTTCTTAAGAATAGATTAACATTTTTAAATAGCCCAAGTGTCCAAATAACATTCACACAATAATTCACAATATAACATAATTTTTAAATCTCATTTTCATGAATTTACAGGCCAAATGGAAGGAATTGAATGTTTAATACCTGTAAATTAATGGGCATTTAAATCATCTTGTGAGTGAGGATTTCTGGAACGCGATCTTTTGGAACGTTGATTTGCGGTGAATTTAACCCCGTATTGGCATTAAAAATACTGCCGTTAGTTCGGGGAATAAAATCACCGTGTCGCATGAAAAAATGTGAATTAAAGGCTTCTTAAGAAGCACTTTTATACATTTAAAGAAACCACTTTCGTTTACCTGTCCCGTGTGTGAAATCCGTCCCCGTTATCGGCGTTGACGGCTTCAGGAGCTGCTTTTAAAATTACTCCAACGCTGACATTGACGATTTAATAAAAATAAAAAATTCACAAAACGCCACTAGGAACGATTTGTCAGCCAACGCTTGTACTCCAACGAAATATAATTCAGGACAAGGGAGGAGAAACCACGTTTTAACCCCGCCCCCCCCTTAAAGGCGCCAAAATCGCGCACACGGCCAGTGGCAGAATTACAGCGTGACTGAAGGTAAGTTTTGTAACATACCTACAAAGAGCAGGGATTAACGGGCCCCTTTCAGAATGGCAGGCAATGACTAGTGGGGTACCGCAAGGCTCGTTGCTGGGACCGCAGTTATTTACAATATACATTAATTATTTAGATGAAGGGATTAAAAGTAACATTAGCAAATTTGCAGTTGACACAAAGCTGGGTGTCACTGTGAACTGTGAGGAGGATGCTATGAGGATGCAGGTTGACTTGGACAGGTTAGGTGAACAGGGAAATGCATGGCTGATGCAGTTTAATGTGGATAAATGTGAGGTTATCCACTTTGGTGGCAAAAACAGGAAGGCAGATTATGGTGTCAAGTTGGGTAAAGGGGGAGTACAATGAGATCTGGGGTCCTTGTTCATCAGCCACTGAAAGTGAGCATACAGGTACAGGAGGCAGTGAAGAAAGCTAATGGCATGTTGGCCTTTATGATAATATCCTAGTTAATAATAAATTGTAATAGTGAAATATTTTATAATTAGAATTGATTAAGTAAAGAGTAATTTGTCTTTCTTTGGGTTCTGAAGCTTTGTAATTCTGTGCTGCAGAAGAGCTGGATAATCAGGAAATTGGAGGCCAGTATTCAAACTGCATTCAAGCTGCTTACTGTTTTGCCCAAGCAAAAGACATTGACAATAGTGGGAGCGGATGTATTTCCTTTGGAGTTGGTAGCTTCTGTAAATAGGAACTTCTGTGGGTAGCTGACTGAAGATTACATTGTTAAGAAAGAATAGTTGATGTTGGGCTTTTGACTGTTTAGAATGTGATCAACAGTTTGTGATTGATGTGTTAGACGTCATTGCTGCAACTCTGTATAAACATGTGACTACGTTTCCAAAATACTATAAAAATATGTTGTATGTCTTTGTCATTAGAATGGTGGCCCAGGAGGGTTAAGTATCTGTTGCATACTTGACTTTGTATCCCCTGGCACTCTCGCCGGCTAAATGATCAGTAAAGCTTGTGTTGGTTTACCTAACAGTTTGTGAGTTGTCTGTTTTAAGAAATGAACCTTAACATTTATAACAAGAGGAGTATAGGAGCAAAGAGGTCCTTCTGCAGTTGTACAGGGCCCTAGTGAGACCACACCTGGACTATTGTGTGCAATTTTGGTCTCCAAATTTGAGGAAGGACATTCTTGCTATTGAGGGAGTGCAACATAGGTTCACAAGATTAATTCCCGAGAAGGCGGGACTGCCATATGCTGATAAAATGTAGCGGCTGGGTTTGTATAATCTGGAATGTAGAAGGATGAGAGGTGTCTTATTGAAACATATAAGATTATTAAGGGTTTGGACTCGCTAGAGGCAGGAAACATGTTCCCGATGTTGGGGGAGCAGAACCAGGGGCCACAGTTTAAGAATAAGGGGTAAGACATTTAGAACGGAGACGAGGAAACACTTTTTCTCACAGAGTTGTGAGTCTGTGGAATTATCTGCCTCAGAGGGCACTGGAGGCCGGTTCTCTGGATACTTTCAAGAGAGAGCTAGATAGGGCTCTTAAAGATGGTGGAGTCAGGGGATATGGGGAGAAGGCAGGAACGGGTTACTGATTGGGGATGATCAGCCATGCTCACAGTGAATGCGGTGCTGGCTCGAAGGGCCGAATGGCCTACTCCTGCACCTATTTTCTATTGTCTATTTACCGGTTCAATCATTACCTCGGATGCTGTCTGTGTGGAGTTTGCACGTTCTCCCTGTGATTGCATGGGCTTCCTCCAGGTGTTCCGGTCTCTTCCCACATCACAAAATGTGCAAGATGGTAGTGTAACTAGCCTCTGTAAATTGGAGGGAATGGATGCAACAATTGGATAACATAGAGCTAGTATGTTACACCAAAGGTACAGGAAGAGGGAAGGTGGGTGACAGTGAGAAAGGGAAGTAAACATGGAATGCACAGGTCCCCGGGTGTTGTATCTCTTGTGAACAGGTTCACCCACCTAAAGGCTGTCGGTACAGAAGGCATTGACGCACTGAGCGGCGCACTGGCTTGCGAAGCAAAAAGTGCTGTTGAGCCAAAACCAAAGAGGCCAACGTCAGGCAACGCATGGTGGTTGGAGACTCCATTGTGAGATGTACGGACAGGGGTTTCTTCGGCAACAGATGGGATTCGAGGATGGTGTGCTGCCTCCCGGGTGCCAGGATCCAGGATGTCACGGACAGAGTGCAGAAAATCCTCAAGGGCGAAGGTGAACAGCCAGACGTTGTAGTGCATGTTGGCACAAACGATGTCGGAAAGAAGGGGATGAATAGTCTGAAGCGTGAGTATAGGAGCAGGGAGGTTCTACTGCAGTTGTACAGGGTCTTGGTGAGACCACACCTGGAGTATTGCGTACAGTTTTGGTCTCCAAATCTGAGGAAGGACATTATTGCCATAGAGGGAGTGCAGAGAAGGTTCACCAGACTGATTCCTGGGATGTCAGGACTGTCTTATGAAGAAAGACTGGATAGACTTGGTTTATACTCACTAGAATTTAGGAGATTGAGAGGGGATCTTATAGAAACTTACAAAATTCTTAAGGGGTTGGACAGGCTAGATGCAGGAAGATTGCTCCCGATGTTGGGGAAGTCCAGGACAAGGGGTCACAGCTTAAGGATAAGGGGGAAATCCTTTAAAACCGAGATGAGAAGAACTTTTTTCACACAGAGAGTGGTGAATCTCTGGAACTCTCTGCCACAGAGGGTAGTCGAGGCCAGTTCATTGGCTATATTTAAGAGGGAGCTAGATGTGGCCCTTGTGGCTAAAGGGATCAGAGGGTATGGAGAGAAGGCAGGTACGGGATACTGAGTTGGATGATCAGCCATGATCATATTGAATGGCGGTGCAGGCTCGAAGGGCCGAATGGCCTACTCCTGCACCTAATTTCTATGTTTCTATGTTTCTATGTGACTTTAGAGAGCTCGGAAAAGTGCTGAAAAGCAGGACCTCCAGGGTAGTTATCTCCGGTTTGCTTCCAGTTCCTCGTGCTGGCCAGAGCAGGAACAGGGAGATACAGGACCTGAATGTGTGGCTGGTGCAGGGGCAGGGATTTAGGTTCTTAGACCACTGGGATCTGTTTTGGAGTAAGGGGGACAGGTGGGAGACCGGCATTCTGGCAGGCAGGTTTGCCACTGCGACACAGGTGGTTTTAAACTAAATAAGGGGGGTGTCAAATGGGATAGTCAAGGGACGGAGTTAAAGGGAGTAAGGGATAGTTAATGACCCCAGAATTAACGGGAAAGAAAGCTCACAAAGGGATAAGAGACTATGGCCAAGTGTAGTAGGGATCGATGTGAATGGTTAGATGCGTAAGGAATTAAAAGTACTGTATTTGAATGCGTGAAGTATAAGAAGTAAAGTAGATGAGCTTGAGGCTCAGATCGAGGTTGGTAGATATGACATTGTGGGGATTACCGAGACGTGGCTGCAGGAGGATCGGGCCTGGGAACTTAATATTCAGGGTTATACATCCTATAGAAAGGACAGGCAGGTGGGCAGAGGAGGGGGGGTAGCTCTTCTGGTGAGGAATGGAATTCAGTCCCTTGCGAGGGAAGACATAGGGACTGACGAGGTATAGTCACTGTGGATTGAGTTGAGGAATTGCAAAGGCAAGAAGACACTAATTGGTGTTATCTACAGACCCCCAAATAGTAGCCTGGATGTAGGGTGTAAGTTGCAGCAGGAGTTAAAACTGGCATGTAACAAAAGTAATGCCACTGTGGTGATGGGGGATTTTAATATGCAGATAGACTGGGAAATTAGGTTGGTTCAGGACCCAAGAAAGAGAGTTTGTAGATTGCCTCCGAGATGGATTCTTAGAGAAGCTTGTAATGGAGCCGACCAGAGAAAAGGCAATTCTGGATTTAGTGTTGTCCAATGAACCAAATTTGATAAGAGAACTCAAGGTAAAGGAACCGATTGGAGGTAGTGATCATAATATGATTAGTTTTAATCTGCAATTTGAGAAGGAGAAGGTTAAATCGGAATTGGCAGTGATGCAGTTGAACAAAGGGGATTATGAAGGCATGAGAGAGAGCTGGCCAAGGTAGACTGGAAAGGGATACTAGCAGAAATGACGGTGGAACAGCAATGACAGGAGTTTCTGCGCATAATCCGGAAAACACAGGATCATTTCATTCGAAAAAGGAAGAAAGATTCCAAGGGGAGTAGGAGGCAACCGTGGCTGACAAGAGAAGTTAGGGGTAGAATAAAACTAAAGGAAAAGGTGCATAACACAGCAAAGAGTAGCCGGAAGCCAGAGGATTTGGAACTGTCATAGGACAACAGAAGGATACAAAACGGGCAATACGGGTTGAAAAGATGAAGTACGAAGGGAAGCTGACCAGGAACATAAAGAAGGACAGTAAAAGCTTCTTTAGATATGTTAAGGGAAAAAGAGTAGCAAAGTCAAATGTGGGTCCCTTGAAGGCAGACACGAGTGAAATTATTATGGGGAACAAGGAAATGGCAGAAGAGTTGAACAGGACAGAGGATCTAAGGGGGTCGAGGAACTGAAATAAATTTTCATTAGGCAAGAAATAGTATTGGGTAGGCTAATGGGACTGAAGGATGATAAATCCCCGGGGCCTGATGGACTGCATCCCAGGATCCTCAGGGAGGTGGCTCTAGAAATAGTGGACGCATTGGTGATCATTTTCCAATGTTCAATAGATTCAGGATCAGTTCCTGTGGATTGGAGGATAGCTAATGTTATCCCACTTTTCAAGAAAGGAGCGAGAGAGAAAACGGGGAATTACAGACCAGTTAGCCTGACTTCGGTGGTGGGAAGGATGCTGGAGTCAATTATTAAAGAGGTAATAATGGGGCATTTGCATAGCAGTAAAAAGATTAGTCCAAGACAGCATGGATTTATGAAAGGAAAATCATGCTTGACTAATCTTCTGGAATTTTTTGAGGATGTGACAAGTAAAATGGATGAAGGGGTGCCAGTGGATGTAGTGTATCTAGACTTTCAGAAAGCCTTTTCAAAAAGCCTAGACTTTTCAATCATTCCTCATATGACAGTCCCGCCATCCCAGGGATCAATCTTGTGAACCTACGCTGCCTCAATCACAAGGATGTCCTTCCTCAATTTAGGAGACCAAAACTGTACACAATACTCCAGATGTGGTCTTACCAGAGCCCTATACAACTGCAGAAGAACCTCTTTACTCCTAGACTTAAGATTTTTGCCTTCCATCACAGTGAGGAGGTGTCTGGTGAACTCACTGGTGGATGTTAAATTTGTGTTTATTGTGTGTTTTGTTATTTTATTATATGTATGACTGCAAGGCAATGAAATTTCGTTCAGACCGGAAGGTCTGAATGACAATAAAGTTTCCATGATCCATGATACTGAAATCCTCTTGTTATGAAGGCCAACATTCCATTAGCTTTCTTCACGGCCTGCATACCTGCACGCCAACCTTTAGTGACTGGTGTACAAGGGCACCCAGGTCTCGCTGCACCTCCCCCTTACCTAACCTAACCCCATTGAGATAATCTGCCCCTTTTTGCCGCCAAAGTGGATAACCTCACATTTATCTATATTATACTGCATCTGCCACGCATCTGCCCACTCACTGAACCTGTCCAGGTCACCCTGCAACCTCCTAACACCCTCTTCACAGTTCACACTGCCACCCAGCTTTGTGTCATCCGCAAACTTGCTAGTGTTGCTGCTAATTCCCTCTTCCAAATCAGTAATATATATGGTAAACAGTTGCGGCCCCAACACCGAGCCTTGCGGCACTCCACTCGCCACTGCCTGCCATTCTGAAAAGGAACCGTTCACTCCTACTCTTTGCTTTCGGTCTGCCAACCAATTTTCTATCCAATACCCTACCCCCAATACCATGTGCTCTAATTTTAGTCACCAGTCTCCCGTGCGGGACCTTATCAAAGGCTTTCTGAAAGTCTAGATACACTACATCCACTGGCTCCCCTTCATCCAATTTACTTGTCACATCCTCAAAAAATTCCAGAAGATTAGTGAAGCATGATATTGCCACAACAAGATGACTTTTAAGGTACACAAAAATGCTGGAGAAACTCAGCGGGTGCAGCAGCATCTATGGAGCGAAGGAAATAGGCAACGTTTCGGGCTGAAACCCTTCTTCAGACTGATAGGGGGTGGGGAGAAGAAAGGAAAAAGGCGGAGGAGGAGCCCGAGGGCTGAGAGATGGGAGGAGACAGCCCGTGGGCTGAGGAAGGGGAGGAGCCAGCATGGGCTAACAAAATGGGAGAATTCAATGTTCATGCCCCCAGGATGCAGACTCCCCAAGCGGAATATGAGGTGCTGTTCCTCCAATTTCCGGTGTTGCTCGCTCTGGCCATGGAGGAGACCCAGGACAGAGAGGTCAGATATGGAATGGGAGGGGGAGTTGAATTGCTGAGCCACCGGGAGGCCAGGTTGGTTATTGCGGACCGAGCGGAGGTGTTCGGCGAAACGATCGCCTAGCCTTGGTCTCACCGATGTTGATCAGCTGACATCTAGAGCAGCGGATGCAATAGATGAGGTTGGAGGAGATGCAGGTAAACCTGTCGTACCTGGAACGACTGCTTGGGTCCTTGAATGGAGTCGAGGGGGGAGGTGAAGGGACAAGTGTTGCATCTCTTGCGGTTGCAAGGGAAAGTGCCCGGGGAGGGGGTGGTACAGAAGGGAAGGGAAGAATTGACAAGGAAGTTACGGAGGGAGCGGTCTTTGCGGAAGGCAGACATGGGGGGGAGATGGGAAGATGTGGCGAGTGGTGGGGTCACGTTGGAAGTGGCGAAACTGACGGAGGATTACTTGTTGTATGTGACGGCTGGTGGAGTGAAAGGTGAGGACTAGGGGTCTCTGCCATTGTTGCGAGTGGGGTGATGGGGAGAGAGAGCAGTGTTGCGGGGTATGGAAGAGACCCTGGTGCAAGCCTCATCTATGGTGGAGGAGGGTCTCAACCCGAAAACGTCACCCATTCCTTCTCTCCAGAGATGCTGCCTGTCCCACTGAGTTACTCCAGCATTTTGTGTCCATCTTTAAGTAATAGATGGATACAGGTGAGAGGGAGCGGGGTGTTTGGCGGATGGGTGGACAAAGACCAGAGATGGGAAGAACAGGAAAGGCTGTGAGAGAAGATGAGCAGAATGTGCAGCCAGAGAAAGGGATATTTTTGAAAGGGGATGGGGAAATGGGGAAACGGGTCCCGTTCAGGTGGGGCACAGGGAAGAGAGAGGAAAAAAAAGGGGATAGACAAAAAAAGCTGGAATAAGTCAGCAAGTCAGACAGCATCGCTGGAGAAAAGGAATGGGTGACGTTTTGGGTCGAGACCCTTCTTCAGACTGAGTCAGATAAGAGGGAGACTAGAGATATGGAAGGGTGAGGTGTGAAAATGACAGAATGAAGCAGATGCTAGGGATATGCAAAAAAAAGACAATGTTCAAGGAAACAGGCCATTGTTAGCAGTGGGCTAAGTGAAATCGAGTTACAATAGACAATAGGTGCAGGAGTAGGCCATTCGGCCATTCGAGCCAGCACCGCCATTCAATGTGATCATGGCTGATCATCCCCAATCAGTACCCCGTTCCTGCCTTCTTTCCATATCCCGTGACCGCTATTTTTAAGAGCCCTTATCTAGCTCTCACTTGAAAGCATCCAGAGAACCGGCTTCCACCGCCCTCTGAGGCAGAGAATTCCACAGACTCACAACTCTCTGTGAGAAAAATTGTTTCCTCGTCTCTACCCCTTATTCTTAAACTGTGGCCCTTGGTTCTGGACTCCCCCAACATCGGGAACATGTTTCCTGCCTCTAGCGTGTCCAAACCCTGAATAATCTTATATGTTTCAATAAGATATCCTCTCATCCTTCTAAATTCCAGAGTGTACAAGCCCAGCCGCTCCATTCTCTCAGACAATGAGTCTCAACAAGATCATCTATGATAGATGCTGCCTCCCCCGCTGAGTTTCTCCAGCATTTTTATCGATTTTCCAACATCTGCAGTTCCTTCTTAAACAAGATGACTGAAGCTGGTTTGACTTGGGTGGGGGAGGGATGGAGAGAGAGGGGATGTAAGGGTTACTTGAAGTTAGAGAAATCAATAAAAGGGAGGTGGGTTGTTGGATAGTTAACTAAAATCAGAGAATGACATTTCTCAACGAACAAAGTTTAACAAGTAGCCGAGTGTCCCGACCTGAAACGTTGCCCATAGTCTTTCCCCAGCACGTGGTGCAGGAGCCGCGGGGGCGGGCCGGACGCGCCGTGACAACCGTTGCTAGGGCGGGATGCGCGGCTCCGATTGGCGGAAGGGGCTGTCTGTCCGAAGGGCGGGGCTTACGGCTCGACCTATCGGACGCGGCCTCCTGCGCTGGGAGCGGGAACGCGGCTCTGATTGGTCGGAAGCCGGGAAGGGGCGGTACCTGGTCCTGTGTGACGTCGTTGGCCGCTGGCGCTGTCCGTCAGTGTGGGGGAGGCGGGACCTGGTCGCCGGTCACGTGAGGCGGGGCAGGTGCGTTGTCGCCGCCGTCAGGACGAGGCCTCCGGTCAGCGCCGGGGAGGAGCTCAGGTAGGAACAGCCGCCGCCGCCCGGCCTCGCGTCCTTTCCCTTCCCTTCCCTTCCCTTCCCTTCCCGAGGGCGATCCTGCGGCCGGCGACCCGAGGGGATGTGGACGGAGGGAGGGAGGGAGGTCTGGGCGTCCTCTGGTTCTCCGACTGTAGCGCCCTCTGACGGCGGGAGGCCGCGGTGCAGCGTCTCTGCATGCTTATATTTTTACAACAGGTGCAGGAGTTGGCCATTCGGCCCTTCAAGCCAGCACCGCCTTTCAATAGACAATAGGTGCAGCAGTAGGCCATTTGGCCCATCGAGCCAGCACCGCCATTCAATGTGATCATGGCTGATTATCCTCAATCAGTTTCCCGTTCCTGCCTTCTCCCCATATCCCCTGACTCCGCTATAAGAGCCCTATCTAGCTCTCTCTTGAAAGTATCCAGAGAACCGGCCTCCACCAGAGGCAGAGAATTCCACAGACTCACAACTCTCTGTGTGAAAAAGTGTTTCCTCATCTCCGTTCCAAATGGCTCACTCCTTATTCTTAAACTGTGTTCCTTCGGTTGTGGACTCCCCCAACATCGGGAACATGTTTCCCGCCTCTAGCGTGTCCAATGCCTTAATAATATTATATGTTTCAATAAGATCCCCTCTCATCCTTCCAAACTCCAGAGTATACAAGCCCAGACGCTCCATTCTCTCAGCATATGACAGTCCCGCCATCCCAGGAATTAACCTGGTAAACTTATGCTGCTCTCCCTCAATAGCAAGAATGTCCTTCCTCAAATTAGGGGAACAAAACTGGACACAATACTCCAGGTGTGGTCTCACCAGGGCCCTGTAAAACACCTCCTTGCTCCTATACTCAACTCCTTTTGTTATGAAGGCCAACATGCCATTCGCTTTCTTCACTGCTTGCTGTACCTGCATGCTTACTTTCATTGACTGATGAACAAGGACCCACAGATCCCGTTGTACTTCCCCTTTTCCCAACTTGACGCCATTTAGATAGTTAGCCGACTGTTGGTCATTTTGTACGGTGATGAAAGCTTTTCTCTTTTCATCGGTGAGTTGTTGGATTGTTTTGTCATCATTGTGAAACCTATCCTGATGTTTTTTTGACTTGCATAGAAACATTGAAAAATAGGTGCAGGAGGAGGCCATTCGGCCCTTTGAGCCAGCACCGCCATTCATTGTGATCATGGCTGATCGACCCTATCAATAACCCGTGCCTGCCTTCTCCCCAAATCCCTTGACTCCACTAGCCCCTAGAGCACTATATAACTCTCTCTTAAATCCATCCACTGACTTGGCCTCCACTGCCCTCTATGGCACGGAATTCCACAAATTCACAACTCTATGGGTGAAAAAGGTTTTTCTCACCTCAGTCTTAAATGACCTCCCCTTTATTCTAAGACTGTGGCCCCTAGTTCTGGACTCGCCCAACATTGGGAACATTTTTCCTGCATCTAGCTTGTCCAGTCCTTTTATAATTTTATATGTTTCTATAAGATATCCCCTCATCCTTCTAAACTCCAGTGAATACAAGCCTAGTCTTTTCAATCTTTCCTCATATGACAGCCCCGCCATCCCAGGGATCAATCTCGTGAACCTATGCTGCACTGCCTCAATCACAAGGATGTCCTTCCTCCAAGTTACGAGACCAAAACTGTACACAATACTCCAGATGTGGTCTCACCAGAGACCTATACAACTGCAGAAGAACCTCTTTACTCCTATACTGAAATCCTCTTGTTATGAAGGCCAACATTCCATTAGCTTTCTTCACTGCCTACAAGGATGCCCAGGTCTCGTTGCACCTCCCCCTTACCTAACCTAACCCCATTGAGATAATAATCTGCCCCCTTGTTTTTGCCGCCAAAGTGGATAACCTCACATTTGTCTATATTATACTGCATCTGCCCACTCACTCAACCTGTCCAGGTCACCCTGCAACCTCCTAACATCCTCTTCACAGTTCACACTGCCACCCAGCTTTGTGTCATCCGCAGACTTGCTAGTGTTGCTCCTATTTCCCTCTTCCAAATCATTAATATATATGGTAAACAGTTGCGGCCCCAACACCGAGCCTTGCGGCACTCCACTCACCACTGCCTGCCATTCTGAAAAGGACCCGTTCACTCCTACTCTTTGCTTCCGGTCTGCCAACCAATTTTCTATCCATGTCAACACCCTACCCCCAATACCATGTGCTCTAATTTTAGTCACCAGCCTCCTGTGCGGGACCTTATCAAAGGCTTTCTGAAAGTCTAGATCCACTGGCACCCCTTCATGCAAAAAATTCCAGAAGATTAGTCAAGCATGATTTCCCTTTCATAAATCCATGTTGACTTGGACTAATCCTTTTACTGCTATCCAAATGCCCCATTATTACCTCTTTAATAATTGACTCGAGCATCTTTCCCACCACCGAAGTCAGGCTAACTGGTCTGTAATTCCCCGTTTTCTCTCTCGCTCCTTTCTTGAAAAGTGGGATAACATTAGCTAACCTCCAATCCACAGGAACTGATCCTGAATCTATTGAACATCGGAAAATGATCACCAATGCTTCCACTATTTCTAGAGCCACCTCCCTGAGGACCCTGGGATGCAGACCATCAGACCCAGGGAATTTATCATCCTTCAAC
Source organism: Malacoraja senta (assembly GCA_038087875.1). Lineage (NCBI taxonomy): Eukaryota > Metazoa > Chordata > Chondrichthyes > Rajiformes > Rajidae > Malacoraja > Malacoraja senta. Next base: position 427,325 of record JAXLNO010001338.1, read on the forward strand.
TTGAACCCAATTGTTTCTTGCAGGAGGCGATGATAGTGTTTTTCAATAGATTGCAGTGTTCTTCGACAGATGGTGGGCTTTGTTGAGGCAGATTTTCTTGAAGTTTTTGTTGAAACTTCTGTACATGGTTGATGTCTTGAAGGACGTCAACATTGAATTTCTTGATGGTGTTCTGGGTTTGATGTTTTTTCAAAAATTTCTGTTTTTTCAGTCTTCAAGGGTCCAACTTTGGTCTTTATTTATTTTATTTTATTTTTATTCAATTCTTTATTTCGAACAGAATAAAAGAATAAAAAGCAAGTGTGAAACAGCATACAAAAAAACAAAACAAGAATATTTATAAAGTGTCATAAATATTATCTATAAATGAATGAAATCGTATGTGTCCGAAAAGGAGCAGGAAGAAGCCAAAGCTTATTTAAACTGAATTATGTTTGTGCTAAGTTTTATCTCCTGTTCCAGACCATTCCACAAATTCACCCCACAGAATGCTATGCACATAATTTTAAGAGTAGTTCTGACATTGAGTTTTTTTTAATTTAAGTTCCCCTCTCAAATTATACCCACCCTGTCTTTCCATAAACAGTTTTTGTATATTTCTTGGAAGTAAATTATTTCTTGCTTTGTACATGATTTGCGCAGTCTTAGATTTAACCAGATCGGTGAACTTCAGTGTATGTGACTTTAAGAATAATAAATTGGTATGTTCAAGATACCTGAAGTTCACTTGCACCTATATGAGGTGCTGTTCCTCCAATTCACGCTGGGCCTCACTCTGACAGTGGAGGAAGCCCAGGACAGAAAGGTCAGATTGGGAATGGGAGGGGGATTTGAAGTGTGGGCCACCGGGAGATTAGCCAGGTTAAGACAGACTGAGCAGAGGTGTTCAGCGCAACCATCACCAAGTCTGCGCTTGGTTTCACCGATGTAGAGAAGTTGACACCTGGAAGAGGGAATACAGTAGATGAGGTTGGAGGAGGTGCAAGTGAACTTCAGCCTCACCTAGAAAGACTGTTTGGGTCCTTGGATGGAGTTGAGGGGGGAGGTAAAGGAACAAGTGTTGTATCCCCAGCGGTTGCGGGGAAAGCACCTGGGGAGGGGGTGGTTTGGGTGGGAAGGGACGAGTTGACATTTGAAATTTGTTTGGAAAACGATGACTTTCAATCTGGTATGACGGGTAGGGGAGGGATGGAGAGAGAGGGGATGTAAGGGTTACTTGAAATCAATATTCATACCGCTATCAATAAAAGGGAGGTAGCTTGTGATAGTTAACTAAAATCAGAAAATGACATTTCTCAACTTGAAGAAAGTTTGACAAGTAGCCAAGTGTCCCAACCTGAAAGTTGCCCATATTTTTTCCCCATCACTTTGTGCCTATCTTTGTCAGACACAAGGAACTGCAGATGCTGTTTCATACACAAAAAGACACAAAGTGCTGGAGGCAGCATCTGCGGAGAATATGGATAGGTGGCGTTTCACAGAGAGCTGGAGTAACTCAGTGGGTCAGGCAGCATCTCTGGTCAACGTGGATAGGCGATGTTTCAGGTCCGATTAAGGGTCATGACCCAAAAAACATCCCCTATGCACGTTCTCCACCGACAGACACAAAATGCTGGAGTAACTGAGCGGGACAGGCAGCATCTCTGGAGAGAAGCAATCTTCTTCAGACTGAGAGTCACAGCAGAGGGAGACACAGAGATAAGGAAGTGTAAGGTTTTACTCCAGCATTCTGTTATCTGAATGGTGTCAGGTTAGGAAAAGGGGAAGTACAACGAGACCTGGGTGTGCTTGTACATCAGTCACTGAAAGTAAGCATGCAGTAAAGGGGACAGTTGAGCAAAGGGGACGATGGAGCCATGAGGGAGGAGCTGGCCAAAGTTGACTGGAAAGAGACCCTAGCAGGGATGACAGTGGAACAATGGAAATGATGTTGTGTAGACTGATGGGACTGAAGGCTGATAAATCCCCAGGGCCTGATGTTCTACATCCCATGGTACTTAAGGAAGTGGCTCTAGAAATTGTGGATGCATTGGTGATCATTTTCCAATGTTCTATAGATTCAGGATCAGTTCCTATGAATTGGTGGATAGCTAATGTTATCCCATTTTTTAATAAAGGAGGGAGATAGAAAACAGGGAATTATAGACCAGTTAGTAGGTATGTTACAAAACTTACCTTCAGTCGCGCTGTAATTCTGCCACTGGCCGTGTGCGCGATTTTGGCGCCTTTAAAACGCGGGTTCTCCTCCCTTGTCCTAGTTAATATTGTGTTGGAGTACAAGCGTTGGCTGATGAATCGTTCCTAGTGACGATTTGTGAATTTTTTATTTTTATTAAATCGTCAATGTCAGCGCTACAATAATTTTAAAATCAGCTCCTGAAGCGTCAACGCTGATAACGGGGACGGATTTCACGCATGGGACAGGTAAACGAAAGTGCTTTCTTTAAATGTATAAAAGTGCTTCTTAAGAAGCCTTTAATTCACATTTTTTTCATGCGACACGGTGATTTTATTCCCCGAATTAACGGCAGTATTTTTCATGCCAATACGGGGTTAAATTCACCGCAAATCAACGTTCCAAAATATCGCGTTCCAGTAATCCTCACTCACAAGATGAATTAAATGCCCATTAATTTACAGGTATTAAACATTCAATTCCTTCCATTTGGCCTGTAAATTCATGAAAATTAGATTTAAAAATTATGTTATATTGTGAATTATTGTGTGAATGTTATTTGGACACTTAGGCTATTTAAAAATGTTAATCTATTCTTAAGAAATTGATAGATGTTTAGATCTAGTAATTGAATTTTGTAATTAGCTACAATTAGGTAACTAACTAATTATATGCTTTACTTTCATGTCTTCGAAGTAAGATTGTTTCATATTTGTTTCAGAATGCTTCAATCTATAATAACTGAAAATTTCTTTCAGTTATCATAATTTTTAAGAAAGTTATGGGCTTTTAACTGTCCTCGATCACAGCTTTTGTGTTAAGACAATGGAAAAGCAATAGGGAACTAGATGCAAATTTCTGAGTATGATAATGGCCATAACTTTTTAATACTGAAGATATGAAAGTGAATTAAGTGTCAAATTAAATTCTTTTTATGCTTTATCTGATGGGATAAATTGCAGACTTTATTTTTTAAATCTCAACATTTTGTAACATTGCTACAGTTAGCCTGACATTGGTGGTGGGGAAGATGCTGGAGTCAATCATAAAATATGAAATAGAGGCACATTTGGATAGCAGTAACAGGATGGATTTACGAATCTTCTGGAATTTTTTGAGGATATAACTGGGAAAATGGACAAGGGAAGAGCCAGTGGATGAAGCAGGGATCTCACTTAACTTTTTTTCTCTGTTGCCAGCCGGGCAACCTAGGCAGCTTTTAAGTTGCCAAATGACAGTTTAGGTGGTCATTTAAGACGGCTTGCAAGACACGTGCGATAATGTGCTCAGACGAAGTGCATGGTTACCAGTCGGAATTATGGTCAATGAAGCATTCACATATTATTTCTGCTTCAAATAAAGTCACAAACTAAACATATTTACCAATCAAGACATGATAGATACCACAATGACATGCAGCAAATTTACAATTCAGTATCTCATCTCTTTTTACACGTTGCGATGAATGCAATTTCTATTATTTCTTTCCACTTCCAAACAAAAATCTGGTTGGATTATTCAGCGTATGATCAACCTCGGTTGACCAAGTGCAGACTTGGCGATCGCTTCGCACAATACCTACACTCAGTTCGCAATAACCAACTTGATCTCCCGGCGGCTCAACTCCCCCTCCCATTCCGAATCCGATCTTTCTGTCCTGGGCCTCCTCCCTGGCCAGAGTGAGGTCCACCGTAAATTGGAGAAGCAGCACCTCATATTTCGCTTGGGCAGTTTACACCCAAGCGATATGAACATTGACCTCCAATTTGAGGTAGTCCCTGCTTTGTCCTCCACTTCCCAGCTCTCCCTCTGCCCACTGTCTCCCCCTCTTCCTTTCTTCCTGCCCCCCCCCACCTCCCGACATCAGTCTGAAGAAGGGTCTCAACCCGAAACGTCGCCTATTTCCTTCGCTCCATGGATGCTGCCTCACTCGCTGAGTTTCTCCAACATTTTTGTCTACCCATTCACACAAGTTCTGTTATCCCACTTTCCTCACCCACTCCCCACACATTAGGGGCAATTTTACAAAGACAAGTTAAGCTACAAAGCCAATGCGTCTTTGGGATGTGGGAGGATACCCACACGCTTGCAGGGAGAATGTGCAAATTCAACACAGACAGTGCCCGAGGACAAGATTGAACACAGATCTCTGGCATGTGAGGCAGCAAGTCCACCAGCTGTACCACTATATTTTATTTTCCAACACACAAACAAATTATACGTTGATAACTTTGGTTACTAAAAAAAAAGAAACTATCCATTTTCTCTAAGTGACGCTATGTCCCCCTTTACAGCTACTGCATGTTTTAATTCAGTTCAAGACTATGGGGCAGTACATTGGCCATAAAGTTGCTGCCTAAAATTGCCAGAGACCCGGAATTGATCCTGAATATGGGTGCTGTATGTATGGAGTTTGCTCCTTTTCCCTTTGATCGCATGGGTTTTCTCCGGGTGCTCTTGTTTCCCTCCACATTCTAAAAGTATGCAGGAACTTTTTCAGACCATTTATATATATATATATATATATAGATATATATGGATATATAGATATAGATAAATATATTTATATAGTTATATATTCATATATAAATATACACTGTTTTGTTTTCTAGTTTATAACATTGTTTACAGAATACTATGTTTACATGTTCTGTTGTACTGCTGCAAGTAAGGATTTCATTGTTCTGACTGGGACGTGAGAGAATAAAACACTTGTCACTCTTGACTTGCGTCGCGAATGTGTGGGATAGAACTAGTGTACGGGTTCTATGTAGTGATCGGTGGTCGGCGTGGACTCTGTGGGCCGAAGGGCCTGTTTCCACACTATCTTTAAATTAAACTAAAAACACTAAAACCAGAGGAAATCTAAAGAAGGATCTCGACCCGAAATGTCACCCAATTTCTTCTATCCAGAGATGCTGGCTGCTGCATGGAGTTCCCCCACACAATTAAAGCATGGAATCGACCTCACCCTACCATAGTTACCCAACGAGACGCAACTAAATGTAAGGTAGCTCTTATTTCGCAAGGTAAAATTGTGAGGAGAGAGCGCGGGGGATGTCAGTGGAGGTTAGACATAGACATAGACATAGAAAATAGGTGCAGGAGTAGGCCATTCGGCCCTTCGAGCCTGCTCCGCCGTTCAATATGATCATGGCTGAATGGGGGGGGGGGATCAGTACGGGATGGATGGGGGGGTTCAGTGCAGGATGGATGTGGGGGTTCAGCACAGGATGAATGGAGGGGGGATCAGCACAGGATGAATTGGGGGAGCAGTGCAGGATGGATGGGACGGGGGGTCAGTACAGGATGAATTGGGGGACCAGTGTAGGATGGATGGGGAGTGGCAGGAGAATCAATGCAAGGTGGATAGGGAGATCAGTGCAGGATGAATAGATGGGGGGAGGGTAGATGGGGAGGGGAGCGCAGGGGCATGTCAGTGAGGTCTCAAGAGAGGCGGGAATGGGGATCAGCACGGGATGGAGAGGAGGGGTCCCAGGATAAGGGGGGCGGAGGGGGGGGGGCAGAGAGAGAGAGAGAGGGGGAGGGGTGGAGGAGGCGGGGAGGAAGGAACGCCAGCGCTCCTTGGACAACGGCATCATCGCCCCGCTGCCTTGGCCGTCCCTGTCCACCGCAGTTGGGATCTCCTCGCCACCGCCTCCCCTCCTCCGCCAGCCAACGGGAAGGTGCGGGGCCGAGCGCTGCAGGTGCTTCAGACGGCGGAAGGGGGCCTCCGCCTCCCTTCCTCCCTCCCTCCTCCCGGCCTCGGCATGCAGGAGGGTTTGTTTTGAAAGCGCCGTTGGCAAAATGGAACGCAGCGGCCGCTATCAGGGCGGGCGGGGTGCGGGAGGAGTTGGAGCCGCTGCTGTTGTGCGGGACCCATCATTCACTCCGACCCTCCGTCATCCCGCACCAAAGATACTTGCCCGCACTACAGCCGTCGCCGCCACTGTCACGAAATGTCACTTATTCATTTTCTCCAGAGATGCTGCCTGACCCGCTGAGTTACTCCAGTTTTTTGTGTCTATCTTCGGTATAAACCAGTATCTGCAGTGCCAAGCCGGGCAAAATGACTCGGCATTAGGTTGCCCGGCTGCACTTTGGGTGGCCAAGGTAATTTCGAGCCCTGCTTGGGGGGGGGGGGGGGGGGGGCTGTGAGGAGGATGCTAGGAGGCTGCAAGGTGACCTGGATAGGTTGGGTGAGTGGGCAAATGCATGGCAGATGGAATATAATGTGGATAAATGTGAGGTTATCCACTTTGGTGGCAAGAACAGGAAAGTAGACTATTATCTGAATGGTGGCCGATTAGGAAAAGGGGAGATGCAACGAGACCTGGGTTTCATGGTACACCAGTCATTGAAAAAGTAGGCATGTAGGTGCAGCAGGCAGTGAAGAAGGCGAATGGTATGTTAGCATTCTTAGCAAAAGGATTTGAGTATAGGAGCAGGGAGGTTCTACTGCAGTTGTACAGGGCCTTGGTGAGACCACACCTGGAGTATTGTGTACAGTTTTGGTCTCCTAATCTGAGGAAATACATTTTTGCCAAAGAGGGAGTACAGAGAAGGTTCACCAGACTGTTTCCTGGAATGGCAGGACTTTTATATGAAGAAAGACTGGATAGTCTCGGCTTGTACTCGCTAGAATTTAGAAGATTGAGGGGGGATCTTATAGAAACTTACAAAATTCTTAAGGAGTTGGACAGGCTAGATGCAAGCAGATTGTTCCCGATATTGGGGAAGTCCAGAACAAGGGGTCACAATTTAAGGATAAGGGGGAAGTCTTTTAGGACCGAGATGAGAAAAACATTTATCACACAGAGAATGGTTAAGAGGGAGTTAGATGTGGCCCTTGTGGCTAAAAGCATCAGGGGGTATGGAGAGAAGGCAGGTACAGGATACTGAGTTGGATGATCAGCCATGATCATATTGAACGGCGGTGAAGGGCCGAATGGCCGACACCTGCACCTATTTTCTATGTTTCTATGTAAACATTTCCCCAGGTCGTATAAACAATTTGAACAAGGTGCCATACTTTGACCAATCACAAGATAACAGCACAAACACCTGCAACATAATGAACAATGTCCCATTCTATAACCAATCCTAATCATGCATTTGCAACCCTGCTCAGCTCTTTCTGCAATACCCTGATACATATTATCAATAGGGAGGACATCTGGACATCACCTTGTACTTAAATTCCTCCCAGGGTCCAGACACCCTGGAGCCATGAGACCCTTGGCCCTGCAGATTTTCACAGAAAGAGAACAAGCAGGCTTTGCAAATGCAGAGATGCTCCATTTTGTGACATATTTATTTGGCCAATATTATCAAGACCACACCTGGAGTATTGTGTGCAGTTTTGGTCTAATTTGAGGAAGGATATTCTTGCTATTGGGGGAGTGCAGCGTAGGCTCACAAGGTTAATTCCCGGGATGGCGGGACTGACATATGATGAAAGAATGGATCGTCTGGGCTTGTATTCACTGGAATTTAGAAGGATGAGAGGAGGACTTATGGAAACATGTAAAATTATTAAAGGATTGGACAGGGTAGATGGAGGAAACATGCTGCTGATGTTGGGGGTCCAGAACCAGGGGTCACAGTTTAAGAATAAGGTGTAGGTCGTTTAGGACTGAGATGGGGAAAAACTCACCCAGTGAGTTGTGAATCTGTGGAATTGTCTGCCACAGAAGGTAGTGGAGGCCAATTCACTGGATGTTTTCAAGAGAGAGTTAGATTTAGCTCTTGGCTAACGGAATCAAGGGATATGGGGAGAAAGCAGGAACAGGGTACTGATTGTGGATGATCACCCACAGGGGAGCCATCTTGGGGAACGGCTGCTAACCAGCAGCTGTCCGTTAAATTCACTTTTTTTCTCAGTTTTTAGTGAACTTTGTATATGTTTGTTGGGGAATTTGACTTTTCTTGGGGGGGGGGGATAAGGGGGAAACTATTTTCTAGGTCTCTACCTGGTAGGTGAGGCAGCTTTTTCTCCGGGCTGCCCCGTCGACCCGTCCTTGCGGCCTACCAGCGGGCCTGGAGCGGCGTTTCCTGGCGGGGACCGCCCAGCACCTTCAGCTTCGGTCGCGGCACAGCGCTGGAGCGCTATCGCGGAGCGGAGCGGGCGATGCCTTGCCTGGGTCGCCGTGCAGGATCGACGCGCTGGAGCTCCGGTGAGCTGTGACCGCCGAGTTCAACACCTCCGGGCTGCGGGACTGCGGAGCGGCCAGCCGCGGGCGGCGGCGCCGACTCTAACATCGGGAGCCTCGGAGCTCCAAATCGGCGTGGCCTTGTCGGCTTCAGAAGCCACGGACTCCGGTAGGGAATCGGCCGTTCCAGCCGTCCCAGCCGCTGTGAGGACTCCCCCGACGCCGGGGCAACTGCACCCGGCGAGAACGGCCAGGAACATCGGGCCTCCGTAGAGGCAACTGTGGAGGCCTCAATAGGCCTGACTTTGGGAGAACTGGGGTTGGGGACTGGACATTGTGCCTTCCCCCACAGTGGTAATCATTGTGGGGGGATGATTTTTGTGTGTAAAGAATTATTTTATTCTGTGTCCAAGATGGCTGCCGGAAGGGAGAGTGGACGCTAGCGCGTTTTAGCAGCCGCTGCTCTCTCTTTCATATTGTGTTTTTGATTTTTGTTTTCGGATTGAATTCTGTCTTTAATTTGTGTACTGGTGATGTCTTTACTATTTATTTCATTCCGCTTACATGTTTTTACACTATTTGTTAAATTTTGTAAGGTGTCCTTGAGACTCTTGAAAGGCGCCCATAAATAAAATTTATTATTGCTATGATCATATTGAATGACGGTGCTGGCTCGTAGGGCCGAATGGCCGATTCCTGCACCTGTTGTCTATGTTTCTGTGAAATGTCACCTATCCACATTCCTCACAGATGCTGCCCGTCCCGCTGAGTTACTCCAGCACTCTGTGACCTTCTTCCCATGATGCATGCCGCCCCCCCAAGTGGCTCAGTGGCAATCACCGGCGGGGCGGTGCTGGCAGTCCCCCTCGGATTGGGGGTGACGTCAGGGCGCCGGTCGTGCGCGCCGTACGTGTGGCAGACGTCAGGTCGCAGGGCGGCTGGCTGGCGGACGTGCGGGCAGCTCGGCGCCCCCTTCTCCCACTTGTCTCCTCTCCCCTCCCTTCTCCCCCTCCCCCCTCACTCCCCACTCCCCCTTAACTCCTTCCTCGTCCCCCTTCCCCCACCCCCTGCCCTTCCCCCCTCTTCAAGCACTAGTAATGTTCACGTGTTAGTAATGTCCTGTTTGCCAGCTTGTTGACCCTCTGTGTTCCCCTCTTGCAGGGTTTAGGAGCCGTTGCTGTGGACGGAGACACGGGGACGTGAGCGGCCATTGAGCGTGGCTAGGGTGCTGGTGAGCCCCTCCCATCTGCTCTGTGTGTGGGCTGAGCTTCGAGGGACTGAGCTTCGATGGAGGACCACATGACGGGGCACAACAAGGAGAAGCATTATGAGTGCGACGTGTGTGGCAAGGCCTTGCAGCACCCATGCCTGCTGGAGACTCACCGGCGGGTGCACACGGGAGAACGCCCCTTCGACTGCTCCAACTGCGGTAAGAACTTCATGACGGCGCATGAGCTGAAGAGCCACCGGCGGGTGCACACGGGCGAGAAGCCCTATGGCTGCTCCACCTGCGGCAAGAACTTTGCCTGGTTGTCTGGACTACGGCAGCACCAGCGGGTGCACACGGGCGAGAAACCCTTTGGCTGCTCCACCTGCGGCATGGGCTTTGCCTGCTTGTCGGGGCTACAGCGGCACCGGCGGGTGCACAGCAGTGAGCGGCCCTTCACCTGCTCCGACTGCGGCAAAGGCTTCAAGTCGTCGCTGGACCTGTTGATGCACAGGCGCCTGCACACCGGGGAGCGGCCCTACACCTGCAGCGACTGCGGCAAGGGCTTCACCCGCTCCAACAACCTGCAGGCGCACCAGCTCACCCACACCGGCGAGCGCCCGTACACCTGCGCCCAGTGCGGCAAGGGCTTCACCTGCTCCACCTTTCTGCTGTCCCACCAGCGGGTGCATACTGGCGACCGTCCCTTCCACAGGCCCTTCAGCTGCTCTGAATGCGGCAAGGACTTCAAGAGGGCAGACCAGCTGAAGAACCACCGGCGGGTACACAGCAGTGAGCGGCCCTTCACCTGCTCTGACTGCGGCAAGAGCTTCAAGACGACGCATGAGCTGAAGATCCACCGGCGGGTGCACAGCAATGAGCGGCCCTTCACCTGCTTGGACTGCGGCAAAGGCTTCAAGTCGTCAACGGAACTGAAGGTGCACAGGCGCCTGCACACCGGGGAGCTGCCCTACACCTGCAGCGACTGCGGCAAGGGCTTCGCCCGCTCCGACAGGCTGGTGGAGCACCAGCACACTCACACCAGCGAGCGCCCCTTCACCTGCGCCCAGTGCGGCAAGGGCTTCACCCGCTCCTCCAGGCTGCTGTCCCACCACAAGGTGCACACCGACGACCGTCCTGTCCCCAGCTTTGCCATGGCCTCCCACACCCTGTCTCACGAGCGCGTGCACACCAGTGGCCAGCCCTACGACTGCCCGTACTGCGGTGAGGCGTTTGACTGCTCGCGAGGGTTGCGGCAGCACCGGCGGACCCACACGGGTGATCAGCTGCTCCCACTGCGGCAAGCGTTTCAAGAGAGCACAGGGGCTGCGGGAGCACCAGCGGATACACACCAGAGAGAAACCCTTTGTGTGCGCTGAGTGTGGAAAGGGTTTCACCCGCGTGTCCAGCCCGTGGCAGCACCGGCTTACCCACAGCGGTGAGCGTCCCTTCCCCTGCCCGTCCTGTGGTAAGGGCTTCACCCGCCTTGACCACCTGCTGGAGCACCGGCGAGTCCACACCGGCCAGCGCCCCTTCACCTGCCCACTCTGTGACAAGGCTTTTGCCCGCTCCTCCAGCCTGCTGGCACACGTGGAGAGGTAGACACAAAAATGCTGGAAGGAATGGGTAACGTTTCAGGTCGAGACCATTCTTCAGTCTCGACCCGAAACGTCACCCATTCCTTCTCTCATGAGATGCTGCCTGTCTCGCTGAGTTACTTCAGCACTTTGTGTCCTTTTTTGTAAACAAGTTTCTGCAGTTCCTTGTTTTTAAACCATTCTGGTTAACCATCTCTGCACCTTCCCCAAAGCCTCCACATCAGTCCTGTAATGGAGTGACCAGAACTGTATGCAATACTCCAAATGCTGCGTGACCAATGTCCCTTAAAGCTGCACATATACATTCCTCTCCTTATCTCACACCTTTTTATCTCCTTATTTTCTCTTGCCTCTGTCTCTTACTGAGTCTGTGGAATTCTCTGCCAGAAGGCAGTGGAGGACGGTTCTCTGGATACTTTCAAAAAAGAGCTAGATAGGGCAGTCGGGATACGGGGAGAAGGCAGGAACGGGATACGGATTGTGGATGATCAGCCATGATCGCATTGAATGGCGGTGCTGGCTCGAAGGGCCGAATGGCCTATTCCTGCACCTATTGTCTATTATATATTTCATTTAACTCCTTGGAATTTTCAGAGTGATTTGGTCCGTTCCATTTTTTGCGCCGCTCGTACATAAACAATCTAAAGAGTCAGGCCTGTTTTAGCGGTGTGAACATTGACTTCTCTAACTTCAGGTAACCCTTGCTCTCTCTCTCTCTCCATCCCCTCCCCCTTCCCAGTTCTCACAATAGTCCCACTGTCTCCGCCTTCATTCTTTCTTTGTCCTACCCCCTCCCCTGACATCAGTCTGAAGAAAGGTCTTGACCTGAAACGTCGCCAATTCCTGCTCTCGATAGATGCTGCCTCACCCGCTGAGTTTCTCCAGCATTTTGTGTCCACCTTCGATTTTACCAGCATCTGCAGTTCTTTCTTAAACATCCCTAGAAGATAATAGACAATAGTTGCAGGAGTAGGCCATTCGGCCCCTCGAGCCAGTATCCCCATTCAATGTGATCATTGCTGATCATCCACAATCAGTACCCTGTTCCTGCCTTCTTCCCAAATCCCTTGACTCCGCTATCTTTAAGAGCTCTGTCTAGCTCTCTCTTGAAAGTATCCAGAGAACCGGCTTGATTTCGCCTTTGTAAATCCATGCTCTCAGATCTTGCTATTGCTATCTAAATGTGCTGCTATTGCATCTTTTATAAACTTATTCATAATTGACTCCAGCATCTTCCCCACCATCGATGTCAGACTAACTGGTCTATAATTCCCTGTTTTCTCTCTCCCTCCTTTCTTAAAAAGTGGGATAACATTAGCAACCCTCCAATCCACAGGAACTGATCTGGAATCTATAAAACATTGGAAAATAATCACCAATGCGTCCACAATTTCTTAAGCCACTTCCTTAAGTACCCTGGGATGCAGACCATCAGGCCCTGGGGATTTATCAGCCTTCAGTCCCATCAGTCTACCCAACACCATTTCCTGCCTAATGTGAATTTCCTTCAGTTCCTCCCTCACCCTCGATCCTCTGGCCACTAGTACATCAGGGATATTTTTTGTGTCCTCTTTACTGATGACAGATCCAAAGTACCTTTTCATCTCGTCTGCCATTTCCTTGTTCCCCATAATAAATTCATCCTTTTCAGTCGTCAAGGGACCAACTTTGGTCTTAACTATTTTTTTCCTCTTCACATACCTAAAGAAGCTTACAGATCAATTGACAGATGATGAGGATATTTGTAGGCAATGCTGTATGATGTACGCACAAGCAAACATTCTCTTACGCAAGTTTAGAGCGTGTACAGATGGAGTGAATCTTATTTTATCTTATCTTTTTTTTAACCTTAATTTTATCCTTGTAATATCATTGTTGAGGTGACCGTTGTCTTGTCAAACACATTTCATTGTACCGTTGACCCTGTGCTAACCTACATATGACAAATAAAACTGAACTGAACTGAACTCCCTGTTCGGAGCATATTGTACACCACTCTATACTGCACACCTGTGGTCAAACTACAGAAAACCAAACTTAAAGTAGGTTATAATGATGCCATGAGAATTTTACTTGAGAGACCTAGATGGTGCAGTGCAAGTGAAGTGTTTGTGGCTGCAGGAGTCAATACTTTACAAACTGTCTTAAGAAATCTTATGTATATATTTATTTGTTGGATTAATGACTCTGAAAATGAAATCATCTTGGCCTTATCAAACAAGGTTTACTACTACACGCTACCAATTCCAGCTGTGGAGACATTGGTATAGTTGGCTCGTAGGACGACACTGGTTTTTTTAATTCTTAATCTTAATTGTATTGTGTTGTATCCTTTATTGTCATTCAGACTTTTCAGTCTGAACGAAATTGCGAACCTAGCAGTCATAACATAGAATAAAATAACAAAACACACAATGAACACAGTTTAACATCCACCACAGTGGGTCTACCAGGCACCTCCTCACTGTGATGGAAGGCAAAAATCTTAAAGTCCTTGTCTCTTCCCTCCTTGTTCTCCCTCTGCATCGAGGCGATCCAGGCTTTCGATGTTGGGCCCCCCCCCGCCGGGTGATGGTAAGTCCCGCGGCCGAACCCGAGCTCCGCGAACGGGCCGGTTCAAACTCCGCGGCCCAGAGCGGACGAAGCTGCCACCCTCCAGTCCAGCGGGCTAAGCTGTTGTTGCGGGAGCTCCGGAGAACCGGTCACCAACCTGGGACCTGCGAGCTCCCGACGTTGTCGTCCACTGGGCCCTCGGCCGAGTCCACTGGGCCCGCGGCCGAGCCTCCGAAGTCGGGCCGCCGCCGCAACGCCACCACAGCCCCAAAGTCGGCCAGCCCCGCGGTGGTAAGTCCTGGCTCTGCCTCCGGAGCCTCGAGGTCGGTCCCAGTTGGAGGCCGCCAGCTCCGCGATTAGGCCTCAGTGCAGACGGAGACGGAGACGGAGACGGGGGATACGACAAGAAAATGTCGCATCCCCCCTGAAGGAAGAGACTAAAAACAAGTTTCTCCCACCACCCCACACATACACAATTAAAATAAACTAAAACAACAGGACAAAAGAAAACAAAAAAAAGAAAAGACAAACGGACTGCAGGCGAGCCGCAGCTGCAGGGCAGCGCTGCCACTTCCGCCACTTAACCATGTATTGTGCTTTTGTATGGAATTTATTGTGCTTTTGTATGCAATTTATTCTATGTAACGTCTTGTCTTTTATCTGGACCTTGAGTCTATAATAAAAAGTAAGGAATATAAACGCACACGTACACGCCAAATGGAGTCTAGTGCAGGAAAATCTGAGGTTATCCCTCTTGGTTTGGAAAAAAAAGGGGAACGCATTATTTAAATAGTGAAAGAATGTCATGGACAATAGGTGTAGGAGTAGGCCATTCTGCCCTTCAAGACGGCACCGCCATTCAATGTGATCATGCCTGATCATCCCCAATCAGTACCCCATTCCTGCCTTCTCCCCATATACCCTGACTCCGCTATCTTTAAGAGCCCTATCTAGCTCTCTCTTGATAGTATCCAGAGAACCGGCCTCCGCCGCCCTCTGAGGCAGAGAATTCCACAGACTCACAACTCTCTGGGTGAAAAAGTGTTTCCTCATCTCTGTTCTAAATGGCTGACCCCTTATTCTTAAAATTCTATGACTAACCAAATAACACTTTATCCATAATCTAGTCAATGAACTGGGTAACAATGGCAACATTATTTTTTGAATTAAATACAAAAGTAGGGAGTTTCTGATTCTGTTATGTCGGACATTGCCCACCTGCAATGCTGCATATAGTAACCCTATTTAAGGAAGAATAAAATTAGTTCCCAGATTTGCTCTGGGAATGAGTGGGTTGTTTTGAGGAAAGGTTGGACATTAAACGTATTCACTGTAGCTTAGGAGAGTGTGAAGGGAAGGGAGTGCATAGATCCCTGCCAAGGACCCAACAATCTCCCATCTTGCCTCTCTTAATAACTTGGGATAGATCCTTTCAAGACCCGGGGACTGATCCACCTTAACAATAGACAATAGGTGCAGGAGTAGGCCATTTGGCTCTTCGAGCCAGCACTGCCATTCAATGTGATCATGGCTGATCATCCCCAATCAGTACCCCATTCCTGCCTTCTTCCCATATCCCCTGACTCCGCTTTCTTTAAGAGCCCTATCTAGCTGTCTCTTGAAAGTATCCAGAGAACCGGCCTCCACCGCCCTCTGAGGCAGAGAATTCCACAGACTTACAATCTGTGAGAAAAAGTGTTTCCTCGTCTCTGTTCTAAATTGCTTACCCCTTATTCTTAAACTGTGGCCCCTGGTTCTGGACATTGGGAACCTGTTTCACGCCTCTAACGTGTCTAAACCCTTAATAATCCTAAATGTTTCAATAAGATCCCCTCTCGTCTTTCTAAATCCAGAGTATACAAGCCCAGCCGCTCCATTCTCTCAGCATATGACAGTCCCGCCATATCGGGAATTGACCTTGTAAACCTACGCTGCACTCCATCAATAGCAAGAATGTCCTTCCTCAAATTAGGGGACGAAAACTGCACACAATACTCCAGGTGTGGTCTCACTAGGGCCCTGTACAACTGCAGAAGGACCTCTTTGCTTCTATCCTCAACTCTTGTTATGATGGCCAACATGCCATTCGCTTTCTTCACTGCCTGCTGTACCTGCATGCTTACTTTCATTGACTGATGAACAAGGACCTCCAGATCTTCTTGTGCATTCACTAAAGGACCCAACACTTCCTCCTCCTGATATCAAATTTCCGGGCAACATCAGCATAACCCTCCATGATGCCACAAGCCTTCATGTTCTTTCCTTTGATGCCCACTGATACAAAGTACACATTTAAACCCTCTTCCTCTGGCTTCTGGCATTAAATTCCCTTCTCTGTCCTTGAATGGTCCTAAACCCTCCCGAGTCAACATCTTGCTTTTAATGTGTGTACAAATTGTGTTGCGATTCTCTTCCTAATCCTACTCACCAAGGACAGTTCATGGAGTTAATGCAGCAGTCTCCATCTGTTTTTTTCCTGTCCCAAAAATCCAAAGTCAGTGTTTGTGGACAAAGAGAGGGTTAATTCTGGTGCCTTCTGCATGGGAGCCCTGTTTAAGGCAAGGTCCTGATTGATGAGTGAAGCCGGTGGAGTGGGTAAACAACGTGTTGTTATCTCAGAGCCTGCAGCTGACAGTTATTATTCTCTGAGACCCCACTGGTTTCCTGACTGTTCACATGTCTCCATCCTGTGATTCTGAGTTTGGGAATTAGTGCGCGCCTCGCAAGGTGTTTCCCCCCTCACTGGTTGGCTTCATATCCTGATTTGAGCAGTCGTTGCAAGCAAGAGACAGAGAGCAGGCACAATCGGAGCTGGAAACCTCTCCCGCCCCCTTTCTTGTGTGAGTTGCATCCGGAGTTAGCATCAACATGTTATACAGAGCAGCAGGGGTGTCCTGTTGATTTGAAGCAAGTTTGGTCTCATTGCCGTTGGATGTGATTTTCACGAGGCTGCCAGTGAATTTCGCTGTGAGTTTCTGCTGTCTGATCTGTGAGTTTGGATCTTGTCGACAGTTCCTTTGGTCCCTGCTGATCCCCAGGGGAGGCTCCCCTCTGTGGCCAAGGACACACGGTAAGGAACAACTCCGGGTTAGTTCTCGTGCTAAAAAAATGAGAGAGATATACACAGAGAGAGAGAGCGACAGAGAGAGACAGAGAAAGAGACAGAGAGAGAGCGACAGAGAAAGAGACAGAGAGAGAGAGAGAGAGAGAGAGAGAGAGAGAAAGAGACAGAGAGAGACAGAGAGAGAGACAGAGAGAGACAGAGTTGAAGGGAAGAGACAGAGAGATAGAGATTCAGAGAGAGGGCGACAGACAGATAGAGAGAGAGAGAGAAAGACAGAGAGAGACAGAGAGAGAGAGAGACAGAAAGAGGCAGAGGGAGAGACAGAGAGAGAGAGAGAGACGGAGAGAGACAGTGAGGCAGAGAGAATGAAGTAAAGGCATTGCCATTAGAGTGGTGAATAAGTTCATATTGGTTTTAATGGCAGTGGAGCTGGAAATTTGATGTTTTTTTCTCTACCTAATTTTCTGATTTCAAAGTAACAGGATATTTCCCAAGTTTACTGTATTTTTAGGATGTTCAAAAGGTTGAATAAAATAAACACTTAAGAAATTAGTTAATTTATGTTTGTTGCTCATGTGACTATCTCTCTCTCTATCCACATTAGGCAGGAAATGGTGTTGGATAGACTGATGGGACTGAAGGCTGATAAATCCCCAGGGCCTGATGGTCTGCATCCCAGGGTACTTAAGGAAGTGGCTCTAGAAATCGTGGATGCATTGGTGATAATTTTCCAATGTTCTATAGAATCAGGATCAGTTCCTGTGGATTGGAGGGTAGCTAATGTTATCCCACTTTTAAAGAAAGGCGGGAGAGAGAAAACGGGGAATTATAGACTAGTTAGCCTGACATTGGTGGTGGGGAAGATGCTGGAGTCAATTATAAAAGATGAGATAGTCGCACATTTGCATAGCAGTAACAGGAAAGATGCTGGAGTCAATTATTAAAGAGGTAATAATGGGGCATTTGGATAGCAGTAAAAGGATTAGTCCAAGTCAACATGGATTTATGAAAGGAAAATCATGCTTGACTAATCTTCTGGAATTTTTTGAGGATGTGACAAGTAAAATGGATGAAGGGGAGCCAGTGGATGTAGTGTATCTAGACTTTCAGAAAGCCTTTGATAAGTTCCCGCACGGGAGACAGGTGACTAAAATGAGAGCACATGGTATTGGGGGTAGGGTGTTGACGTGGATAGAAAATTGGTTGGCAGACAGGAAGCAAAGAGTAGGAGTGAACAGGTCCTTTGCAGAATGGCACGCAGTGGCGAGTGGAGTGCCGCAAGGCTCGGTGTTGGGGCCGCAACTGTTTACCATATATATTAATGATTTGGAAGAGGGAATTAGGAGCAACACTAGCAAGTTTGTGGATGACACAAAGCTGGGTGGCAGTGTGAACTGTGAAGAGGATGTTAGGAGGCTGCAGGGTGACCTGGACAGGTTGAGTGAGTGGGCAGATGCGTGGCAGATGCAATTTAATGCGGATAAATGTGAGGTTATCCAATTTAGTGGGCAATAACTGGCAGATTATTTTCTTAACGGTGTCGTTGGGAAAAGGGGAAGTACAGCGAGATCTGGGTGTCCTTGTTCATCTGTCACTGAAAGTAAGCATGCAGGTACAGCAGGCAGTGAAGAAAGCGAATGGCATGTTGGCCTTCATAACAAGAGGAGTTGAGTATAGGATCAAAGAGTTCCTTCTGCAGTTGTACATCTGCGCCAGGTGTATCGAGATGGGGCTCCTAATGGACCGTATTAGGAACCTGGAGCAGCAGCTCGATGACCTCCGTCTGGTCAGGGAGAGCGAGGAAGTCATTGAGAGGAGTTACAGGGATGTGGTCACTCCAACACCACAGGAGGCAGGCAAGTGGATCACGGTTGGGAGAGGCAAGGGGCACAGGCAGGGACTAGAGAGTACCCCGGTGGCTGTACACCTTGACAATAAGTACTCCTGTTTGAGCACTGTTGGGGTGGACAGCCTACCTGGGGGTAGCGACAGCGGCCGGGCCTCCGGTATAGAGACCGGCCCTGTTGCTCAGAAGGGTAAGGAAAAGAAGAGGAGGGCAATACTAATAGGGGACTCTATAGTTAGGGGGTCAGACAGGCGATTCTGTGGACGCAGTCGGGAGACCCGGATGGTAGTTTGCCTCTCTGGTGCCAGGGTCTGTGATGTGTCTCAACGTGTCCAAGATATCCTGAAAGGGCAGGGAGAGGAGCCCGAGGTCGTGGTACATATAGGTACCAATGACATAGGTAAAAAAAGAGAAGAGGTCCTGAAAGGAGAATTTAGGGAGTTAGGAGGGGAGTTAAAGAGAAGGACAGCAAAGGTAACAATCTCGGGATTACTGCCTGTGCCACGCGACAGTGAGAGTAGGAATGGAGCGAGGTGGAGGATAAATGCGTGGCTGAAGGACTGGTGCAGAAGGCAGGGATTCAAATTTCTGGATCATTGGGACCTCTTTTGTGGAAGGTTCGACCTGTACAAAAAGGATGGGTTGCACTTGAACCTGAGGGGGACCGATATCCTGGCGGGGAGATCTGCAAAGGCTACTGGGGAGACTTTAAACTAGAATGGTTGGGGGGAGGAACTCAAATAGAGAATGCTATTAGACAGTGTGTGAGGCAGGAGGCAGAGAAGGAAAGCACTCAGACCCAACATGTAGGGGGGAAAGAAGAAAACAATAATAAACAGAGAATAAGAGGTGGTGGGGTTCTTAAATGGGTGAGCAGAGAAACAGAGGGGTGTAAAATGCGGGCGGAAGCAATAGGTAGCAAGGTGAAAAGTAAAAGTGGCAGGCAGACAAATCCAGTGCAAAAATCAAAAAGAGCCACTTTTCAACATAATTGTATAAGGGGTAAGAGCGTTGTAAAAACAAGCCTGAAGGCTTTGTGTCTCAATGCAAGGAGCATTCGCAATAAGGTGGATGAGTTGAACGTGCAGATAGCAATTAATGATTATGATATCGTTGGGATCACGGAGACATGGCTCCAGGGTGACCAAGGCTGGGAGCTGAACATCCAGGGATATTCAATATTCAGGAGGGATAGAGAGAGAGGAAAAGGAGGTGGGGTAGCGTTGCTGGTTAGAGAGGAGATTAACGCAGTGGAAAGGAAGGACATTAGCTTGGAGGATGTGGAATCGGTATGGGTAGAGCTGCAAAACACTAAGGGGCAGAAAACGCTGGTGGGTGTTGTATACAGGCCACCTAGCAGTAGTAGTGAAGTTGGGGATGGCATCAAACAGGAAATTAGAAATGCGTGCAACAAAGGCAAAACAGTTATAATGGGTGACTTCAATCTACATATAGATTGGGTGAATCAAATTGGCAGGGGTGCTGAGGAAGAGGATTTCTTGGAATGTATGCGGGATAGTTATCTAAACCAACATGTAGAGGAACCAACGAGAGAGCAGGCTATTCTAGACTGGGTATTGAGTAATGAGGAAGGGTTAGTTAGCAGTCTTGTTGTGCGTGCCCCCTTGGGCAAGAGTGACCATAATATGGTTGAGTTCTTCATTAGGATGGAGAGTGACATTGTTAATTCAGAAACAACGGTTCTGAACTTAAAGAAAGGTAACTTTGAGGGTATGAGACGTGAATTGGCCAAGATTGACTGGCAATTAGTTCTTAAAGGGTTGACGGTGGAAATGCAATGGAAGGCATTTAAAGACTGCATGGATGAACTACAAAAATTGTTGATCCCAGTTTGGCAAAAGAATAAATCAGGGAAGGTAGTGCATCCGTGGATAACAAGGGAAATCAGGGATAGTATCAAAGCAAAAGATGATGCGTACAAATTAGCCAGAAAAAGCAGCATACCAGAGGACTGGGAGATATTCAGAGACCAGCAGAGGAGGACAAAGGGCTTAATTAGGAAAGGGAAAATAGTTTATGAAAGGAAACTGGCAGGGAACATAAAAACTGACTGCAAAAGTTTTTATAGATATGTGAAGAGAAAGAGATTAGTTAAAACAAATGTAGGTCCCTTGCAGTCAGAAACAGGTGAATTGATCATGGGGAACAAGGATATGGCGGACCAATTGAATAACTACTTTGGTTCCGTCTTCACTAAGGAAGACATAAATAATCTGCCGGAAATAGCAGGGGGCCGCGGGTCAAAGGAGATGGAGGAACTGAGTGAAATCCAGGTTAGTCGGGAAGTGGTGTTGGGTAAATTGAATGGATTAAAGGCCGATAAATCACCAGGGCCAGAGAGGCTGCATCCCAGAGTACTTAAGGAAGTAGCTCCAGAAATAGTGGATGCATTAGTGATAATTTTTCAAAACTCTTTAGATTCTGGAGTAGTTCCTGAGGATTGGAGGGTAGCAAACGTAACCCCACTTTTTAAGAAGGGAGGGAGAGAGAAAACGGGGAATTACAGACCAGTTAGTCTAACATCGGTAGTGGGGAAACTGCTATTTATTAAAGATGGGATAGCAAGACATTTGGAAAGTGGTGAAATCATTGGACAAAGTCAGCATGGATTTACGAAAGGTAAATCGTGTCTGACAAATCTTATAGAATTTTTCGAGGATGTAACTAGTAGAGTGGATGGGGAGAACAAGTGGATGTGTTGTATCTGGACTTTCAGAAGGCTTTCGACAAGGTACCACATAAGAGATTAGATAGATAGATAGAAACTTTATTTGCCACATGACCAGGGTTGGTGGTAATTGGGTTCGGTACATGATGGTACACTGCTTTAGCACATTAACACTAATAACAACACAGATCATAATAATAAAGCACATCACAAATCACAAATCTCACCAACAATACATAGTGCAAAAGAACAGACAAAAACCATAGACAAGACACTGTATACATCAAAGTCAAAAAGTTATTGGAAGGAATTAAGTGTTCTTATTGCTGAGGGGAAGAAACTGTTTTTAAAACGGGTGGATTTTGTAGCAAGTGACCTAAGGCGCCTCCCTGAAGGGAGAGACTGGAAAAGGTGGTTTGCTGGATGGGAGGGGTCCGAGATGATCTTTGTTGCCCGTTTTGAGGTACGTTGGAGGTAAATGGAATGGATTGAGGGGAGGGGAGAATTGATAATCCTAGAGGCCTTGGAGACAATGCGCTGTATTCTGTGTAGTGAGTGACTGTCAGTGTTTCCGTACCAGACTGTGATTGAGGAGGTGATGATGCTTTCAATGATGGATTGATAGAAGCGGACCAGGAGGTGTTTGTGGACTCTGAACTTCTTGAGCTGTCTGAGGAAGTATAGGCGTTGTTGTCCTTTCTTAATGATGTGGTCAGCATTGATGTGCCATTTTAGATTATTGCAGATATAGGTGCCCAGAAACTTAAATAAGTTTGTGGAGGTTATGGGATGGGAGTTGACATGGACCGCGGGTTTGAGGTTTTGTTTGCGTCTGAAATCTATGATGATTTCTAAGGTTTTTGAGGTGTTAAGCTGGAGGTTGTTTTCTGCGCACCATTTGACTGAGCTGTCCACTGTTTGATGGTATTGTGATTCGTTGTTGTCTGAGATGAGGCCAATTATTGTCGTGTCGTCTGCATATTTGAAAATTTTAACTGAGCTGTATTGGGATGTGAGGTTGTTGGTGTAAAGTGAGAAGAGCTGAGGTGACAGAACGCACCCTTGAGGGGCTCCTGTATTGATAGTCAGAGGGCTGGAGAGTTTTTCACCCACCTTGACTCTTTGTTGTCTGTTTGTCAGAAAATGTAAAATCCAATGGCACATGGCTAGGTGAATGCCCATGTCCAACAGTTTATTGTAGAGTTTAATTGGGTATAAACAGGATGCGTGCATAAGTGTTCGGTGATTCCAAATGATGTAGGGAGTAGTGAAGAGCTAGGTTGATAGCATCCTCCACAGACCGGTTGGCGCTGTATGCAAATTGAAAAGGGTCCATGATGGGGACAGTGTATGTTTTCAGATGGGTGAGGACTATGTGCTCAAAGGCCTTCATGGCAACTGATGTTAGTGCAACAGGTCTAAAATCGTTCAGACAGCTCACCTTGGAGGACTTGGGCACAGGGATGATAATGGATGCTTTAAAACACTGCGGGACTCTACATTGGCTGAGGGAAGTGTTAAAGATGGAGGTGAACACAGGAGCCAGCTGAGCTGCACAGTGGTTAAGAGCAGCGGGGCTGAGGTCGTCTGGCCCTGCCGCTTTTCTTTTATTAAGATTTTTGAAGGCCGCCCTCACCACCTCCTCAGAGATGGTGAATGGTGCTGAGTTAGGTGGGGGGGGGAGGAATGGATGGCGGGGTGACATTATCAAAGCGTGCATAAAAAGTGTTCAGTTTTTCCAGTAAGTCCGGATCCTCATCTGAGATGGGAACAGGACATAGATACATAGAAACATAGAAAATAGGTGCAGGAGTAGAGGCCATTCGGCCCTTCGAGCCTGCACCGCCATTCAATATGATCATGGCTGATCATCCAACTCAGTATCCCGTACCTGCCTTCTCTCCATACCCCCTGATCCCTTTAGCCACAAGGGCCACATCTAACTCCCTCTTAAATATAGCCAATGAACTGGCCTCAACTACCTTCTGTGGCAGAGAGTTCCAGAGATTCACCACTCTCTGTGTGAAAAATGTTTTTCTCATCTCGGTCTTAAAGGATTTCCCCCCTTATCCTTAAGCTGTGACCCCTTGTTCTGGACTTCCCCAACATCGGGAACAATCTTCCTGCATCTAGCCTGTCCAACCCCATAAGAATTTTGTACGTTTTTATAAGATCCCCTCTCAATCTCCTAAATTCTAGCGAGTATAAGCCAAGTCTATCCAGTCTTTCTTCATATGAAAGTCCTGACATCCCAGGAATCAGTTTTTTGTAGTCCGTCATCTTCTGTAAATTTTTCCAGACTTCTCTTGAATTCTGAGTTGGTTGCAGGGTGACCTGGACAGGTTGAGTGAGTGGGTAAATGCGTGGCAGATGCAGTATAATATAGATAAATGTGAGGTTATCCACTTTGGCGGCAAAAACAAGGGGGCAGATTATTATCTCAACGGGGTTAGGTTAGGTAAGGGGGAGGTACAGCGAGACCTGGGTGTCCTTGTACACCAGTCACTGAAAGTTGGCGTGCAGGTACAGCAGGCAGTGAAGAAAGCTAATGGAATGTTGGCCTTCATAACAAGAGGATTTCAGTATAGGAGTAAAGAGGTTCTTCTGCAGTTGTATAGGGCTCTGGTGAGACGACGTCTGGAGGATTGTGTACAGTTTTGGTCTCCTAATTTGAGGAAGGACATCCTTGTGATTGAGGCAGTGCAGCGTAGGTTCACGAGATTGATCCCTGGGATGGCGGGACTGTCATATGAGGAAAGATTGAAAAGACTAGGCTTGTATTCACTGGAGTTTAGAAGGATGAGGGGGGATCTTATAGAAACATATAAAATTATAAAAGGACTGGACAAGCTAGATGTAGGAAACACCCATGCTAGTGCTCCAGATAGACCCCCCCCCCCCCCCATTGGCCAGTAATATTGGAATAGGTGGAGGTGGAAGATTGGGTTGGGGGACCTCCCTTGTGAAGTTGGGACCCAACGGGACCCACTTGGTCTAGTAAAATTATAAAAGGACTGGACAAGCTAGATGCAGGAAAAATGTTCCCAATATTGGGCGAGTCCAGAACCAGGGGCCACAGTCTTAGAATAAAGGGGAGGCCATTTAAGACTGAGGTGAGAAAAAAACTTTTTCACCCAGAGAGTTGTGAATTGGTGGAATTCCCTGCCACAGAGGGCAATGGAGGCCAAATCACTGGATGGATTTAAGAGAGAGTTGGATAGAGCTCTAGGGGCTAGTGGAGTCAAGGGATATGGGGAGAAGGCTGGCACGGGTTATTGATAGGGGACGATCAGCCCACTGACTAAAGAAATTCCTCCTCATCTCCTTCGAAGTCAGTCAGAAACAGGCGAATTGATCATGGGGAACAAGGACATGGCAGACCAATTGAATAACTACTTTGGTTCTGTCTTCACTAAGGAAGACATAAATAATCTGCTGGAAATAGCAGGGGACCGCGGGTCAAATGAGATGGAGGAACTGAGTGAAATCCAGGTTAGCCGGGAAGTGGTGTTAGGTAAATTGAATGGATTAAAGGCCGATAAATCACCAGGGCCAGATAAGTTGCATCCCAGAGTACTTAAGGAAGTAGCTCCAGAAATAGTGGATGCATTAGTGATAATTTTTCAAAACTCTTTAGATTCTGGAGTAGTTCCTGAGGATTGGAGGGTAGCAAACGTAACCCCACTTTTTAAGAAGGGAGGGAGAGAGAAAACGGGGAATTACAGACCAGTTAGTCTAACATCGGTAGTGGGGAAACTGCTAGAGTCAGTTAATAAAGATGGGATAGCAGCACATTTGGAAAGTGGTGAAATCATTGGACAAAGTCAGCATGGATTTACGAAAGGTAAATCATGTCTGACGAATCTTATAGAATTTTTTGAGGATGTAACTAGTAGAGTGGATAAGGGAGAACCAGTGGATGTGTTATATCTGGACTTTCAGAAGGCTTTCGACAAGGTACCACATAAGAGATTAGTATACAAACTTTTTTTTTTTATTATTTTTTTTTTTTATTGGAGATGCGTACACAACCTAGTTACATCATTACAGTCTTACATTATTAAATTGATAATATTGTTAAATATTATTACAATGTCTCCAATACCTTTTGCTTTTTTTTTTTTAAGCTAAATAGAACTAAAGAGAAAGATGAAGTAAAGAAAGAGAAAAACGGGTCCTTTTCAGAATGGCAGGCAGTGACTAGTGGGGTACCGCAAGGCTCAGTGCTGGGACCCCAGCTATTTACAATATATATTAATGATTTGGATGAGGGAATTGAATGCAACATCTCCAAGTTTGCGAATGACACTAAGCTGGGGGGCAGTGTTAGCTGTGAGGAGGATGCTAGGAGACTGCAAGGTGACTTGGATAGGCTGGGTGAGTGGGCAAATGTTTGGCAGATGCAGTATAATGTGGATAAATGTGAGGTTATCCACTTTGGTGGCAAAAACAGGAAAGTAGACTATTATCTAAATGGTGGCCGATTAGGAAAAGGGGAGATGCAGCGAGACCTGGGTGTCATGGTACACCAGTCATTGAAAGTAGGCATGCAGGTGCAGCAGGCAGTGAAGAAAGCGAATGGTATGTTGGCCTTCATAGCAAGAGGATTTGAGTATAGAAGCAGGGAGGTTCTACTGCAGTTGTACAGGGTCTTGGTGAGACCACACCTGGAGTATTGCGTACAGTTTTGGTCTCCAAATCTGAGGAAGGACATTATAGCCATAGGTGGAGTGCAGAGAAGGTTCACCAGACTGATTCCTGGGATGTCAGGACTTTCATATGAAGAAAGACTGGATAGAGTCGGCTTATACTCGCTAGAATTTAGGAGATTGAGAGGGGATCTTATAGAAACGTACAAAATTCTTATGGGGTTGGACAGGCTAGATGCAGGAAGATTGTTCCCGATGTTGGGGAAGTCCAGAACAAGGGGTCACAGTTTAAGGATAAAGGGGAAATCTTTTAGGACCGAGATGAGGAAATCATTTTTCACACAGAGAGTGGTGAATCTCTGGAACTCTCTGCCACAGAGGGTAGTTGAGGCCAGTTCATTGGCTATATTTAAGAGGGAGTTAGATGTGGCCCTTGTGGCTAAAGGGATCAGAGGGTATGGAGAGAAGGCAGGTACGGGATACTGAGTTGGATGATCAGCCATGATCATATTGAATGGCGGTGCAGGCTCGAAGGGCCGAATGGCCTACTCCTGCACCTATTTTCTATGTATCTATGTATCTACATGGCCCTGGTGAGACCACACCTGGAGTATTGTGTGCAGTTTTGGTCTCCAAATTTGAGGAAGGACATTCTTGTTATTGAGGGAGTGCAGCGTAGGTTTCTCCAGGTTAATTCCCAGGAGGGCAGGACTGTCATATGCTGAGAGAATGGAGCGGCTGGGCTTGTATACTCTGGAATTTAGAAGGGTGAGAGCGGATCTTATTGAAACATATAAGATTATTAAGGATTTGGACACGCTAGAGGCAGGAAACATGTTCCCGATGTTGGGGGAGTCCAGAACCAGGGCCACAGTTTAAGAATAAGGGGTAAGCCGTTTAGAACGGAGGTGAGGAAAAACATTTTCACCTTGAGAGTTGTGAATCTGTGGAATTCTCTGCCTCTGAAGGCAGTGGAGGCCAATCCTCTGGAGGCTTTCGAGATAGGTGGATAGAGCTCTTAAAGATAGCGGAGTTAAGGGATATGGGGAGAAGGCAGGAACAGGGTACTGATTGTGGAAGATCAACCATGATCACATTGAATGGCGGTGCTGGCTCGAAGGGCCGAATGGCCTACTCCTGCACCTATTGTCTATTGAAAAATGCAATATGCAGTGCAATATCCTATTGTCTATTTTCTAACTCAGCGGGTGAGGCATTATCTAAGGGGAGAAGGAATGGGTGACATTTTGGGTGGAGGCCCGAAAGTCTGAAGAAGAGTCTTGACCTGAAACATCACCCATTCCTTCCCTCCATAGATGATGCCTCACCCGCTGAGTTTCTTCAGCATCTTGTGGCTATCTTCGATTTTATCCAACATCTGCATTTCTTTCTCACACTCCTTCAGAATTGTGTCAGGGGAGGGTTAAAGCCCTGTCCCACTGTACGAGTTCATTCAAGAGTTCTCCCGAGTTTGCCCTGGTTCGAACTTGGAGTTTTCCGGTAATGGCCGCTCCTAAGTACTCGGGCTCTCGTGGACCTTTTTCCACATGTTGAAAATTGTTCACGAGTCTTCCCAAGCTTACTGCATTTCCCGAGTACGTGCCATTAGCGTTTCGAGCTGCTAAGAGACATCCCCGAGCTCCGACGTACCCGCTACGTTCATTCTACGTGCTTACCATGAGTTTGATTATTTTTTTTAAACTCGGGAGAGCTCTTGAATGAACTCGTACAGTGGGACAGGGCTTTTAGGGTTAGCTCGGATCGAGGCTTGGAAGGCTGAGCTCGCCTCCCCTGCCCCGACCTACATCTGGACTACCACGAGGGGAAGCGCGCAAACTCCACACGGACAATGTCGATGGTCGCCCTGCCCGGAGACAGGCCCTTCAGCCCCTCATATCCGTGCTACCCCGGGCTTTCACCAACACAGCCCTGCACTGTTCTGCACTGGATATTGCATTTATTGCGTTGGTCATCACCGTATGTACACTGTTTGCTCTGGCGGCTGCGTGTGAACGGGAGATTTCATCACATCCCGGTCGATGTGCAGAACAACAAACTAATGAAGTATCTGGAACACAGTTCTCCTGGGTTGCTGCAGGCTGAAGCATCAAACTACTACCCTGTTGAGCCCCGTCAGTCCCACAGCAGAGAAACACACAGCCATGCCTATCGAAGCTAGTTCCACATGCCCACGTCTGGCCCCTAACCCTCTCTGGCTTTCCCACCCATGCCTTTGGAAAGGAGATGAGGAGGAATTTCCTTAGTCGGAGGGTGGTGAATCTGTGGAATTCATTGCCACAGACGGCGGTGGAGGCCAAGTCACCGGGTATTGTTTAGATTCTAGTGATGCTGCGTGGAAACAGGCCCTTCGGGCAGACCGGGCCGTGGTAGTCGGGGAGTCGATCGTGAGAGGTACAGACGTGGGTTTCTGCGGCAACAGGCGGGATTCAAGGATGGTGTGTTGCCTCCCTGGTGCTGGGATCCAGGACGTCACAGACTAATTGCAGAGCATCCTCAAGGGTGAAGGTGAGCAGCCTGAAGTGGTAGTGCATGTCGGCACAAATGTCATTGGGAAGGAGAGGAAAGACATTCTGCAGCGTGACTTCAGAGAGCTCGGAAGAAGGATGAAAAGCAGACCTCCAGGATGGTTATCTCCGGTTTGCTTCCAGTTCCTCGTGCTGGTGAGGGCAGGTACAAGGAGATAGGAGATCTGAATGTGTGGCTGAGGAGCTGGTGCAGGGAGCAGTGAATAGATTCTTAGACCACTGGGATCTGTTTTGCGAGGGGTGACATTGAATCAGGAGATGTAGAGTCAGTGTGGATAGAACTGAGGAATTGTAGGTAAAAAGATCCTAATGGGAGTTATCTACAGGCCCCCAAAACTGTAGCCTGGATATAGGGTGCAAATTGAATCAAGAATTCAAATTGGCATGTCGTAAAGGTAATGCTACATTTGTTATGGAAGATTTCAACATGCAGGTAGACTGGGAAAATCAGGTTGGTACTGGACCCCAAGAAAGGGAGTTTGTGGAGTGCCTCCAAGATGGATTCTTAGAGCAGCTTGTATTGGAGCCTACCAGGGAGAAGGCAATTCTGGATCTAACCAAAACTGACTGGAAAGAGACCCTAGTGTTAAAGTTCGATTACCTACCACAGACAAGTCAAACACCACTTAAGGCAAGATTCGTTTATTCGCTAGTGAGAGTGTGCTTCAAGCACCTTAGCTTCCCTGTCGCACACTCTCCGAACAATGAAAAGTTAGTACAGTTACAGTCATTTCTTATTGATAATCACAATACATAAACTGATATAACATGATTGAAAGATTCTGTAGCCTTACAGGAAATAAGAAAGGCTGGACCTATATCTAGCTGAACCAATAACAAGTTATTAGTAATCTCTGCAATATCAGCAGTATTCACCAATCTTGGATCAGGCATCTGCACAGGTTTCTACTCCATGAAATCATTTCTTGACCAAGTTTTTAAACAAATAAAAACAGTCGACTTCATTTTGTGTAAATGCTAGCATTGATTCATTATTATCTGCATTTTGTGTAAATGCTAGCATTATCTGGTGTTAGACAAAAATGCTGGAGAAACTCAGCGGGTGAGGCAGCATCTATGGAGTGAAGGAATAGGTGACGTTTTGGGTCGAGACCCCTTCTGCAGACTGATGTGGGGGTGGGGTGCGGGAAGAAGAAAGGAAGAGGCGGAGACAGTGGGCTGTGGGAGAGCTGGGAAGGGGAGGGGAAGGAGGGAGAAAGCAAGGACTACCTAAAACTGGAGAAGTCAATGTTCATACCGCTGGGGTGTAAACTACCCAAGCGAAATATGAGGCGCTGCTCCTCCAATTTGCGCTGGGACTCACTCGGGCCATGGAGGAGGCCCAGGACAGAAAGGTCGGATTCTGAATGGAAACATAGAAACATAGAAACATAGAAATTAGGTGCAGGAGTAGGCCATTCGCCCCTTCGAGCCTGCACCGCCATTCAATATGATCATGGCTGATCATTCAACTCAGTATCCCGTACCTGCCTTCTCTCCATACCCTCTGATCCCTTTAGCCACAAGGGCCACATCTAACTCCCTCTAAATATAGCCAATGAACTGGCCTCGACTACCCTCTGTGGCAGAGAGTTCCAGAGATTCACCACTCTCTGTGTGAAAAAAGTTCTTCTCATCTCGGTTTTAAAGGATTTCCCCCTTATCCTTAAGCTGTGACCCCTTGTCCTGGACTTCCCCAACATCGGGAGCAATCTTCCTGCATCTAGCCTGTCCAACCCCTTAAGAATTGTGTAAGTTTCTATAAGATCCCCTCTCAATCTCCTAAATTCTAGAGAGTATAAACCAAGTCTATCCAGTCTTTCTTCATAAGACAGTCCTGACATCCCAGGAATCAGTCTGGTGAACCTTCTCTGCACTCCCTCTATGGCAATAATGTCTTTCCTCAGATTTGGAGACCAAAACTGTACGCAATACTCCAGGTGTGGTCTCACCAAGACCCTGTACAACTGCAGTAGAACCTCCCTGCTCCTATACTCAAATCCTTTTGCTATGAAAGCTAACATACCATTCGCTTTCTTCACTGCCTGCTGCACCTGCATGCCTACTTTCAATGACTGGTGTACCATGACACCCAGGTCTCGCTGCATCTCCCCTTTTCCTAGTCGGCCACCATTTAGATAATAGTCTGCTTTCCTGTTTTTGCCACCAAAATGGATAACCTCACATTTATCCACATTATACTGCATCTGCCAAACATTTGCCCACTCACCCAGCCTATCCAAGTCACCTTGCAGTCTCCTAGCATCCTCCTCACAGCTAACACTGCCCCCCAGCTTAGTGTCATCCGCAAACTTGGAGATATTGCCTTCAATTCCCTCATCCAGATCATTAATATATATTGTAAATAGCTGGGGTCCCAGCAGTGAGCCTGCGGTACCCCACTAGTCACTGCCTGTCATTGTGAAAAGGACCCGTTTACTCCTACTCTTTGCTTCCTGTTTGCCAGCCAGTTCTCTATCCACATCAATACTGAACCCCCAATGCCATGTGCTTTAAGTTTGTATACTAATCTCTTATGTGGGACCTTGTCGAAAGCCTTCTGGAAGTCCAGATACACCACATCCACTGGTTCTCCCTATCCACGCTACTAGTTACATCCTCGAAAAATTCTATAAGATTCGTCAGACATGATTTACCTTTCGTAAATCCATGCTGACTTTGTCCAATGATTTCACCACCTTCCAAATGTGC
>JAXLNO010001338.1:458716-498052 GCA_038087875.1 Malacoraja senta
AGCTATATAGAGGGAGTGCAGAGAAAGGTTTCACCAGACTGATTCCTGGGATGTCAGGACTTTCATATGAAGAAAGACTGGATAGACTTGGCTTATACTCGTTAGAATTTAGGAGATTGAGAGGGGATCTTATAGAAACGTACAAAATTCTTATGGGGTTGCACAGGCTAGATGCAGGAAGATTGTTCCCGATGTTGGGGAAGTTCCAGGACAAGGGGTCACAGCTTAAGGATAAGGGGGAAATCCTTTAAGACCGAGATGAGGAAAAACTTTTTCACACAGAGAGTGGTGAATCTCTAGAACCTCTCTGCCACAGAGGGTAGTTGAGGCCATTCATTGGCTATATTTAAGAGGGAGTTAGATGTGGCCCTTGTGGCTAAAGGGATCAGGGGTATGGAATGAAGGCAGGTACGGGATACTGAGTTGGATGATCAGCCATGATCATATTGAATGGCGGTGCAGGCTCGAAGGGCCGAATGGCCTACTCCTGCACCTATTGTCTATGTATCTATGTATCTATGTATAGGAGTCAATGTCCGTGTGGGAGTCAAGGGTGGCCTGGGCTGCAAACGCCTTCCAGTCAGTGTTTCCAAAACACTGCTGAAGTGTGGAGTCCGCGTCCTCTGACCAGACTTTAACTGTCCTCACAGTGGGTTTGGCCTACTCCTGCAACTATTGTCTATTATCTTCCAGGGATGTTTAAGAAAGAACTGCAGAAGCTGGTAAAATCGAAGGTGGACACAAAATGCTGGAGAAACTCAGCGGGTGAGGCAGCATCTATGGAGAGGCAGGAATTGGCGACGTTTCAGGTCAAGACCTTTCTTCAGACTGATGTCAGGGGAGGGGGTAGGACAAAGAAAGAATGAAGGCGGAGGGAGTGTGACTATTGTGAGAACTGGGAAGGGGAGGGGATGGAGAGAGAGAGAGAGAGCAAGGGTTACCTGAGTCAATGTTCACACCGCTAAAACAGGCCTGACTCTTTAAATGTTTATGTACAAGCGACACAAAAAAAGGGAACGGACCAAATCACTCTGAAAATTCCAAGGAGTTAAATGAAATAGATAACAGACAATAGGTGCAGGAATAGGCCATTCGGCCCTTCGAGCCAGCACCGCCATTCAATGTGATCATGGCTGATCATCCCCAATCAGTACCCCGTCCCCGTTCCTGCCTTCTCCCCATATCCTCTGACTCCGCTATCTTTAAGAGCCCTATCTGGCTCTCTCTTGAAAGTATCCAGAGAACCTGCGTCCACCGCCCTCTGAGGCAGAGAATTCCACAGACTCACAACTCTCTGTGAGAAAAAATGTTCCCTCATCTCCGTTCTAAATGGCTCACCCCTTATTCTTAAACTGTGGCCCCTGGTTCTGGACTCCCCCAACATTGGGAACATGTTTCTTGCCTCTAGCGTGTCCAAACCCTTAATAATCTTATATGTTTCAATAAGATCCCCTCTCATCCTTTAAATTCTAGAGTGTACAAGCCCAGCCGCTCCATTCTCTCAGCATATGACAGTCCTGCCTTCCCGGGAATTGTGGAAAGATTTTTGCGAAGCCTGTGGAAAGATTTTTGCTCAGATTGAAAATAGAAGGCTCTGGAAGTAATCTCGGCTCTGTCTCACTTTGAGATTAAGCATCGAGGACCAGAAAATCATCCATTCCGGTGAAGGACCCCCACACCTTCCCTGTCTCGCACTTTGTAACAAGCTAAAAGTTTCTATCAGCAGAGATAAGCAATGTTCATCATTGAAGGGCTGAAATGGCTTCAAATAGAAACATAGAAACATAGAAAATAGGTGCAGGAGTAGGCCATTCGGCCCTTCGAGCCTGCACCGCCATTCAATATGAACATGGCTGAACATCAAACTCAGTATCCTGTACCTGCCTTCTCTCCATACCCCCTGATCCCTTTAGCCACAAGGGCCACATCTAACTCCCTCTTAAATATAGCCAATGAACTGGCCTCAACTACCCTCTGTGGCAGAGAATTCCACAGATTCACCACTCTCTGTGTGAAAAATGATTTTCTCATCTCGGTCCTAAAAGACTTCCCCCTTATCCTTAAACTGTGACCCCTTGTTCTGGACTTCCCCAACATCGGGAACAATTTTCCTGCGTCTAGCCTGTCCAACCCCTTAAGAATTTTGTACGTTTCTATAAGATCCCCCCCTCAATCTTCTAAATTCTAGCGAGTACAAGCCGAGTCAGTATTAAACAAGTTATGGCCATTTTCATACTCTGAAATTAGCATCTTGTTCCCTATTGCTTTTCCATTGACTTAACACAAAAGCTGTGATCGAGGACAGTCAAAAGCCCATAACTTTCTTAAAAATTAAGAGAACTGAATAAAATTTTCAGGTATTATAGATTGAAGCATTCTGAAACAAATATAAAACATCTTACTTGGATGACCTGAAATTAAAGCATATAATTAGTTAGTTACCTAATTGTAGCTAATTACAAAATTCAATTACCAGATCTAAACCTCTATCCATTTCTTAAGAAAATATTAACATTTTTAAATAGCCTAAGTGTCCAAATAACACAAGAATTCACAATATAACATGATTTTTAAATCTCATTGCCATGAATTTATAGGCCAAATGGAAGGAATTTAGTGTTTAATTCCCGTAAATTAATGGCCATTTAAATCATCTTGCGAGTGGGATTTTGTGGAACGCGATCGATTGGAACGTTGCATTTGCGGTGAATTTAAACCCCATATCGGCAGTAAAAACACTGCCGGTTCGTATGGGGCCTAAATCACCTTTTCGCAACGTAAAATTTGGCTTAAGGTAATCCTAAGAACCATGTTTACATGTAAAATAAACGGCTTACCTTTAGCTGTCCCGTACGTGAAATCCGTGCCGTTGTCGGCGTTGACGGCATTAGAAGCTGATTTTTATTTTACTCCAACGCTGAAATTGTCCAGCGATGTTTAAAAAAAATTCACAGACCGGCAGACGGAACAATTCTTCAGCATAAGCTAGCAGCCCAAGAAAATAAAACTCCGGCAGGCAGGAGAAAACCGCATTTTAACCCCGCCCCCCCCCCCCCCTCAAAGGCGCCAATGTCGCGCACACGGTCAGTGACAGAACTGCAGCGCCGCTGAAGGTAAGTTTTGTAACATACCTACATGAGGGGGAACTTCTTTACTCAGAGAGTGGTAGCTGTGTGGAATGAGCTTCCAGTGGAAGTGGTGGAGGCAGGTTCGTTTTTATCATTTAAAAATAAATTGGATAGGTATATGGACGGGAAAGGAATGGAGGGTTATGGTCTGAGTGCAGGTAGATGGGACTAGGTGAGAGTAAGTGTTCGGCACGGACTAGAAGAGCCGAGATGGCCTGTTTCCGTGCTGGAATTGTTATATGGTTATATGGTTAAAAGATTATTGCATAACTGTTTAAAAACGTCACGCTTATTTGATCCGCTGATTTAGACTGAAATTGCTTTCTTTAATTTTTACAAAATTGCTTATTTTTGAATTTTAAAATCCCCCCTGCTCTCTCCTTTCTATTTTATTTTTCAAACGTTGCCGTTATTTACTTTTCCGTTTATATCCCCGCTGCGATCTATCCTCAAAGTTACAAGTAAGTGAAGGTTGATAAACTGAATACCCTGTTTCTATTGTGTATCTTTCAAATCAATATCCCCTGATTCACTGTATATCCACCGCCCTATCTTTAGCAATGTTACAACATTTTGAGATTTAAAAAACCAAGTCTGCAATTTATCCCATCAGATAAAGCATAAAAAGAAGTTTAATTTGACACCTAATTTACTTTCATATCTTCAGTATTAAAAATGTTATGGCCATTTTCATACTCGGAAATTAGCATCTTGTTCCCTATTGCTTTTCCATTGACTTAACACAAAAGCTGTGATCAAGGAAAGTCAAAAGCCCATAACTTTCTTAAAAATTAAGAGAACTGAAATAAATGTTCAATTATTATAGATTGAAGCATTCTGAAACAAATATGAAACAATCTTACTTGGATGACCTGAAATTAAAGCATATAATTAGTTAGTTACCTAATTGTAGCTAATTACAAAATTCAATTACTAGATTGAAACATCTATCCATTTCTTAAGAAAAGGTTAACATTTTTAAATAGCCTAAATGTCCAAATAACATTCACACAAGAATTCACAATATAACATGATTTTTAAATCTCATTGTCATGAATTTATAAGCCAAATGGAAGGAATTTAATGTTTAATTCCCATAAATTAATGGGCATTTAAATCATCTTGCGAGTGGGTTTTTGTGGAACGCAATCGGTTGGAACGTTGCGGTTGCAGTGAATTTGATCCCCATATCGGCAGGAAAAACACTGCCGGTTCATATGGGGCCAAAATCACATTTTCGCCAAGGAAATTTTGATTAGTCATCCCAAGAAGCAAGTTTATATGTAATATACACGACTTACCCCTTGTTTTGTCCCCTACGTGAGATCCGTCACGTTGTAGGCGATGACGGCGTTAGAAGTAGCTTTTTATTTTAATCCAGCGATTAAATTGTCCTGCGATTTTAAAAAAAAACATATCGAGAACGGAAGTCCGGTCGATTGTTCTGCAGCAGCTGGCAGCCCGAGGAAGATCGCCTCCGACAGGCAGGAGAAAACGGCATTTTAATCCCGCCCCCCCCTCTCAAAGGCGCCAAAGTCGCGCACACGGCCAGTGGCATAACTGCAGTGCCGCTGAAGGTAAGTATTGTAACATCGCTAGGAGATGCCCTTCGGATTCTGCAAAGTTCTTCCGCTCTCAACTTAAATCTGACGTCTAGTTCTTGGTTCCATTCCCCTTTACAAAAGACTTTGGGCACAGAGGGAGGTGGATATATGGAATGAGTTGCCATTAACATGATTTTTGTGGCATTTGGGCAGGTACATGGGCAAGAAAGGTTTGGAGTGATAATGACAAACAGGGCTGGCTCAGATAGGGCAGGTTGGTCGACACGTCTGGCTGAAGCATCTCTGTCTATGCGGTGTGACTTTGTGATTCTGCCACGTAGCGCGAGAGAAATAATCTGAAAACATCTACATTAGAAAGAATGATGAAAACGAACCATGAAATACAATTGCATTATATCATTACGATTACAGGATGCAAGCGACGTGTTTGAAGTAACAAGGCCAAACGGAAAATAATACGTGGCCATTTTGTACGTATATCAACAAAGGTAGATAGAGTACAGTAATCTACAGCACGGGAAAGGTATTTGCGGTCCACAATGTCCATGCGGACCGATGCCAAATGAAACTCATCTCCACTGCCTTCACACAATCCATATTTCTCCATTCCCTGCATATCAAAAAGCTTAAATGCCACTATGGTATATGCCACAACCACCACACCTGGCAGCGCGTTCCAGGCACCCACCATCCTCTGCGTATAAAATAACTTCACCCGCACTTCCCCTTTAGAATTCCACCCCTTTCAGCATAAAGCTGTGCACCCCAGTGTTGCCACAGACCCCCAGCCAGAAGAACAACCCTCTGTCTTCTCAGTAAACCAGTTCTGAATGTATAGGACCACGTTGCTATGAATCTTGTGCATTCTTATTACGATGTTATCAGACTGCTGAAAGATCCTTCCATTGGTGAGTTGCGGCCTGTGTGGGGAGACACAGTCCTTATTTTTACGAACTATTTCATTGCGGACGTTGGACGTTTTCTCTGAAACTCTATCGCTACATGCTGAGAAAACTATATTCAGCACTCTCTTCGCTCTACCTGCTGTACTTGCACTTGGTTTGGTCATGTTTATGTATAGTATTACCTGATTAGATTGGATAGCATGCAAACAAAATATTGTCACTGTTTCTCAGTACATGTGACAATATAATAATAAGTGTCGGCACAGTAGTTCAGCTGGTAGAACCGCTGCCTCACGGTGCCACACTCTGGTTCGATTCTAACCACGGCCACTGTTTGTGTGGAGTTTGCATGTTTTTCCTATGACAGTGTGTGTTTTCTCCCGTATCCCTAAGGCATGCTGGCATCAACGTCAATGGCCCTCTGTAAATTTGCCTCTAATATGCAGAACGCGAGATAACATAAAACTAGTGTGAACGGGTGATTGATTGTTGATTGGCATGGACTCGCTGGGCCGAATGGCCTGTTTGCATACTGTGCCTCTGAACTGTGAATGCTAACCCTAAAGCTAAAGTGTAAGAATAAGCCGAGTTTAATGTCGCAACGGTGTATTCTGTCAAAAGGTGTCGACATTGTGTCCATCCAGAATCAAGAAGAGAATGCACCCCGTGGGATTGAACAGTGGGAGAGAGACAATTGTTGTGAGTTAGCGCATTGTTTAGATGCCACAGGGAATAAGTTACAGCAACAGCCTGGGGACCATTGTCAGGGCATGCCGAGGATCGCAGCCGGGTCTCCCTCCCTGCAGGGTGTGGGTAGACAACGGCGCGTGGCCTGACAGCAACCCGCTGATCGGAGCGCCTCATCTCCGTCATGTGGTCTGCCTTTTAGCAGAGTGGGGTGGTGACAGCTATCCGTGGAGGAAAACAGACAACCCTTGATAATACCATTATTTTTATTCATCACAGCTCCTCCAATGTCTTCGATGACGGAGCTCCTGGAAAGGTGTGATGATATCCAGCTGCTCGAATTAACAAATCATTACCGCCAGAGGCTGGAAGAGGTGATTCAAGAGGCGGTGGAGAATGTCGTCTTCATTCTAGCATACGAGAGATATTTCAGTGAGCAAGAGTACAAGGTAGGGAGAGGAATGGATGAGTGGGTAACTTCAGCCGATACTCAAATGTTTTCATGCACAAATATTGTGGGCCGAAGGATCCATTCTTGTGCTGTACTGCTTGTAATGAGTCGAGTCGTACGCACTTCAAGGTACAACACATGTTTATTAAAGTCCACTCATAGCATTCATCTGCATGGTGTTACAGTCAGCTAGCAGCTAAGACTAATTACCAATAAACATAATATGACATAGTGTCCAAGCAAAGATATTTCTTCTTCTTGCGTATGGCGTGCACAGCCTAAAGTTGTCGGACAACTTGTTCTATTTGATCTTATTTGATTGTGCACGCCAGGTTGATTGCATTAGTCGAAACAGGGTGGACCACGTGAAGGTTGCAATCTCCCACCCCCAAAGATACTATAAACATAGTAAACACAACTTGTTCCCCCGCAACGCTGATTACACTGCGAGAGGCATAACCGAAGTCGGGTCGGGCTTACTGAAATGGCGGAGGTCACGCTCCGTTGCGTACTACACGTCAGTCCATTGGATTTTGCAGGAGTGGTCTAGTATCTTTGCTAATTACTTAAGCAGACTTCTGATAATATAAACCGCATAGTAGGCGGAGCATCTACTAACAAGCACTACAATTGGTTAGTAAGAAGTAACCAATCTACACTTCTCTGTATAATTACGCGCAGTCACAAAGAATATCCTGTACAGTGGTGGTGAGTTTCCCAAACACGCCATTATATTCAGGATGTGGTGCAATCCAAAGTGTTTCAATGATTCACATCGCTAGCAAATTTTCAAAACACTCGCGACACAATAGTTATATGCGTATTTTACATTTTTGCCATAATTAATAGGTGATCAACTTCTCTTTGCAGTCTTCCATCCTTGCTTTCCACCAGGTAGACAAAAATGCTGGAGAAACTCAGCGGGTGAGGCAGCATCTATGGAGCGAAGGAAATAGGCGACGGTTCGGGTCGAGACCCTTCTTCAGACTGATGTGAGAGAGGGGGGGGGCGGGAAGAAGAAAGGAAGAGTCTGAAGAAGGGTTTCGGCCCGAAACATTGCCTATTTCCTTCACTCCATAGATGCTGCTGCACCTGCTGAGTTTCTCCAGCACCTTTGTCTACCTAAGGAAGAGGTGAAGACAGTGGGCTGAGGGAGAGCTGGGAAGGGGAGGAGAAAGCAAGAACTACCTGAAATTGGAGAAGTCAATGTTCATACCGCTGGGGTGTAAACTGCCCAAGCAAAATATGAGGTGCTGCTCCTCCAATTTGCGGTGGGACTCACTCTGGCCATGGAGGAGGCCCAGGACAGAAAGGTCGGATTGGGAATGGGAGGGGGAGTTGAAGTGCTGAGCCACCGGGAGATCAGGTTGGTTGTTGTGAACCGAGCGGAGGTGTTCGGCAAAGCAATTGCCAAGCCTACGCTTGGTCTCACCGATGTAGAGCAGCTGACACCTAGAGCAGCGGATGCAATAGATGAGGTTGGATGAGGTGCAGGTGAACCTCTGCCTCACCTGGAAAGACTGCTTGGGTCCTTGGATGGAGTCGAGGGGGGCGTTAAAGGGACAAGTGTAGCATTTCCTGCGGTTGCAAGGGAAAGTACCAGGGGAGGGGGTGGTTTGAGTGGGAAGAGACGAATTGACCAAGGAGTTACGGAGGGAGCGGTCTCTGCGGAAAGCCGAAAGGGGAGGAGATGGGAAGATGTGGCCAGTGGTGGGATCCCGTTGGAGGTGGCGAAAATGTCGTTGGATTATCTGTTGAATGTGACGGCTGGTGGGGTGGAAGGTGAGGACAAGGGGGACTCTGCCCTTGTTACGAGTGGGGGGGATGGAGAATGAGAGCAGAGTCACGGGATATAGAAGAGACCCTGGTGAGAGCCTCATCTATAGTAGAAGAGGGGAACCCCCATTCCCTTGAAGAATGAGGACATCTCCGATGCCCTGCCCTGGAATCCAACAGAGTCATTTTTAATCTTCTCTGCCAAATGGATACAGTTGCCACCATCAACCCGCAGCAAGAGCGGGGGCCGCTGATGATAACGTCACATCCGGGATCCTGCAGGTCCCGCTGCAATTCCCCCGTACC
This sequence comes from Malacoraja senta, assembly GCA_038087875.1. Classification (NCBI taxonomy): domain Eukaryota; kingdom Metazoa; phylum Chordata; class Chondrichthyes; order Rajiformes; family Rajidae; genus Malacoraja; species Malacoraja senta. The sequence goes on from JAXLNO010001338.1 coordinate 467,535, forward strand.
CCACTGGAGGGCAGGCAGGCAGCACCGGATATCCGGCATCAGCAGCGGCAGCGTCGCGTACCCGGGTCACGTGACAGCGGGTAGGGTCGCCTCTGACGTCACAGCCCGGCCGGCCCGGGAAGCGTTGGGGTTTAAGGGGGAGGGCAGCCGATTAAAGGGGAGGGCAGCCGATTAAAGGGGAGGGCGGGGAATCGGCCAACAATATTCCAGTCCCCAGGGCGGTGACGTTTACACCCCCAGATGTTCACATGACCACTCTCAGTCCAGGTCTGGGTGCCTGCAGCCACCTTCTTCTCGGTCGGACTGAACTTATTCACCCTCAGCCTGAAACAGGTCGAGGAATAAAGAGGAAATAAGCAGATTAAACAACGGTGTCAATAACAGGGATTGGGGTTAATATTTCAACAACACTTACAGAACAAAATCACAGGAGAAAGAAGCCCGCGGATCCCCAGATATTTTATCACAGTAAACATTAACACAAACACTCACCTGATCAGCTTCAGTCTCGGGTGGTTCAGTATGAGGCGGTGGAGAGCGGGGACAGATTGGTCTGTGAGGGAGTTCTGTTCCAGGTACAGCTCCGTCAGTGAGGGCTTTGTACTGAGAGCGGAGGCGAGATCCTCGGCACCAGAATCTGTGAGACCGACACGTTCCAGCCTGGAGATGAGAGAGAGTGAGGGTGAGGGACACATAGAGACAGGAGACGGTGCAAATCCCCAGTGTTTATCAGTGACACAATTACTGATCATATTAATGTTCAGTGTCAGACACCCAGTGAGTGTAAACACAATCTCTCATGGTCCGGGACTCACCCCAGTGTCTGTATTTTACAGTCCGGGTTCCTCAGAGCCGCAGACACCAGTTTCACTCCGGAGTCTCCAAGTTTATTCTCACTCGGGTTCAGCTTCGTCAGTGAGTGGTTTGTACTGAGAGCGGAGGTGAGATCCTCGGCTCCAGAATCTGTGAGACCGACACATTGCCGCAGACACCAGTTTCACTCCGGAGTCTTCCAGGTCGTTGCGTCCCAGTCTAAACACAAACAGACAGAGTAAGAAACAAACTGATACAAACCCCGGCGAGGCTGAGATAGATAACCTCTCCCAAACGGACATTTATGGCAACACCTCAGCACATTATTGAACAAATCTCTGTGGTTGTGGTGTTTGGTGACTTGCACCATTTATTCTCATTCCCCGACGACCGGGAAATGTTCCCCGTGCAGAGAACGGCGGCAGGCAACACGTGTGACCCAGTGGAAGGGGTCAATAGACAATAGGTGCAGGAGTAGGCCATTTGGCCCTTCAAGCCACCACCGCCATTCAATGTGATCATGGCTGATCATCCCCAATCAGTACCCCGTTCCTGCCTTCTCCCCATATCCCCTGACTCCGCTATCTTTAAGAGCCCTCTATAGCTCTCTCTTGAAAGCATCCAGAGAACCTGCCTCCACTGCCCTCTGAGGCAGAGAATTCCACAGACTCATCACTCTGTGAGAAACAGTGTTTCCTCGTCTCCTTATCCCTGTCCCTCGCAGCCTCCCCCCCTCTCTCTCTCTCTCTCTCCTAACTCTCTCTTGAATGAATGAATAAGTTTATTGGCCAAGTATTCACATACAAGGAATTTGCCTTGGTGCTCTGCCCACAAGTGACAACATGACATACAGTGACAGTTAGGAATGACACATAAAACATTATTGATTAAACATGTGAATTAAATAAAATACCAGAGCAAAAGGAGGCTGCAGATTTTTAGTTATTGAGTGGAGCTACGACTGGTATTTCCCCTCTCTCCCCTCTTGACTCTTTCTCTCTCCCACCCTCCCCACTCTCTCTCTCCCCCTCCCTCCCTCCCTCCCTCCCTCCTTCTCTCTCTCTCTCTCTCTCCCCCCTCCCCACTCTCTCCCTCCCTCCCTCCCTCTCTCTCTCTCTCCCCCTCCCCACTCTCTCTCTCTCTCCCTCCCTCCCTCCCTCCCTCTCTCTCTCTCTCTCTCTCTCCCCCCTCCCCACTCTCTCTCCCTCTCTCCCTCTCTCTCTCTCCCCCTCCCCACTCTCTCTCTCTCTCTCCCCCTCCCCACTCTCTCTCTCTTTCTCTCTCTCCCCCCTCCCCACTCTCCCTCTCTCTCTCTCTCCCTCTGTCTCCCTCCCCCTCTCTCTTTTAGCGGAGTCGATACCATGAGTTAATTTAATTAACGTTATTACGAACGGTAAAACAATGAATAACGCGAGTCTGTAAGACAGCTAAATAAATGATAGTGCATCCACAAGTGTGTGTGTCTCTCTCTCTCTCTCTCTCACTCACTCTCTTCCCACTCTCTACCCCTGGGCCACTTTCCACCGAGCCTCCCCCCTCCCCCCGGCACCGCCATTAGCCTGAGTCCCGGTCCCCGCCCCCTCCTTCCTCTCTCCCTTCCCCTCTCCCTCCCTCTCTCCTGTATGAGTGAAGGAGGGAAGGAGGTCTGGGTCAAAGATACTAGAGGCCATTCACTGTGATCATGGCTGATCATCCCCAATCAGTACCCCGTTCCTGCCTTCTCCCCATATCCCCTGACTCCGCTATCTTTAAGAGCCCTATCTACCTCTCTCTTGAAAGTATCCAGAGAACCGGCCTCCACCGCCCTCTGAGGCAGAGAATTCCACAGACTCACAACTTTCTGTGAGAAAAAGTGTTTCCTCGTCTCCGTTCTAAATGGCCGACCCCTTATTCTTAAACTGTGGCCCCTGGTTCTGGACTCCCCCAACATCGGGAACATGTTTCCTGCCTCTAGCGTGTCCAAACCCTTAATAATCTTATATGTTTCAATAAGATGCCCTCTCATCCTTCTAAACTCCAGAATATACAAGCCCAGCGCTCCATTCTCTCAGAATATGACAGTCCCGCCATCCCGGGAATTAACCTGGTGAACCTACTCCCTCAATAGCAAGAATGTCCATCCCCAAATTAGGAGACCAAAACTGCACACATTTTTTCACAGTTGGGGTCTGCAGATCCTACAATCTGAGCAGCGTTGAAGGCTTTCAGCATCCTATAATCTGAACAAGACCCTGGGGTTAAGTTTACCACAGCCTGGGTGGAGTTTTATTGTCTGTTGAGAATAGCATGGGACTGAAAAGTGCAAGAGTCCAAACTGAGGAAGGAAAATAAAACAAGTTTAAAGAGAGTCTGTTCTTTTGAATTCTGAGATCCTGTTCTTCTTCCTGAGCTGCTTCCTACAGCCACTCTACATCTGGTTTTTCCTATCCCAGAAATTCTAAGTCAGTGTTTGTGGACAAAGAGAGGGTTAATTTCCATCTCCGATGCTGCCAACTGCATCCAGTTCACTGGGGATCTGGCCCCTTCTGCATGGGAGCCAGTTTCTCCCTGTTTAAGGCAAGGTCCTGATTGATGAGTGAAGCCGGTGGAGTGGGTAAACAACGTGTTGTTATCTCAGAGCCTGCAGCTGGCAGTTATTCTTCTCTGAGACCCCACTGGTTTCCTGACTGTTCACATGTCTCCATCCTGTGATTCTGAGTTTGGGAATTAGTGCGCGCCTCGCAAGGTGTTTCCCCCCTCACTGGTTGGCTTCATATCCTGATTTGAGCAGTCGTTGCAAGCAAGAGACAGAGAGCAGGCACAATCGGAGCTGGAAACCTCTCCCGCCCCCTTTCTTCTTGTGTGAGTTGCATCCGGAGTTAGCATCAACATGTTATACAGAGCAGCAGGGGTGTCCTGTTGATCTGAAGCAAGTTTGGTCTCATTGCCGTTGGATGTGATTTTCACGAGGCTGCCAGTGAATTTCGCTGTGAGTTTCTGCTGTCTGATCTGTGAGTTTGGATCTTGTCGACAGTTCCTTTGGTCCCTGCTGATCCCCAGGGGAGGCTCCCCTCTGTGGCCAAGGACACACGGTAAGCAACAACTCCGGGTTAGTTCTCGTGCTAAACAAATGCCTGTGATTCGATAAACATTCCCTAAAGGGGCACCTTCCACCGACTGTGTCCTATTCACTTTGTCACCTTGTTGCTCTTGAATTCGGAGAGATCTTCGTGTAAGAAGAAGTCAGATCTTGCTCTTTTTCCAGATGTTTTATCTGCAGGTTTCGTTCTTTTCCCCACAAGGTGCATGTTCACCATTCTTGCAGCTCGTCAGAGTGAAATCTGAAGCCCTGTCCCCAAAACATCAAGACACATCTCTTGCAGGCAAATGCTACTGACAGCCTCAACTCTAGTACATGCCCAGTTAACCTCAAACTAATTCCAGCTTCTAACCTGGAGGAGGTTTTCACATTCCTGGCCCACGGGAGCAATCAGTCAAAATGACTGCCTATCATAGAAACATAGAAAATAGGTGCAGGAGTAGGCCATTCAGCCCTTCGAGCCTGCACCGCCATTCAATATGATCATGGCTGATCATCCAACTCAGTATCCTGTACCTGCCTTCACTCCATACCCCCTGATCCCTTTAGCCACAAGGGCCACATCTAACTCCCTCTTAAATATAGCCAATGAACTGGCCTCAACTACCTTCTGTGGCAGAGAATTCCACAGATTCACCACTCTCTGTGTAAAAAATGATTTTCTCATCTCGGTCCTAAAAGTCTTCCCCCTTATCCTTAAACTGCGACCCCTTGTTCTGGACTTCCCCAACATCGGGAAAAATCTTCTTGCATCTAGCCTGAACCCCTTAAGAAATTTGTAAGTTTCTATAAGACCCCCCCTCAATCTTCTAAATTCTAGCGAGTACAAGCCGAGTCTATCCAGTCTTTCTTCATATGAAAGTCCTGCCATCCCAGGAATCAGTCTGGTGAACCTTCTCTGTACTCCCTCTGTGGCAAGAATGTCTTTCCTCAGATTAGGAGACCAAAACTGTACGCATTAATGAGTATTTGTCAGATCGAGCAGCATCAGACATGTGGACCTCAAGATCTATGGATGGCTATACGTTCCTCGGATATGAGCTAAAGGCTTGAAGCTGCTTTATTTGTTCAAGTGTGCATTAAAGACCCGGGGGACTATTTATAGAAGGTGAAGGGAGATCTCCCAGTTTCCTTTTGTGTAAGAAAGAACTGCAGATGCTGGAAAAATCGAAGGTGGACAAAAATGCTGGAGAAACTCAGCGGGTGAGGCAGCATTTATGGAGCGAAGGAATACGTGATGTTTCGGTCGAGACGCTTCTTCAGACTGAAACGTCACCTATTCCTTTGCTCCATAGATGCTGCCTCACGCGCTGACTTTCTCCAGCATTTTTGTCTACCTCCCAGTGTCCTGTATAGAAACATAGAAAATAGGTGCAGGAAGAGGCCATTCGGCCCTTCGAGCCAACACCGCCATTCATTGTGATCATGGCTGATCGTCCCCTATCAATAACCCGTGCCTGCCTTCTCCCCATATCCCTTGACTCTATTAGCCCCTAGAGCTCTATCTAACTCTCTCTTAAATCCATCCAGTGATTTGGCCTCCACTGCCCTCTGTGGCAGGGAATTCCATAAATTCACAACTCTCTGGGTGAAAAAGTTTTTTCTCACCTCAGTCTTAAATGATCTCCCCTTTATTCTAAGACTGTGGCCCCTGGTTCTGGACTCACCCAACTTTGGGAATTTTTTTCCTGCATCTAGCTTGTCCAGTCCTTTTATAATTTTATATGTTTCTATAAGATCCCCCATCATCGTTCTAAACTCCAGTGAATACAAGCCTAGTCTGTTCAATCTTTCCTCATATGACAGTCCCGCCATCCCAGGGATCAATCTGCATAACCTTGCATTTTTGGTTTACATTGATAAATTACCCAATTATTTTTCAGATTTTGGGTTATAGCTGTACATTAAATGCCTGCTGCATTTTATGCAGAGAACCGGCCTCCACCGCCCTCTGAGGCAGAGAATTCCACAGACGCACAACTCCCTTAGTGAAAAAATGTTTTCTCATCTCCGTTCTAAATGGCTTACCCCTTATTCTTAAACTGTGGCCCCTGGTTCTGGACTCCCCCAACATCGTGAACATGTTTCCTGCCTCTAGCGTGTCCAAACCCTTAATAATCTTATATGTTTCAATAAGATGCCCTCTCATCCTTCTAAATTCCAGAGTATACAAGCCCAGCACTGGCAAATGTGCCTGGCATTTCAGCTACAGAAGGAAGGATTCCTAATTTCTGTTTTATGCCCAGAAAATATCCTGTTGCTATCTGTGGGGATTGAAATAGGTGGGACAGGTACATAACATTCTTTGTGAAATGGACAAAGATGATGAAATTAACTGTAGCTTTAGCTTGCTCTGTTGATTAAACCCCCCTCCCTTGCATTCAAAATGCCCAGGAAATTCTCCAAACCGCCTTCACCAAATGATGTCATCAGCATTTAAAAGAAAATCGTCAAAATAACAAAGGCCAGCAAAAGAAAGGAAAAATAACAAATTATTGGATTCTCTTTGATATTTGTGACGCAATTGGGTTGAGGTGAGCCCGGGTCTGGGGGAGAGGGGGGGGGGATATTGTTCTCAGTGTGACCTTCAAATGCATTTTAATCACAGCTTTAGAGAGAGAGAGAGAGACAAACAGAGAGAGACAGCAACATAGAGATAGATAGAGACAGAGAGAGAGACATACAGAGAGAGACAGAGAGAGAGACAGAGAGAACGACAAAGAACATCAGAGACAGAGACAGAGAGGGACAGAGAGAGAGAAAGAGACAGAGATAGAGAGACAAAGAGTGAGACAGATAGAGAGGCAGAGAGAGGGAGACAGAGATATAGAGAGAGAGTCAAAGAGACAGAGAGAGATAGAGAGACTGAGAGACAGAGAGACAGACAGAGAAACAGAGAGAGTGAGAGAGTGACCAAGAGAGACAGAGAGAGAAAGTGACAGCTAGAGACAGATATAGAGAGAGAGAAACGAAAGAGACAGATAGACATAGAGATAGAGAGACAGAGAGAGACAGACAGGCAGAGATGGGAGAGACAGAGACAGATAGAGAGACAGACAGAGAGAGAGAGACACACACACAGAGATAGATAGAGACAGAGAGAGAGAGAGAGACAGATAGACAATAGGTGTAGGAATCGGCCATTCGGCCCTTCAAGCCAGCACCGCCATTCAATGTGATCATGGCTGATCATCCCCAATCAGTACCCCATTCCTGCCTTCTCCCCATATCCCCTGACTCTGCTATTTTTAAGAGCCCTATCTAGCTCTCTCTTGAAAGCATCCAGAGATCCTGCCTCCACCGCCCTCTGAGGCAGAGAATTCCACAGACTCACCACTCTCTGTGAGAAAAAGTGTTTCCTCGTCTCCGTTCTAAATGGCTTACTCCTTATTCTTAAACTGTGGCCCCTGGTTTTGGACTCCACCAACATCGGGAACATGTTTTCTGCCTCTAGCATGTCCAAACCCTTAACAATCTTATATGTTTCAATGAGATTCCCTCTCATCCTTCTAAACTCCAGAGTGTACAAGCCCAGCTGCTCCATTCTCTCAGCATATGACAGTCCCACCATCCTGGGAATTAACCTTGTAAACCTACGCTGCACTCCCTCAACAGCAAGAATGTCCTTCCTCAAATGAGGGGACCAAAACTGCACACAATACTCCAGGTGTGGTCTCACTAGGGCTCTGTACATCTGCAGAAGGACCTCTTTGCTTCTATATTCGATTCCTCTTGGTAAAGGCCAACATCCCATTCGCTTTCTTCACTGCCTGCTGTACCTGCATGCTTACTTTCATAGACTGATATACAAGGACCCCCAGATCCCGTTGTACTTCCCCTTTTCCCACTTGACGCCATTTAGATAGTAATCTGCCTTCCTGTTTTTGCTACCAAAATGGATAACCTCACATTTATCCGCATTAAACTTAATCTGCCATGCATCTGCCCACTCCTCCAACCTGTCCAAGTCACCCTGCATTCTCACAGCATCCTCCTCACAGTTCACACTGCCACCCAACTTTGTATATCTGCAAAGTTGTTAATGTTACTTTGAATCCCTTCATCCAAATCATTGATGTATATTGTAAATAGCTGCAGTCCCAGCACCGAGCTTTGCGGTACCCCACTAGTCACTGCCTGCCATTCTGAAAGGGACCCGTTAATCCCTACTCTTTGTTTCCTGTCTGCCAACCACTTCTCTATCCATGTCAGCACTCTACCCCCAATACCATGTGCCCTAATTTTGCCCACTAATCTCCTATGTGGGACCTCATCAAATGCTTTCTGAAAGTCCAGGTGCACTACATCCACAAGATTTATCAGCCTTCAGTCCCATCAGTCTACCTAACACCATTTCCTGCCTAATGTGGATTTCCTTCAGTTCCTCTGTCACCCCAGATCCTCTGGCTACCACTATATCAGGAAGATTGTTTGTGTCCTCCTTAGTGAAGACGGATCCTAAGTACCTGTTCAACTCATCTGCCATTTCCTTGTTCCCCATAATAAATTCACCTTTTTCGGTCAAGGGTCCAACTTTGGTCTTAACTAATTTTTTCCTCTTCACATACCTAAAGAAGCTTTTACTATCCCCCTTTATATTCTTGGTTAGCTTACCTTCGTACCTCATCTTTTCTCCCCGTATTGTCTCTTTAGTTATCTTCTGTTGTTCTTGAAACATTACCCAATCCTCTTGTTTCCCGCTCATCTTTGCTACGTTGTATTTCTTCGCTTTTATTTTTATACTGTCCCTGACCTCCCTTGTCAGCCACGGTCGCCCCTTACTCCCCTTGGAATCTTTCTTCCTCCTAGGAATGAATTGATCCTGCACCTTCTGTATTATTCTTAGAAATACCTGCCATTGTTGTTCCACTGTCATCCCTGCCAGTGTATCTTTCCAGTCAACTTTGGCCAGTTCCTCCCTCATGGCCCCATAGTCCCCTTTATTCAACTGTAACACTGACACCTCCGATCTACCCTTCTCCCTCTCCAATTGTAGATGAAACCTGACCATGTTATGGTCACTGCCTCCTAATGGCTCATTAACCTCGAGGTCCTTTATCAAATCCGGTTCATTACATAACACTAAATCCAGAATTGCCTTCTCCCTGGTAGGCTCCAATACAAGCTGCTCTAAGAATCCAACACGAAGGCACTCTACAAAGTCCCTTTCTTGGGGTCCAGTACCAACCTGATATTCCCAGTCTACCCTCATGTTGAAATCTCCCATAACAACCACAGCATTACTTTTGCTACATGCCAATTTTAACTCCTGATTCAACTTGCGCCGATGTCCAGGCTACTGTTTGGGAGCCTGTAGATTAGTCCCATTAGGGTCTTTTTACCCTTACAATTCCTTAGTTCTATCCATACTGACTCCACATCTCCTGTTTCAATGTCACCCCTTGCAAGGACTGAATTTAATTCCTCACTAACAGAGCTACCCCACCCCCTCTGCCCACCTGTCTGTCTTTTCGATAGGAGGCATACCCTTGAATATTCAGTTCCCAGCCCTGGCCCTCTTGCAGCCATGTCTCAGTAATTCCCACAACATCATACTTGCCAATTTCTAACTGAGCCTCAAGCTCGTCCACTTTATTCCTTATACTTCGCACATTCATATACAGCACTTTGACCTCCGTATTTACTTCCCCCCTCGCAATTGGCCCTGACCTTACTCTGTTGTCCATTCTCAAGCTTTCCTTCCCATTAATTCGAGAATCTTTTATAATTTTTCCTGTACTCCCACTATTTAGTTTAAACCCACACGTGTAGCCCTAGCAAACCTGCCTGCCAGAATGTCGGTCCCCCTCCAGTTAAGGTGTAACCCGTCCCTTTTGTACAGGTCACCCCTACCCCAGAAGAGATCCCAGTGGTCTAGAAATCTAAATCCTTGCTCCCTGCTCCAGCCCCTCAGCCACATATTCAGATCCCCTATCTCCCTGTTCCTGTCCTCACTAGCACAAGGTACTGGAAGCAATCCAGAGATAATCACCCTAGAAGTCCGGCATTTCAGTCTTCTTCCTAATCTGAATGGTGGCCGATTAGGAAAAGGGGAGATGCAACGAGACCTGGGTGTCATGGTACACCAGTCATTGAAAGTAGACATGCAGGTGCAGCAGGCAGTGAAGAAAGCGAATGGTATGTTAGCATTCATAGCAAAAGGATTTGACTATAGGAGCAGGGAGGTTCTACTGCAGTTGTACAGGGTCTTGGTGAGACCACACCTGGAGTATTGCATACAGTTTTGGTCTCCTAATCTGAGGAAAGACATTCTTGCCATAGAGGGAGTACAGAGAAGGTTCACCAGACTGATTCCTGGGATGTCAGGACTTTCATATGAAGAAAGACTGGATAGACTCTGCTTGTACTCGCTAGAATTTAGAAGATTGAGGGGGGATCTTATAGAAACTTACAAAATTCTTAAGGGGTTGGACAGGCTAGATGCAGGAAGATTGTTCCCGATGTTGGGGAAGTCCAGAACAAGGGGTCACAGTTTAAGGATAAGGGGGAAGTCTTTTAGGACCGAGATGAGAAAAACATTTTTCTGTGGAACTCTCTGCCACAGAAGGTAGTTGAGGCCAGTTCATTGGCTATATCTAAGAGGGAGTTAGATGTGGCCCTTGTGGCTAAAGGGATCAGGGGGTATGGAGAGAAGGCAGGTACAGGATACTGAGTTGGATGATCAGCCATGATCATATTGAATGGCAGTGCAGGCCGAATGGCCTACTCCTGCACCTATTTTCTATGTTTCTCTGTGAACTCACGTTGGAGAACCTCCTTGCTATTCTTCCCAATATCATTTGTGCCTACGTGCACAACTACTGCCGGCTGTTCACCTTCTCTCTCTCTCTCTCTCTCTCTCTCTCTCTCTCTCTCTCATGTTATGAATTTGGCTCCTGACATCCTGAACCCTGGCACCAGGGAGGCAACAGACCATTGCTCGTGTCTCGTCTGCCGCCACAGAATCTCCTGTCTGCTCCTCGGACAATCGAGTCACCCACCACTCGAGTCCCATCTCTAGGATTGGAGCCACCGACGTGTCCGTGAGACAGAGACAGTGATAGAGGGAGGCAGAGAGAGACAGAGAGGGACACACAGAGAGACAGAGAGCGAGACAGAGAGAGAGAGAGAGAGAGAGAGAGGCAGAGCGAGAGACAGAGAGAGAGAGACACACAGAGACAGAGGGAGAAACAGAGAGTGAAAGAGAGACAGAGAGAGAGAGTGACAGATAGAGACAGACACAGAGACAGAGAGACAGAGACATAGAGAGAGACAGAGAGAGAGATAGAGAGAGAGAGAGAGAAACAGAGAGAGACAGAGAGATAGAGAGGACTGCATCTAGCTTGTCCAGTCCTTTTATAATTTTATATGTTTCTAAAAGATCCCTCCTCATCCTTCTAAACTCCAGTGAATACAAGTCTAGTCTTTTCAATCTTTCCTCATATGACAGTCCCGCCATCTCAGGGATAAATCTCGTGAACCTACGCTGCACTGCCTCAATCACAAGGATGTCCTTCCTCAAATTAGGAGACCAAAACTGTACACAATACTCCAGATGTAGTCTCACCAGAGCCCTATACAACTGCAGAAGAACCTCTTTACTCCTATACTGAAATCCTCTTGTTATGAAGGCCAACATTCCATTAGCTTCACTGCCTGCTTTACCTGTCAGCCAACTTTCAGTGACCGGTGTACAAGGACGCCCAGGTCTCGCTGCACCTCCCCCTTACCAAACCTAACCCCATTGAGATAATAATCTGCCCCCTTGTTTTTGCCGCCAAAGTGGATAACCTCACATTTATCTATATTATACTGCATCTGCCACGCATCTGCCCACTCACTCAACCTTTGCAGGTCACCCTGCAACCTCCTAACATCCTCTTCACAGTTCACACTGCCACCCAGCTTTGTGTCATCTGCAAACTTGCTAGTGTTGCTTCTAATTCCCTCTTCCAAATCATTAATATATATGGTAAACAGTTGCGGCCCCAACACCGAGCCTTGCGGCACTCCACTCGCCACTGCCTGCCATTCTGAAAAGGACCCGTTTACTCCTACTCTTTGCTTCCGGTCTGCCAACCAATTTTCTATCCATGTCAACACCCTACCCCCAATACCATGTGCTCTAATTTTAGTCACCAGTCTCCCGTGCGAGACCTTATCAAAGGCTTTCTGAAAGTCTAGATACACTACATCCACTGGCTCCCCTTCATCCATTTTACTTGTCACATCCTCAAAAAATTCCAGAAGATTGGTCAAGCATGATTTCCCTTTCATAAATCCATGTTGACTTGGACTAATCCTTTTACTGCTATCCAAATGCCCCATTATTACCTCTTTAATAATTGACTCCAGCATCTTTCCCACCACCGAAGTCAGGCTAACTGGTCTATACTTCCCCGTTTTCTCTCTCGTTCCTTTCTTGAAAAGTGGGATAACATTAGCTATCCTCCAATCCACAGGAACTGATCCTGAATCTATTGAACATTGGAAAATGATCACCAATGCGTCCACTATTTCTAGAGCCACCTCCCTGAGGACCCTGGGATGCAGACCATCAGGTCCAGGGGATTTATCATCCTTCAGTCCCATTAGCCTAGCCAATACTATTTCTCGCCTAATGAAAATTTCTTTCAGTTCCTCTACCCCCTTAGATCCTCTGTCCTCCAGTACATCTGGGAGATTGTTTGTGTCTTCCTTAGTGAAGACAGATCCGAAGTACCTATTCAATTCTTCTGCCAATTCCTTGTTGCCCATAATAATTTCACCTGTGTCTGCCTTCAAGGGACCCACATTTGACTTTCCTACTCTTTTTCCCTTAACATATCAAAAGAAGCTTTTACTGTCCTTCTTTATATTCCTGGCCAGCTTCCCTTCGTACTTCATCTTTTCAGCCCGTATTGCCCGTTTTGTTTCCTTCTGTCGTCCTATGAAAGTTTCCCAATCCTCTGGCTTCCGGCTACTCTTTGCTGTGTTATACATCTTTTCTTTTAGTTTTATTCTATCCCTAACTTCTCTTGTAAGCCACAGTTGCCTCGTACTCCCCTTAGAATCTTTCTTCCTTTTTGGAATGAAATGATCCTGCGTCTTCAGGATTATGCCCAGAAATTCCTGCCATTGCTGTTCCACCATCATTCCTGCTGGGGTCCCTTTCCAGTCTACCTTGGCCAGCTCCCCTCTCATGCCTTCATAGTCCCCTTTGTTCAACTGCATCACTGACACTTCCGATTTAACCTTCTCCTTCTCAAATTGCAGATTAAAACTAATCATATTATGATCACTACCTCCAAGCGGTTCCTTTACCTCGAGTTCTCTTATCATATCTGGTTCATTGGACAACACTAAATCCAGAATTGCCTTTTCTCTGGTCGGCTCCATTACAAGCTGCTCTAAGAATCCATCTCGGAGGCATTCTACAAACTCTCTTTCTTGGGGTCCTGAACCAACCAGATTTTCCCAGTCTACCTGCATATTGAAATCCCCCATCACCACAGTGGCATTACCTTTGTTACATGCCAGTTTTAACTCCTGCTGCAACTTACACCCTACATCCCGGCTACTATTTGGGGGTCTGTAGATAACACCAATTAGTGTCTTCTTGCCTTTACAATTCCTCAACTCAATCCACAGTGACTCTACCTCGTCAGTCCCTATGTCTTCCCTCGCAAGGGACTGAATTCCATCCCTCACCAGCAGAGCTACCCCCCCCTCCTCTGCCCACCTGCCTGTCCTTTCTATAGGATGTATAACCCTGAATATTAAGTTCCCAGGCCCGATCCTCCTGCAGCCACGTCTCAGTAATCCCCACAATGTCATATCTACCAACCTCGATCTGAGCCTCAAGTTCATCTATTTTACTTCTTATACTTCACGCATTCATATACAATACTTTTAATTCCTTACGTATCTCACCTTTCACATCGATCCCTATTACACTTGGCCATACTCTCCTATCCCTTTGTGAGCTTCCTTTCCCGTTAATTCTGGGGTCATTAACCATCCCTTTACTCTCTTTCCCTTTAACTCTGTCCTCGACTATCCCATTTGACACAGAGACATCCCAGAGACAGAGGAAGAGACAGAGAGAGACAGAGGGACAGAGAGAGAGAAAGAGACAGAGATAGAGAGACAAAGAGTGAGAGAGAGACACAAAGACAGAGAGAGGGGGTCAGAGGAGACAGAGAGAGAGACAGAGATAGAGACAGAGAGACAGACAGAGAGAGTGACAGATAGAGAGACGGATAGAGAGACAGATAGACAGAGACACAGGGAGAGACATAGAAATAGAGACAGAGAGAGACAAACAGACAGAGACAGACAGAGACAGGGAGACAGAGAGAGAGACAGAGAGACAGAGAGAGACAGGGAGTGGGAGACAGAGAAAGGCAGCGAGAGAGAGAGACTTAAATAAAGGCATTGCAATTAAAGTGGTGAGTAAGCTCTTATTGGTTTTAATGTCAGTGGAGCTTGAAATTTGATGGTTTTTTTCTCTCTAACTAATTTTCTAATTTCAAAGTAACAGGATATTTCCCAAATTTACTGTATTTTTAGGATATTCAAAAAGTTGAATAAAATAAACACTTAAGAAATGAGTTAATTTATGTTTTTTGCTCACGTGGCAAAAAAAATTCTATATAAAACGATACACAAGGGAGAATAAGATGAAAATTACCCAAAAACATAAGAACATTTAGTCGAGGGTGAATGAAATTTCGTGAGAAAGACTCAAGGGTGAAAATGACACTGAAACAGTCTGAAGAAGGATCTCGACCCAAAACGTTATCTATTCCTTCGTTCCATAGATGCTGCCTCACCCGCTGAGTTCCTCCAGCATTTTTGTCCGCCTTTAGTTTAAGAAGCACTGCTCTAGTCCTTTGTGTCTAACTTCGCCACAGATGCTGCCTGACCCCCCCTCCCCCTCCACCTCCCCCACCGCCCCCCTTCCTCCTCACAAAGCGGTGCCGGTTCTCCTTGAGGGGGGAAGGGGGAGGTCAGTGGAAGTGAGAGGGGGGGAGGGGAGTGGGGGTGAGGGGGAAGGGGAGTGGGGGTGAGGGGGAAGGGAGTGCGGGTGAGGGGGAAAGGGGAGTGCGGGTGAGGGGGAAGGGGAGTGGGGGTGAGGGGGGAGGGGAGTGTGGGTGAGGGGGAAGGGGACGCCGCATTGATCTGGGGGAGCCGAGCATCCGGGCACCGCGCCGAGCCTCCCACCCGCACGTGAGCCGCCCTGAGCCGTGACTTCATCCGCACGCATGACGCCCTGATGTCACCGCCCCTGCCATTGCGCAGTTACGTGGGGGGCAGCATGCATCATGGGAAGAAGGTCAAAGCGTGCTGGAGTCACTCAGCGGGTCGGGCAGCGCCTGTGGAGAACACGGATAGGGGACTTTTATGGGTCACGACCCTTCTGCAGACCTGAAACATCGCCTATCCATGTTGACCAGATATGCTGCCTGACCTACTATGTTACTCCAGCACTCTGTGTCTTTTTGTGCATGAACCTGCATCTGCAGTTCCCTGTGTCTGCTAAAGACTGGCACGAAGTGTTGGGGGGGAAATATGGGCAACGTTTCATGTTTCGGAACACTTGGCTACTTGTTGATGTGCCCCATGTTGGAGGAGTCCAGAACCAGGGGTCACAGTTTAAGAATAACGGGTCGGCCACAGGACTGAGATGAGGAAAAAGTTTTCACCCAGGGAGTTGTGAATCTGTGGAATTCTCTGCCACAGAAGGCAGTAGAGACCAGTTCACTGGATGTTTTCAAGAGACTTAGATTTAGCCTTTAGGGCTAACGGAATCAAGGGATATGGGGAGAAAGCAGGAATGGGGTACTTCTTCTTTTGTGTCCTTATGCTATATAGTGGCTCACCACTGCTGTACACATCGTTGTGCTATTGGAGTGTTAAATGCAAGGTCTGCAGTAGTACATGGATTATCCAGCAATGGGCATTGCAGTAGGTGTTGCATTGTCTGGGTCTGTGTGCCACAGTCACAGGTTGTTGTCCCCTCGATGTAGCCCCATTTGTGCATTGTCACCCTTGAACGCCCGGAGTACTGATTCTGGATGATCAGTCATGATCATATTGAATGGCGGTGCTGGCTCGAAGGGCCGAATGGCCTACTCCTGCACCTATTGTCTATGTTACCTTCTCCCATCTAACAATGATCTATGCTACATTTTCCTTGAACTCCATTCCCTTTGTCCTGTTTTCACTCCTTACACTTCCTTATCTCTACCTCCCATCAGACTGAAGTGTCTCGACCCGAAACCACTGACCCAACCCATACTTACCCCCCCACTCACCCCCACTTACCCCCCTCACTCACCCCTTCATCCCCTCCTCCCGCCCTCCTCCTCTGACCCCTTTCCTCCCCCCCCAAGCACTAGTAATGTTCACGTGTTAGTAATGTCCTGTTTGCCAGCTTGTTGACCCTCTGTGTTCCCCTCCTGCAGGGTTTAGGAGCCGTTGCTGTGGAGGGAGAGACGGGGATGTGAGCGGCCATTGAGTGCGGCCAGGGTGACGGTGAGCCCCCCCCCCCCCATCTGCTCGGTGTGCGGGCTGAGCTTCGAGGGGCTGAGCATCGGTGGAGGACCATATGACGGGGCATAACAAGGAGAAGCGTTATGAGTGCGACGTGTGTGGCAAAGCCTGGCAGTGCCCGAGCCATCTGGAGATCCACCGGCGGGTGCACACGGGAGAACGCCCCTTCGGCTGCTCCAACTGCGACAAGAGCTTCAAGACGGCGCATGAGCTAAAGAAACACCGGCGGGTGCACACGGGCGAGAAACCCTATGACTGCTCCACCTGTGGCAAGAGCTTTGCCCGGTTGTCGGGACTGCGGGTGCACCGGCGGGTGCACAGCAGTGAACGGCCCTTCATCTGCTCCGACTGTGGCAAAGGCTTCAAGTCGTCACCGGATCTGTTGATGCACAGGCGCCTGCACACCGGGGAGCGGCCCTACACCTGCAGCGACTGCGGCATGGGCTTCACCCGCTCCAACATCCTGCTGGTGCACCAGCGGGTGCACGCCAGCAACCGTCCCTTCCACAGGCCCTTCGGCTGCTCCGACTGCGGCAAGGAATTCAAGAGGGCACACCAGCTGAAGATCCACCGGCGGGTGCACACGGGCGAGATGCCCTATGGCTGCACTGACTGCGGCAAGAGCTTCAAGACGATGTATGAGTTGAGGATCCACCGGCGGGTGCACAGCAGTGAGCGGCCCTTCACCTGCTCCGACTGCGGCAAAGGCTTCAAGTCGTCCACGGAACTGAAGATGCACTGGCGCCTGCACACCGGGGAGCGGCCCTACACCTGCTCCGACTGCGGCAAAGGCTTCAAGTCGTCAACGAACCTGAAGATGCACAGGCGCTTGCACACCGGGGAGCGGCCCTACACCTGCAGCGATTGCGGCAAGGGCTTCACTCAGTCCCATCACCTGCTGGAGCACCAGCTCGCCCACACCGGCGAGCACCCCTTCACCTGCGCCCAGTGCGGCAAGGGCTTTACCTGCTCCTCCAAGCTAATGTCCCACCAGCAGGTGCATGCTGGCGACCGTCCCGTCCCCAGCCCGGTGTGTGGAGAGCGCTTTGCCATGGCCTCCCATGCCCTGTCTCACCAGCGCATGCACACCAGTGGCCAGCCCTACGACTGCCCTCACTGCGGCGAGTCGTTTGACAGCTCGCGGGGGTTGCGGCAGCACCGGCGGGCCCACGCCGGCGAGCAGCTGCTCCCACTGTTTCAAGAGCGCACGGGGGCTGCGGGAGCACCAACGGATATACAGACCATGATGGAGAAGGTGAGGACAGACTCTACGATGGCAGTATAAAACTGGACCATCATTGCCTGCGGCAGATTGTGTTTTCTCAGCTGCCGCAGGAAGTACATCCTCTGTTGGGCTTTTTTGACTGTGGAGTCGATGGTGGCCTCCCATTGATCTATCCAACAATGATCTATTCTACATTTTCCTTGAACTCCATTCCCTTTGTTCTGTTTTCACTCCTAACACTTCCTTATCTCTGTACCTCCCATTAGACTGAAGGTGTCGACCCGAAACATCACGCATTCCTTTTTTCCACAGACACTGTCCGGCCCGCTGAGTGACTCCAGCACTGTGTGACCTTCTTCCCATGATGCATGCCGCCCCCCACGTGACTCTGCGCAATGGCAGTGGGTGGGGCCGGCAGTCCCCCTCGGATTGGCAGTGACGTCAGGGCGCCAGTCGTAGGTGTCGTCCGTGCATGCGGCTGAGTTCACGGCTTAGGGCGGGCGGATGTGCGGGTGGGCGGGCGGCTCGATGCGGTTTCCGGATGCTCGGCGGCCCCAAGTCGGTGCGGCGCCCCCCCCCCACTCACCCCCCCATTTACCCCCCATCTCAAACCCCCCTGCTCAAACCCCCCTGCCCCCTGCTCATCCCCTCACTCCCTTCCCCCCTCGTGGGATGCGAGCGGCCATTGAGGGTGGCTGGCGTGCCGGTGAGCCCCCCCCCCATCTGCTCGGTGTGCGGGCTGAGCTTCGAGGGGCTGAGCTTTGGTGGAGGATCAGATGGCAGGGCACAACAAGAAGCGTTATGAGTGCGACGTGTGTGGCAAGGCCTGGCAGCACCCGAGTCAGTTGGAGATCCACTGGTGGGTGCACACGGGAGAACTCCCCTTCGACTTCTCGGGGTGTGGCATGAACTTCACCCTCTACGAGGCCCTGCTGCTGCAAAACCGCGTACACTCTGGCGAGGCGCCCTTCACCTGCTCCACCTGCGGCAAGAGCTTCACCCGCGCCTACAACCTGCTGGAGCACTGGCACACACACACCGGCGAGCACCCCTTCACCTAGGCCCAGTGCGGCAAGGGCTTCACCCGCTCCTCGAAGCTGCTGTCCCACCAACAGGTACACACCGGCGACCGGCCCTTCACCAGGCCCTTTGGCTGCTCCGACTGCTGCAAGGACTTCAAGACAGCGTATGACCTGAAGGCCCACCGGCGAGAAGCCCTGTGGCTGCTCCACCTGCGACAAGAAAATTTCAATTTGTCGAGGTTGGGGTGCACAAGCGGTGTGGAAGAAAAATTATTATCCTTCCTTACTTAATTTTGATTGGAATTGAATAAGGTTATGAAAGGGTGCTGATGATTGGCTTGGAGAGGGGATGGTGGCGTGGGGCGCCTGAAAGGTGACAGAATAATGTCAAGATGCCCTTGTATTGTGTTTGACTTGTGTTAACCATCTGTTGTTGAATAAGATTAACATAAGTGAAAAGTATGTTATGACTAATGAAATAATTGGTACCTGTGTAGTTGATAAAATATTTTCGTAGAGTAGTTTCTAACTTTTGTTTACTACACAGTATAACTGTCGGCTAATTCTGCTGTGAAGTCAGAGAACTGGTGGGCAGTTTACTGCCGCCATCTCTCCATGATATCATGCAATAAAGTCTCTTCAGGCAAACCTGTAAAGTCTGTTATTTTTAGTTTTCCTTTAATTTCCCTCTAAATTAATTTCTTCCACAGAATTTGGCGTAGTCAAATTGACGATCCCAATTGTAACGGGATTTGAACGATTACAAGCGGAAATAAAAAGGAATGATTAAATAGTCCCCACCGAAAGAGGGAGAGCCCCGGCAACCCAGCTATCCGGTCGGTGACTCACGCTGTGCCAAGATGCCTATGAGGGTTGAGGCAAAATTGCGGAGAAGATAAATGGAAGCAGGTGCCGTAAAGCGCGCTATAGAAATTGAAAAGTGACTTCGAGGTTTGCAGACGCAGTAAAGATCGGAGAAATCTGATCTTGCTGATAGAGGGAGGCCGGAGGAAAAGAAACAGGTGGTCCAGGAGGGAAAGATGCAGATAAGAAAGAACATTGCCAAGGTGATAAAAAAGACCAAAAGACACTGGGAACAGATAGGAGATCCCATTGTTCCACCGGGATCGCCAGCAGATGTGGTAATAAAAAAGAACGGAGATGACCAATGTCCGGAAACTAGCTAATTGATCAAATAGAGATTGGCCGGATGGGGGAAGTTACAAGCTATCTCTGTCCTACTAAAAACAAAATGGTTTGGCAAGATGGGAGCACAATTAATATTTGTCATGGAAGTGTTATTGGTGATAGTTGGAGTGGTAATTGTAACTTTAAATTTGATTGAAATAATAAGGAGATGGATGGGGATGGAGAAAAGACACCAGCCTCTAGAGGAGGTGAAAACAGGTGTTAAGCAAAATGAGGGACCTGTGCCTATAATACCAAAGCAACTGGCAGCAATATGTCCCTTCAATATATGCCGCGGAGGTAAGGTGGCTGTGATCAGATTGTCTAAATCAATGGAAGAAGAACCCATGGCTGCAGCCAAGATAGGTGACTGCCATTTAGACCTTCTGGTCGATATCGGAGCCACGTTGTCATCTGTGGCCCCCTCCATGGACATCCCCGTCAGTCAGTCAAATATTAATACTATTGAGGTTACCGGTGTCCCCATGATAGAACCTTTATCAGAACCCACTCGTATTAAGATAAATGGCAAGCCACTTACTGATACTTTTATAATCTCTAGAACGGCCCCACTCCAGATGCTGGGAAGACAGGCTCTGTGTAAACTGGGAGCAGTCTTACATTGTACTGCAGAAGGCAAGTTTATGGAACTCCCTCAGACACATCAATTGCTAAATTTAATTAAGGAGGAAGAACAAGGGCAAAAGATGCCCATCCTATATTGTTGGCTATTAAGTAGCAATCCGTACAGTCAATTGGTTAATCAAATCCATTGTACTCTGTAAAGAGTTCAGGATTCAAAAGGCCAGTATTTACAGTATCTTGTTGAAACCAGCCAAAAACATAAATGAGCGCATTGCACTGCATTATATACGTGCCTCCCTAATCCCGGATAGCAGGAATGAGTCTTCCCCTGGTTGAATAAACTCGAACAATTAACAGTGACCCCTTATTTGTTCTTTGGGGTTCCGGGATTAGGAATAATGGTCCAGATCTCTCAAAACCAGAAGGATTGATTTGAGATGGGAGACACTTCTGAGTCACACTTGACTGTAGCTACTAGACCTCCAGCAACAGTGGAGGAAATAGTAGAGATGATAAAAAGGGTGAAGGACAAACGGTTAATTTATGTTTTAAAGTTGCCAATTGCAAAAGGAGAGATCCAGATTGACTTCTTTAATGACACAGAAGCAGGGGTGCAGTGCTGCCGGAGTTCACCGGAGCGCCGCTCCAGCACCTCTGTAAAATAAAAAACAAAAACAAAAAGACTAATGTGGTTCCCTATACGAGGGGGGGAGCGCTAAGACCCAGCAATAGGCAATAGGTGCAGGAGTAGACCATTCGGCCCTTCGAGCCAGCACCGCCACTTCAATGTGATCATGGCTGATCATCCACAATCAGTACCCCGTTCCTGCCTTCTCCCCATATCCCCTGACTCCTCTATCTTTAAGAGCCCTATCTAGCTCTCTCTTAAAAGTATCCAAAGAACTCTCTGAGGCAGAAAATTCCAGACTTACAACTCTCTGTGTGAAAAAGTGTTTCCTCATCTCCGTTCTAAATGGCTTACCCCTTATTCTTAAACTGTGGCCCCTGGCTCTGGACTCCCCCAACATCGGGAACATGTTTCCTGCCTCTAGCATGTCCAAACCCTTAATAATCTTATATATTTCAATAAGATTCCCTCTCATCCTTCTAAACTCCAGAGTATACAAGCCCAGCCGCTCCATTCTCTCAGCAAATCACAGTCCCGCCATTCCGGGGATTAACCTTGTAAACCTAAGCTGCACTCCCACAATAGCAAGAATGTCCTTCCTCAAATTAGGGGACCAAAACTGCACACAATACTCCAGGTGTGGTCTCACTAGGGCCCTGCACAACTGCAGAAGGACCTCTTTGCTCCTATACTCCACTCCTCTTGTTATAAAGGCCAACATGCCATTCGCTTTCTTCAACACCTGCTGTACCTGCATGCTTACTTTCAGTGACTGATGTACAAGGATCCCGTTCTACTTCCCCTTTTCCCAACTTGACACCATAATCTGCTTTCCTTTTCTTTGTTACCAAAGTGGATAACCTCACATTTATCCACATTAAACTTCATCTGCCATGCATCTGCCCACTCACCCAACCTGTCCAAGTCACCCTGCATTCTCATAGCATCCTCCTCACAGTTCACGCTGCCACCCAGCTTTGTGTCATCTGCAAATTTGCTAATGTTACTTTGAATCCCTTCGTCTAAATAATTGATGTATATTGTAAATAGCTGCGGTCCTAGCGGTACCCCACTAGTCACTGCCTGCCATTCTGAAAGGGACCCGTTAATCCCTACTCTTTGTTTCCTGTCTGCCAACCACTTCTCTATCCATGTCAGCACCGTACCCCCAATACCATGTGCCCTAATATTGCCCACTAATCTCCTATGTAGGACCTTATCAAATGCTTTCTGAAAGTCCAGGTACACTACATCCACTGGCTCTCCCTTGTCCGTTTTCCTAGTTACATCCTCAAAAAATTCCAGAAGATTAGTCAAGCATGATTTCCCCTTCGTAAATCCATGCTGACTCGGACCGATCCTGCAACTGCTATCCAAATGTGCGGCTATTTCATCTTTTATGATTGACTCCAGCATGTTCCCCACCACCGATGTCAGGCTAACTGGTCTATGATTCCGTTTTCTCCTTCCCGCTGTCTGCATCATGGTGGTTGTGGGCCTGGTGCTGGGCCTGGAACTCTGATGATAATGATTACAATTATATTTAGGCCATTCGGCCCATCAAGTCTGTTCCATCATTCAATCATGACTGATCTATCCTTCCCTCTCAACCCCATTCTCCTGCCGTCTCTCCATAACCCCTGAAACCCGAACAAATCAGGAACCTGTCAATCTCCGCTTTAAAAGGCGTGGCACGGTGGTGCAGCGGTAGAGTTGCTGCCTCACAGGTCCAGAGACCCGGGTTGCATCCTGACTACGGGTGCTGTCTGTGCGGAGTTTGTACATTCTCCCCGTGACCTGCCTTGGTTTGCTCCAGGTACAAAGATGTGCAGGTTTGTAGGTTAATTGGCTTCTGTAAAATTGTCCCTAATGTGTGCAGGATAGAGCTAGTGTACGGGGTGGTCACTGGCCGGCAAGGATTCGGTGAGCCGAAGGGCCTGTTTCCGCGCATTATCTCTAAAATCTAAACAATACCCGGTGACTTTGCCTCCACAGCCATCTGCGACAATGAATTCCGCAGATTCACCACCCTCTGGCTGAAGAAATTCCACCTCAACTCATTTCGAAAGGCTTGGGTGGGAAAGGCAAAGAGGGTTAGGGGCCAGATGCGGGCATGTGTGACTAGCTTCGATAGGCATGGCTGTGTTTCTGTACTGTGGGACTGACGGGGCTCAACAGGGTAGTAGTTTGATGCTTCAGCCTGCAGCAACCCAGGAGAACTGTGTTCCAGATACTTCATTTGTTTGTTGTTCTGCACATTGACCGGGAGGCGATGAAATTGCCCGTTCACACGCAGCCGCCAGAGCAAACAATGTACAGACGGTGATGACCAACGCAATAAATGCAATATCCATTGCAGAACAGTGCAGGGCTGTATTGGAGAAAACCCAGGATAGCACAGACATGAGGGGCTGAAGGGCCTGTCTCCGGGCAGGGCGACCACCGACGCTGTTCGTGTGGAGTTTGCACTCTCCCCGTGGGTCGTGGCAGGGGAGGCGAGCTCAGCTTTCCAAGCCTCAATCTGAGCTCAGCCTTCCTCCCGCGCATCCTAGCCCCGACGGGCCGAGTGCTGCCGACTTCCTTCCCAGACAACAACGGAGGGGAAAAACACGGAAGAAACCTCTTCCAACCCCCCGAATCCCTCAGGGAATGTCCCCGCCCTGCCTTTGAAATCAAGCCGTCACAATCCCGCACGATCAGTTAGCATCATTTTTTTTTTAATATAGAGGAAAGCTCATCAAGTTCAAGTTTGAATTTATTGTCACATGTACCAATTAAGGGACAGTGATATTGGAGTTACCAAACAGCCATACTAAGTAAGAAGCAACAAGACACACAGCCAAATAAAATAACATTTAACATCAACAACCACCACAACGGAATCCACATTCCTCACTGTGATGGAAGGTAATAAAGTTCAATCATCTTCTTCGTTTGTTCACCCGTGGTCGGGGCTGTTGAACCCTCCGCAGTCGGCGCTGCCGACGGTCCGATGCCCTCGCGTCAGGATGATCGAAACTCCGGCGTCGGGACGGGTTAGAACACTCCGCAGCAGGGAGCTCCCGAGTCGGCCTCTTCTTACCGGAGACCGCGGGCTTCACGATGTTAAAGTCCACAGGCCCGTGGTTGGAGCCCTTCACAGGCGATCCTCGGCAAAGGATCACAGGCTCCGCGATGTTAAAGTCTGCGCGCCCGCGGCTTCAATCGCCAGGCCGAGCTTCAGGAAAGGCCACAGCACGCCACGTTATTAGGCCGCAGGGGGGTCGGAGATACGACACAGAGAACAATCGCATCTCTGTCGATGTGACTGAAAAAAAGTTTCCCCCAATCCCCCCCCCCCACATAAAACAAACCAAGAAACACTAAAACATACTTTTAAAACATACTTAAAATAATAAAAACAGTAGAAGGGACAGACGGACTGTTGGCGAGCCAGCCAGTGCTGGTGGCGCTACCCGGTTGACACTGATTATTTGGGGGCCTATCTACATTTTCTTTGCTTAAAAAAAGACATTAATTTCATTGGAATACAACTTGGCTCCAGCGGGTTAACGGGCAAAAGCCATTGTTTACCATGGCCAGAGTCTTGTGGACGTCCAAGGGCGGAGAGCGAGATCCCACCGTTCGGAGTCGAGGGGGAATGGCCGGGGACGGGAAGCGGTGACTCCGCATTCATCCTGATGCCTTTTACCAGTGAGAAGACAGAGGAATGATGGAGACATGGCCCACGAGGGGGGGGGGGGGGGGGGGGGGATGATGTCGATGACTGGTCGGCTCGGACCTGGCATCCCATCGCAAGAATGGACACCACATTCTCGACAGCGCCAAGGAGGGCTTATATTAGGAACACTTCTCCATCCATTTCCCACCACGAATGGCTGACCTGCTGAGTTCTACCGGCACTTTGGAGGGGAATGGACAGGCGACGTGTCGGGTCTGGACCCTTCTTTGGAGTGATGGAGTTGGGGGAGAAAGCTGGAAAAGAGAGATGGGGTCGGGACAGACTCCAGGACTTGATTTAGAAGGGAGGGGGGGGGGGGGTGGGAGTCTCCTTAATTTGGAGAACTCGATGTTCTTGTCATTGGGCTGTAAGCTATGAGGTGCTGTTCCTCCAATTTGCGTGTCACCTCACTCTGACAATGGAGGAGGTCCAGGGCAGAATGATCAGTGTGAGAGTGGGAAGGGGAGTTAAAATGGTTGGCAACCGGGAGATTCAGCAGGCCTTGGCGGACCAAGCACAAGTGTAGGGTGTAATGCACGCTTAGTCTAGATACAAGGAATAGCAGATGATGGTTTACAAAAAGAGTCACAATCTCCTGGAGTAACTTGCCCTTCTAGAGAGCATGGACAGGCAACATTCTAGGTCAGGACCCTTCTTCAGACTGCTTGGTGTGGGGGGTGGAGAAAGTTGGAAAGGAGAGGTGGGAGTGGTCGCCTTAGATTCTCTTCCCTCTACAGATGTGGCCTGACCCACTGAGTTCCTCCACCGCTTTAGAGGGAATGGACAGATGACGTTTTGAGTCAGGACCCTTCTTCAGACTGATTGGAGAGGGTGGGGGAAGGAAGCTGCAAAAGAGAGATGGGGGCTGGACAAAGCCTGGCAAGTGATAGGTGGACACAAAATGCTGGAGTAACTCAGCGGGACAGGCAGCATCTCCAGAGAGAAGGAATGGGTAACATTTCAGGTTGAAACCCTTCTTCAGCAGTGAAGGTGGATATAGGTGAGGGGGACACAAGAAACTGCAGATGCTGGAATCTTGTATAGAACACAATTTAGTTAGATGCACAGAATCTCTTGCCCAGAGTGGGGGAATCGAGGACCAGAGGACATGGGTTCAAGGTAAAGAGAAAAAGATTTAATAGGAATCTGAGGGGGAACTTTTTCACACAAAAGGTGGTGGGTGTATGGAACAAGCTTCCGGAGGAGGTAGTTGAGGCTGGGACTATCCCAACGTTTAAGAAACAGTTAGACAGGTACATGGATAGGACAGGTTTGGAGGGATGTGGACCAAATGCAGGCATGTGGGACTAGTGTAGTTGGGACATGTTGGGAGTTGTGGGCCAGTTAGGCTGAAGGGACTGTTTCCACACTGTATCACTCTAACAGGAGGTGCTGCATTAACTCGGCGGGTCAGGCAGCATCTGTGAGAACATGGATAGGTGACTTTTCACAGAGTGCTGCAGTAACTCAGCGGGTCAGGCAGCATCTGTGGAGAACATGGATAGGTGACATTTCGGGTCGGGACCCTTCTTCGGACTGACACTATGTTAACAGATGAGGGGGTGATCGGCAGATGAGTGGAGTAAGTGACAGAGGCGAGAGAAAATAAGGAGATAAAAGCGTGTGAGATAAGGAGAGAGGAATGTATATGTGCAGCTTTAAGGGACATTGGTCAGGTAGCATTTGGAATATTGCATACAGTTCTGGTTACTCCATTACAGGACTGATGTGGAGGTTTTGGGGAAGGTGCAGAGATGGTTAACCAGAATGGTTTAAAAACAAGGAACTGCTGATGCTTGTTTTGAAAAAAGGACACAAAATGCTGCAGTAACTCAGCGGGACAAGCAGCATCTTTGGAGAGAAGGAATGGGTGATGTTTCGGGTCGAGACTGAAGAAAGAACTCGACCTGAAACTTTACCCATTCCTTCCAGCATTTTGTGTCTACCTAAACAGTGCCTATCCACGTCGCGGTGTGCCAGCAGGCTGGAGGAGCGGGCAAAGGCCTTGCCACAGAGCAGGCAGGTGAAGGGGCACTGGCCGGTGTGGACTCGCCAGTGCTCCAGCAGGTGGGTGAAGACCTTACCACAGGACAGGCAGGCGAAGGGACGCTCACCGGTGTGGGTACGCCGGTGCTGCCACAGGCTGAACATGTGGGTGAAACCCTTGCCACACTCAGTGCACACAAAGGGTCTCTCTCTGGTGTGTATCCGCTGGTGCTCCCGCAGCCCCCGTGCGCTCTTGAGATGCTTGCTGCAGTGGGAGCAGCTGCTCGCCAGCGTGGGCTCGCCGGTGCAGCCGCAACCCTCGCGAGCTGTCAAACGCCTCACCGCAGTACGGGCAGTTGTATGGCTGGCCACTGGTGTGCACGCGCTGGTGAGACTGGGCGTGGGAGGCCATTGCAAAGCGCTCTCCACACACCGGGCTGGGGACGGGACGGTCGCCGGAGTGCACCCGCTGGTGGGATAGCAGGGTGGAGGAGTGGGTGAAGCCCTTGCCGCACTGGGCGCAGGTGTGGGGGTACTTGCCGGTGTGGATGCGTTGGTGCACCAGCAGGCTGTTGGAGAGGGTGTAGCTCTTGCCGCACTGGGCGCAGGTGTAGGGGCGCTCGCCGGTGTGGGTGCGCATATGCTCCCGCAGCCTGGCGGAGTAGGTGTAGCCCTTGCCGCACTGGGCGCAGGTGTAGGGGAGCTCGCCGGTGTGGGTGCGCTGGTGCACCTGCAGGCTGGTGGAGCGGGTGAAGCCCTTGCCGCAGTCGCTGCAGATGTAGGGCCGCTCACCCGTGTGCAGACGTCTGTGCATCTTCAGCTGGGTGGACAATTTGAACCCTTTGCCGCAGTCGGAGCAGGTGAAGGGCCGCTCATTGCTATGCACCCGCCGGTGCACCGACAGCCCCGACAACTGGGTAAAGGTCTCGCCACAGGTGGAGCAGCCATAGGGCTTCTCGCCCGTGTGCAACCGCCGGTGGACCTTCAGGCTATCCGCTACCTTGAAGCTCTCGCCGCAGTCAGAGCAGGTGAAGGGCCTCTCGCCGGAGTGCACGCGGTTGTGCCGCAGCAGGGACTCATAGCGGGGGAATTTCTTGCCGCAGTCGGAGCATTCGAAAGGGCGTTCTCCCGTGTGCACCCGCCGGTGGATCTCCAGCTTGCATGCGTGCTTCCAGGCCTTGCCACACACGTCGCACTCATAACGCTTCTCCTTGTTGTGCCCCGTCATGTGGTCATCCACCTAAGCTCAGCCCGCACACCAGAACCCTAGCCACCCTCAATGGCCGCTCACATCCCCGTCTCTCCGTCCACAGCAACGGCTCCTAAACCCTGCAGGAGGGGAACACAGAGGATCAACAGGCTGGCAAATAGGACATCACTAACACGTGAACATTACTTGTGCTTGAAGGGAAGTAAAGGGTAGGGGGGAGAAGTGGGGGAGGGAGTGAGGGGGTGTGGGCGGAAGGAGGGATGAAGGGGTGAGTGAGGAGGGTGGGGTAAATAGGGTTGGGACAGTAGGGGGGGGTGAGAATGGTGCCAAACATCCGGGAACCGCATCAAACCGCCCACCCACCCGATCTGCACCGTGACGTCAGTCGCACGCACGTACGCATGTACAGCCGGCGCCCTGACGTCACCGCCAATCCGAGGGGGACTGCCGGCCCCACCCCCCTGCCATTGCACAGAGTTACGTGGGGGGTGGCGTGCATCATGGGAAGAAGGTCACACAGTGCTGGAGTTACTCAGCGGGTCGGGCAGCGTCTGTGGAGAGAAGGAATGCATGACGTTTCGGGTCGGCACCCTTTTTCAGTCTGATGGGAGGTACAGAGATAAGGAAGTGTAAGGAGTGAAAACTGGACATCGTAGGTTTACAAGGTGAATTCCCGGGATGGCGGGACTGTCATATGCTGAGAGAATGGAGCAGCTGGGTTTGTACACTCTGGAGTTTAGAAGGATGAGAGGGAATCTCATTGAAACATATAAGATTGTTAAGGGTTTGGACACGCTAGAGGCAGGAAACATGTTCCCGATGTTGGGGGAGTCCAGAACCAGGGGCCACAGTTTAAGAATAAGGAGTAAGCCATTTAGAATGGAGACGAGGAAACACTTTTTCTCACAGAGAGTGGTGAGTCTGTGGAATTCTCTGCCTCAGAGGGCGGTGGAGGCGGGTTCTCTGGATGCTTTCAAGAGAGAGCTAGATAGGGCTCTTAAAAATAGCGGAGTCAGGGGATATGGGGAGAAGGCAGGAACGGGGTACTGATTGGGGATGATCAGCCATGATCACATTGAATGGCAGTGCTAGCTCGAAGGGCCTACTCCTGCACCTATTGTCTATTGACAAAGAGAATGGAGTTCAAGGAAAATGTAGAATAGGTCATTGTTAGTTGGGAGAAGGTAACATAGACAATACGTGCAGGAGTAGGCCATTTGGCCCTTCGAGCCAGCACCACCTTTCAATATGATCGTGACTGATCATCCAGAATCAGCACCCCGGGTGGTCAAGGGTACCCTACCCCAAATACCATGTGCTCTAATTTCACCCACTAATCTCCTATGTGGGACCTTATCAAAAGCTTTCTGAAAGTCCAGGTACACTACAACCACTGGCTCTCCCTTGTGCATTTTCCTAGTTACATACTCAAAAAAATCCAGAAGATTAGTCAACCATGATTTCCCCAGCATCTGCAGTTCTTCCTTAAACATTCAGCCCGTCTCCCCCGGATTGGCCGCCACTGCCTTCTGAAGGCAGAGAATTCCACAGATAACACTACCATAGTTACCCAACCAGACACAACTAAATTTAAGGTAGCTCTTTTTCCCCCCAAGAACCTTTTTTTGCTTAAGTCCTTCCTTCACCACCTCCAGTTTAAATTCCATTTAGAATATTTTTGGAGGACCAGGAAACCAAGAACCAGGAAACCAAGATTCACAACTCTCTGGGTGATAAAGATTTTCCTCATCTCCGTTCTACATGTCCGAACCCTTATTCTTAATGAAGGGCCTGAAGGGCGTGTTGGGCCGAAGGGCCTGTTTCCACACTGTGACAATTGTAATGTAAATAAAGTTGAAGGTGGAGATGTGACATCAATGTGATGTCAATGCCAGCGCCACCTTGAGGCCAGGAGGAAAAGCTGGCGAGTGCGCCTGCGTCTCGTGACTGACAACACGTCACCTTCTGGAGGTTTCTGTTAGTGGTTGGAAATAAACTCTTCTTACAAGATGTCGGACATGTATTCATTGTGCGAAAGGCAGGAGCCAGTCTCCCAGACGCGAGAAACCTAGATGGAGGAGCCAGTTTCCCAGAAGCAAGAAAGTGTCTCCCAGACGGGGCCAGTCCCCCAGTCGACACGATGCGCTGAGACGCAACGAGAGGCAGGAGCCAGTCTCCCAGATGCAGCGAGAGGCAACGAGACAGAACCCTAGAGTTTCTAGGTTTTGAGGTTAAACTTGAAAACAGCAGCATTCTTAATTGAATCTAATGTAAAACTTTATGTGGATATTAAAGTTCATCAGCAGACTTTAAATCGAATGCAAAAGAGTATTGAAGGAAAATATATGGGAGATGTACAAATGTTCTGCTGAATTAAATGAAGCCAAATGTAAATGGCTTTAATGGCACTGTATTGTCATTTATACGCCGTGGATGTACACATAAATGAAACCCCAAAGTTGAAGGGAGGGATGTGACGTTTGTATTTGTCATCAATATTAGTATTAGTATTAGATTAAGAAAG
>JAXLNO010001338.1:498252-539663 GCA_038087875.1 Malacoraja senta
GCCGTCAAGAAGCGGCGGTACGATGTCGAGACGCTGCGTACCGCCCTCAATGCGCCTGCGGGCCGACAGGCCGTTGACGCGCGGGATTTTCGGACAGTGCAAGCCAGCGAGGACGGCGAAAAGCAGCGGGGGGAGCAGGCGATCTTTGGCTTTCGGCCAGCGTGACAGAGCGGGCGGGGGGGGGGGGAGTGGAGGAAGTAAAATCGCTAGCGAAATGGGAAAAATTTCGGCCGTTTTGGAGGAGAGCCGGGCGGCAGCAGCCGTTATGGTCACTGGCCAGCAGAAGGCGAAAAAATGAGAGTGCGGGGGGAAGGATTTTATTAAAAATGTGTACTGAAAAATGATGAAATTTAATGAGTAGTGGATGAGCGAATGTAAAAGTGAAATGGGTAGTGAAATGGTAAAAGTCTCGGCATTTTTGCGTGTGGTTTTGGCGCAGTAACGAATCAAAGGCCAAAAATATGACATACACCCACACACACACAGTTTTTAAAGTATATAGATAGTCATTGCTTTGCTACTTTATTACCTAGCACCATGTATTTGCAAATGCTTTGCTCCCAGCTGCATCATTTGATATATATTGATTATTCTAATCAAAAGGGGGGATTGTAAGAGCTAGCGCGGTCCTCGCCATCTTATTCAACTTATTTTAGTCATGTTAGCTGCAACCGCCATTTTGTGAACAGAATGCTGGTAAAATTTAAAGATTGACTATTCTGTAAGTCTGCAGAAGCTTGTGCACATGACCTTCACTAACCAAAGGGAACAGAGATAACGGCCGTTCCCGAGCGTCTAGTTTCTTAACTGTCACTGTATGTCATGTTGTTACTTGTGGGCGGAGCACTAAGGCAAATTCCTTGTATGTGAATACTTGGCCAATAAACTTACTTTGCCATATCAGTGTTCTGTCTGGAGGTTGCAATGAATACAATAGTGCTTTCTTGCCTATGCACCTGGGCCATGTATCTATACTCCCATATCTCTTTAATGTTAGTTTGAAGGGTCTCATTGTATGTAACTGAGCCCTTTGTTCATCTATGCCTACAAACCACGTGACTAATGTTGTTTTATCAGTATAAAGATACTTGTAATTTCTCTGTATCGTCAGTAGAGTTTGTAGCAGCTTGTGAGTGTGCACACTATTGGCTGTGTCCTATTTCACCCGGGTGACTTTGTAAAGTTTGTTCAACGAGACCTTTGACTCTTTGAATTATTATTCTACTCATCAAGTCTGACGAACTTTAACAGTGTGACCTGTCCGGCCCACCGGCAAGTTTACACAGGCGAGAAGCCCTTTTGCTGCTCCACCTGCGGCAAGAAATGTTCAATTCGTCGAGGCTGCGGGCCATGCCTATCGAGTCTGTTCCATCATTCAATCAATTACTGATCTATCCTTCCCTGTCAACCCCATTCTCCTGCCTTCTCGCCATAACCCCTGACACCCGAACTAATCAGGAACCTGACAACCTCCGCTTTAAAAGGTGGTGCAGCGGTAGAGTTGCTGCCTCACAGCGCCGGAGACCCGGGTTCCATCCTGACTACGGGTGCTGTCTGTACAGAGTTTGTACGTTCTCCCCGTGACCTATGTGGGGTTTCTCTGGGTACAATGACATACACGTTTTTGTACGTTAATTTGGCTTCTGTAAAATTGTCCCTAATTGTGTGTAGGATGGAGCTAGTGTATGGGGTGATCACTGGTCGGCAAGGACTCGGTGGGCTGAAGGGCCTGTTTCCACACAGTATCTCTAAAAATCTAAACCACTACCCTGGTGACTTGGCCTCCACCACCATCTGTGGCATGAATTCCGCAGATTCACCACCCTCCGGCTAAAGAAATTCTTCCTCAATTCCTTTCCAAAGGCATGGGTGGGAAAGGCAGAGAGGGTTAGAGCCAGACGCGGGCATATGGGACTAACTTCGATTGGCATACCTGTGTGTTTCTGTGCTGTGGGACTGATGGGGCTCAACAGGGTAGTAGTTTGATGCTTCAGCCTGCAGCAACCCAGGAGAACTGTGTTCCAGATGCTTCATTAGTTTGTTGTTCTGCACATCGACCGGGAGGCGATGAAATCGCCCGTTCCCACGCAGCCGCAGAGCAAACAGTGTACATACGGTGGTACACAAAAATGCTGGAGAAACTCAGCGGGTGCAGCAGCATCTATGGAGCGAAGGAAATAGGTAACATTTCGGGCCGAAACCCTTCTTCAGACAGTGAACATACGGTGGTGACCAACGCAATAAATGCAATATCTAGTGCAGAACAGTGCAAGGCTGTGTGGGAGAAAACCCGGGGTAACACGGACGAGAGGGTCCGAAGGGCATGTCGCTAGGCAGGGCGAGCACAGTGTGGAGTTTGCATGCTCCCCATGGTGGACTGGATGCGGGTCGGGGCAGGGGAGGCGTGCTCAGCCTTCCTCCCGCGCATCCCTAGCCCAAAACACAGAAGAAATCTCTTCCGACCCCATGAATCCCTCAGGGAATGCTCCTGCCCTGTCTTTGAAATCAAGCCGTCACAATCGTGCACAGTTAGCGTTATTCTTTTTTTAGTATATAGAGGACAAGCTCATCAAGTTCAAGTTTGAATTTATTGTCACATGACCCAATTAAGGTACAGTGATATTGGAGTGACCAAACAGCCATACTAAGTAAAAAGCAACAAGACACACAGCCACATAAAATAAAATTTAACATAAACATCCACCACAGCGGAATCCACATTCCTCACTGTGATGGAAGGTAATAAAAGTTCAATCATCTTCCACATTTGTTCACCCGTGGTCGGGGCTGTTGAACCCGCCGCAGTCGCCGCTGCCGACGGTCCGATGTCCTCGCGTCGGGATGATGGGAAACTCCAGCGTCGGGACGGATTGGAACACCCGAGTCGGCCTTTTCTTACCGGAGACCGCGGGCTTCCCGGTGTAAAGTCCACAGGCCCCGCGGTTGGAGCCCTTCACAGGTGATCCTCGGCAAAGGATCACAGGCTCCGCGATGTTAAAGTCCGAAGCTTGAAGCTCCGAGCCGGTCATCAGGAAAGGCCGCACCACTCCACGTTGTTAGGCCGCAAGGGGGACGGAGATACGACACGGAGAAAAATCGCATCTCCGTCGAGGTAAGTGACTGAAAAAAAGTTTCCCCCAATCCCCCACCTCCCATGTAAAACAAACCAAGAAACACTAAAACATATTTTAAAAAACATACTTAAAATAATAAAAACAGTAGAAGGGACAGACAGACCTGTTAGCGAGGCAGCCAGTGCTGGTGGCGCTACCTACTTGACACTGATTATTTGGGGGCCTATCTACATTTTTTTTTGCTTGAAAAAAAGACAATTATTTCATTGGAATACAACTTGGCTCCAGCGGGTTAACGGGCAAAAGCATTGTTTACCACGGTCAGAGTCTTGCGGACGTCCAAGGGGAAAGTGCAGAGATGGTTAACCAGAATGGTTTAAAAACAAGGAACTGCTGATGCTTGTTTTGAAAAAAGGACACAAATGCTGGAGTAACTCAGCGGGACAGGCAGCATCTTTGGAGAGAAGGAATGGGTGATGTTTCGGGTCGAGACTGAAGAAGGGTCTCGACCTGAAACGTTACCCAGTCCTTCTAGCATTTTTGTGACTACCTCTCCACGTCGCGGTGTGCCAGCAGGCTGGAGGAGCGGGCAAAGGCCTTGCCACAGAGCGGGCAGGTGAAGAACTCGCCAGTGCTGCAGCAGGTGGTCAAGGCGGGTGAAGCCCTTACCACAGAATGTGCAGGAGAAGGGATGCTCACCGCTGTGGGTACGCCGGTGTTGCCACAGGCTGGACATGCGGGTGAAACCCTTGCCACACAGCGCACACAAAGGGTCTCCCCCTGATGTGTATCCGCTGGTGCTCCCGCAGCCCCTGTGCGCTCTTAAAAAGCTTGCCGCGGTGGGAGCAGCTGCTCGCCGTCATGGGTTCGCCGGTGCTGCCGCAACCCCGCGAGCTGTCAAACGCCTCACCGCAGTACGGGCAGTCGTAGGCTGGCCACTGGTGTAGGGCTGGCCACCGATGGCCACGGGACGGTCGCCAGAGTGCACCCGCTGGTGGGACAGCAGGGTGAAGGAGTGGGTGAAGCCCTTGCCGCACTGGGTGCAGGTGTGGGGGTACTTGCCGGTGTGGGTGCGCTGGTGAACCAGCAGGCTGTTGGAGAGGGTGTAGCTCTTGCCGCACTGGGCGCAGGTGAAGGGACGCTCGCCGGGTGGGCGCGCTGGTGCTCCAGCAGAATGTTGGAGCGATTGAAGCCCTTGCCGCACTGGGCGCAGGTGTACAGGTGCCCGCCGGTGTGGGTGCGCAGATGCTCCCGCAGCCCGGCGGAGTAGGTGTACCCCTTGCCGCACTGGGCGCAGATGTGGGGCCGCTCACCAGTGTGCAGACGTCTGTGCATCTTCAGCTGGGTGGACAATTTGAACCCTTTGCTGCAGTCGGAGCAGGTGAAGGGCCGCTCATTGCTGTGCATCCGCTGGTGCACTGACAGCCCTGACTCTTGGGTAAAGGTCTCGCCACAGGTGGAGCAGCCATAGGGCTTCTCGCCCGTGTGCAACCGCCGGTGGACCTTCAGGCTATGCGCTACCTTGAAGCTCTCGCCGCAGTCAGAGCAGGTGAAGGGCCTCTCGCTGGAGTGTGTGCGGTTGTGCCTCAGCAGGTTGTCGTAAGTGGCGGCGCTGCCTGCAGTCCGTCTGTTTTTACTTTTGTTGTTGTTTTCTTTTGTCCTGTTTTAGTTACATTTTAGTTTATTGGGTTGTGTACGGGTGGGGTGGGGTGGGGGGGGGTGAAACATGATTTTTGTCTCTTCCTTCGGGGGAATGCGACTTTCTTGTCGTATCCCCCTTCTCTGCCTCCGACTGGACTGAGGCCTAAATGGCGCAGCTGCCGGCCTCCAACTGCGACCGACCGACCTCGAGGCTCCGGAGGCAGAGCCAGGACTTACCAGCGCGGGCTGGCCAACTTCGGGGCTGTGGTCGCGTTCCGGCGGTGGCGACCGAGGACGCTGGTGGCGACCTGAGTCCGGAGGCTCGGCCGCGGGCCCGGTGGACGACATCGTCGGGAGCTCGGAGGTCACAGGTGGGTGACCTGTTTTTTGGGGGCTCCCGGAACTACAGCTGCGTCCGCTGGACTGGAGGGCGGCAGCTTCGGCCACCCCGGGCCGCGGAGTTTGAACCGGCCCGTCGCGGACGGAGCACGGATTCAGCCGCGGGACTGACTTACCATCACCCGGCTGGGGTCACACGTCAGAGGCCTGGATCGCCTCAGCAGAGGGAGAACAAAGAGGGAAGAGACAAGAACTTTAAGACTTTTGCCTCCATCACAGTGAGGAGGTGGCTGTGGTGGATGTTTAATTTGTGTTTATTGTGTGTTTTGTTATTTATTATATGTATGACTGCAGGCAACGAAATTTCGTTCAGACCGAAAGGTCTGAATGACAATAAAGGAATCTAAGTCTAAGTAACAGGGGAAGCTCTTGCCGCACTCCGAGCACTCGAAGGGGCGTTCTCCCGTGTGCACCCGCCGGTGGATCTCCAGCTTGCATGCGTGCTTCCAGGCCTGGCCACACCACGTCGCACTCACAACGCTTCTCCTTGTTGTGCCCCGTCATGTGGTCCTCCACTGAAGCTCGCCCCTCCAAGCTCAGCCCTGGCCACCCTTCAATGGCCGCTCACGTCCCCGTCCACAGCAACGGCTCCTAAACCATGCAGGAGGGGAACACAGAGGGTCAACAAGCTGGCAAACAGGACATTACTAACTCGTGAACATTACTAGTGCTTGAAGGGGGGGGATGTGGGGGAGGGTGTCAGGAGGACATGGGGGGTGGGCTGGAGGAGGGGATGAAGGGGTGAGTGAGGGGGGTTGTTGAGATGGGTTGGGGAGATGAGTGGGGAGGGTAAGGAAGGGGTGGGCAAGTGGGGGGGTGAGGGGGCGTTAAGGGAGTGGCTGAAGGGGAGGGGGAGGGGTGAGGAGGGGGGTGAGGGAGTGGCTGAGGGGAGGGGGAGGGGTGAGGGAGTGGGTGAGGGGGGAGGGTGAGGAGGGGGGTGAGGGGGAGGGAGTGGGTGAGGGAGTGGGTGAGGGGGAGGGAGTGGGTGAGGGGGAGGGTGAGGAGGGGGGTGAGGAGGGGGGTGAGGGAGTGGGTGAGGAGGGGGGTGAGAGGGAGTGGGTGAGGAGGGTGAGGGAGTGGGTGAGGAGGGGGGTGAGGGAGTGAGGGGGGGTGAGGAGGGGGGTGAGGGAGTGGGTGAGGGGGAGGGAGTGGGTGAGGGTGAGGGAGTGGGTGAGGGGAGGGAATGGGTGAGGGGGGTGAGGGAGTGGGTGAGGAGGGGGTGAGGGAGTGGGTGAGGAGGAGGGGGGTGAGGGAGTGGGTGAGGGGGAGGGTGAGGGTGAGGAGGGGGGTGAGGGAGTGGGTGAGGGAGGGTGAGAAGGGGGGTGAGGGAGTGGGTGAGGAGGGGGTGAGAGGGAGGGGGTGAGGGGGGTGAGGAGGGGGGTGAGGGGAGGGGGACGCCGAGCATCCAGCAACTGCGTCGAGCCACTCAGCACGCACAGCCAGCGCCCTGACGTCACCGCCTTTCCGAGGGGGACTGCCGGCCCCAGCCCCAGCTACTGCGCAGAGTCACGTGGGGGTGGCGTGCATCATGGGAAGAAGGTCACACGGTGCTGGAGACACTCAGCGGGTCGGGCAGCATCTCTGGAGAAAAGGACTGCGTGACGTTTCGGGTCGAGACACTTCTTCAGTCTGATGGGAGGTACAGAGATAAGGAAGTGTAAGGAGTGAAACAGGACAAAGAGAATGGAGTTCAAGGAAAATGTAGAATTGTTAGATGGGAGCAGGTAACATAGACAATAGGTGCAGGAGTAGGCCATTCGGCCCTTTGAGCCAGCACCACCATTCAATATGATCATGACTGATCATCCAGAATCAGTACCCCGGGTCAAGGGTGACAATGCACAAATGGGGCTACATCGAGGGGACAACAACCTGTGACTGTGGCACACAGACCCAGACAATGCAACACCTACTGCAATGCCCATTGCTGGATAATCCATGTACTACTGCAGACCTTGCATTTAACACTCCAATAGCACAACGATGTGTACAGCAGTGGTGAGCCACTATATAGCATAAGGACACAAAAGAAGAAGTACCCCGTTCCTGCTTTCTCCCCATATCCCTTGATTCCATTAGCCCAAATGCTAAATCTAACTCTTGAAAACATCCAGTGAATTGGCCTTCACTGCCTTCTGTGGCAGAGAATTCCACAGATTTACAACTCTCTGGGTGAAAAACTTTTTCCTCATCTCAGTCCTAAGTGGCCGACCCGTTATTCTGAAACTGTGACCCCTGGTTCTGGACGCACCCAACATCAGAAAACATGTTTCCTGCATCTAACCTGTCCAATCCCTTAATGAATTTATATGTTTCCATAAGATCTCCTCTGATTCTTCTAAATTCCAGTGAACACAAGCCCAGTCGACCCAAGTGTCAAGGGGGGAGGTAAAGCGACAAGTGTCCACTCCCTCTCCTGGTACTTTCCCTTGCAACCGGCAGGAAATGCTACACTTGTCGCTTTACCTCCCCCCTTGACTCCATCCAAGGACCTAAGTAGTCTTCCAGGTGAGGCAGAGGTTTACCTGCACCTCCACCAACCTCATCTATTACATCAATTGCTCTAGGTCTCAACTGCTCTACATCGGTGAGACCAAGCGCAGGCTTGGCGATCGCTTCGCCCAACACCTCCGCACAGTTCGCATTAACCAACCTGATCTCAAGGTGGCTCAGCACTTCAACTCCCCCTTCCATTCAGAATCCGACCTTTCTGTCCTGTGCCTCCTCCATGGCCCGAGTGAGTCCCAGCGCAAATTGGAGGAGCAGCGCCTCATATTTCGCTTGGGTAGTTTTACACCCCAGCGGTATGAACATTGACTTCTCCAATTACAGGTATTCCTTGCATTCTCCCTCCTTCACCTCCCCTTCCCAGCTCTCCCACAGCCCACTGTCTCCGCCTCTTCCTTTCTTCTTCCCGCACCCCCCCCCCCCCCGCACCCCCACATCTGCAGAAGGGTCTCGACCCGAAACGTCACCTATTCCTTTACTCCATAGATGCTGCCTCACCCGCTGAGTCTTCTCCAGCATTTTGTCTAACACCAGATAATGCTAGCATTTACACAAAATGCAGATAATAATGAATCAATGCTAGCATTTACACAAAATGAAGTCGACTGTTTTTATTTGTTAAAAACTTGGTCAAGAAATGATTTCATGGAGTAGAAACCTGTGCAGATGCCTGATCCAAGATTGGTGAATACTGCTGATATTGCAGAGATTACTAATAACTTGTTATTGGTTCAGCTAGATATAGGTCCAGCCTTTCTTATTTCCTGTAAGGCTACAGAATCTTTCAATCATGTTATATCAGTTTATGTAGGTGTGATTATCGATAAGAAATGACTGTAACTGTACTAACTTTTCATTGTTCGGAGAGTGTGCGACAGGGAAGCTAAGGTGCTTGAAGCACACTCTCACTAGCGAATAAACAAATCTTGCCTTAAGTGGTGTTTGACTTGTCTGTGGTAGGTAATCGAACTTTAACACTAGGGTCTCTTTCCAGTCAGTTTTGGTTAGATCCAGAATTGCCTTCTCCCTGGTAGGCTCCAATACAAGCTGCTCTAAGAATCCATCTTGGAGGCACTCCACAAACTCCCTTTCTTGGGGTCCAGTACCAACCTGATTTGCCCAGTCTACCTGCATGTTGAAATCTTCCATAACAACTGTAGCATTACCTTTACAACATGCCAATTTTAACTCTTGATTCAATTTGCATCCTATATCCAGGCTACTGTTTGGGGGCCTGTAGATAACTCCCATTAGGATCTTTTTACCATTACAATTCCTCAGTTCTATCCTCACTGACTCTACATCTCCTGATTCAATGTCACCCCTCGCAAAACAGATCCCAGTGGTCTAAGAATCTATTCACTGCTCCCTGCACCAGCTCCTCAGCCACACATTCAGATCTCCTATCTCCTTGTTCCTGCCCTCACCAGCACGAGGAACTGGAAGCAAACTGGAGATAACCATCCTGGATGTCCCGCTTTTCAGCCTTCTTCATAGCTCTCTGAAGTCACGCTGCAGAATGTCTTTCCTCTTTTTCCCAACGACATTTGTGCCGACATGCACTACCACTTCCGGCTGCTCACCTTCACCCTTGAGGATGCTCTGCAATTGGTCCGTGACGTCCTGGATCCCAGCACCAGGGAGGCAACACACCATCCTTGAATCCCGCCTGTTGCCGCAGAAACTCCTGTCTGTACCTCTCACGATGGAGTCCCCGACTACCACGGCTCTGCCTGCCCGAAGGGCCCGTTTCCGCGCATTATCACTAAAATCTAAACAATACCCAGTAACGTGGCCTCCACCGCCGTCTGTGGCAATGAATTCCACAGATTCACCACCCTCCGACTAAACAAATTCCTCCTCATCTCCTTTCCAAAGGCATGGGTGGGAAAGCCAGAGAAGGTGAGGGGCCAGACGTGGGCATGTGGGACTAGCTACGATTGGCATGGCTGTGTGTTTCTGTGCTGTGGGACTGACGGGGCTCAACAGGGTAGTAGTTTGATGCTTCAGCCTGCAGCAACCCAGGAGAACTGTGTTCCAGATGCTTTATTAGTTTGTTGTTCTGCACATTGACTGGGTGGCGATGAAATCGCCCGTTCACACGCAGCCGCCAGAGCAAACAGTGTACATACGGTGATGACCAACGCAATAAATGCAATATCCAGTGCAGAACAGTGCAAGGCTGTGTTGGAGAAAGCCCGGGGTAGCACAGACATGAGGGGCTGAAGGGCCTGTCTCCGGGCAGGGCGACCATTGGCATTGTCCGTGTGGAGTTTGCGCGCTTCCCCTCGTGGTAGACCAGATGTAGGTCGGGGCAGGGGAGGCGAGCTCAGCCTTCCAAGCCTCGATCCGAGCTAACCCTAAAAGCCCTGTCCCACTGTACGAGTTCATTCAAGAGCTCTCCCGAGTTTAAAAAAAAAATCAAACTCATGGTAAGCACGTAGAATGAACGTAGCGGGTACGTCGGAGCTCGGGGATGTCTCTTAGCGGCTCGAAACGCTAATGGCAGGTACTCGGGAAACGCGGTAAGCTCAGGAAGACTCGTGCAAAATTTTCAACATGTGGAAAAATGTCCACGAGAGCCCCGAGTACTTACGAGCGGCCATTACCGGAAAACTCCAAGTTCGAATCAGGGCAAACTCGGGAGAACCCTTGAATGAACTCGTACAGTGGGACAGGGCTTTAACCCTCCCCTGACACCATTCTGAAGGAGTGTGAGAAAGAAATGCAGATGTTGGATAAAATCGAAGATAGACACAAAATGCTGAAGAAACTCAGCGGGTGAGGCATCATCTATGGAGAGAAGGAATGGGTGATGTTTCGGGTCAAGACTCTTCAGACTTTCGGGCCTCCACCCAAAATGTCACCCATTCCTTCTCCCCTTAGATAATGCCTCACCCGCTGAGTTAGAAAATAGACAATAGGATATTGCACTGCATATTGCATTTTTCAATAGACAATAGGTGCAGGAGTAGGCCATTCGGCCCTTCGAGCCAGCACCGCCATTCAATGTGATCATGGTTGATCATCCACAATCAGTACCCTGTTTCTGCCTTCTCCCCATATCCCTTAACTCCGCTATCTTTAAGAGCTCTATCCACCTATCTCGAAAGCCTCCAGAGGATTGGCCTCCACTGCCTTCAGAGGCAGAGAATTCCACAGATTCACAACTCTCAAGGTGAAAACGTTTTTCCTCACCTCCGTTCTAAATGGCTTACCCCTTATTCTTAAACTATGGCCCCTGGTTCTGGACTCCCCCAACACCGGGAACATGTTTCCTGCCTCTAGCGTGTCCAAACCCTTAATAATCTTATATGTTTCAATAAGATCCGCTCTCACCCTTCTAAATCCCAGAGTATACAAGCCCAGCCGCTCCATTCTCTCAGCATATGATAGTCCTGCCATCCTGGGAATTAACCTGGAGAAACCTACGCTGCACTCCCTCAATAACAAGAATGTCCTTCCTCAAATTTGGAGACCAAAACTGCACACAATACTCCAGGTGTGGTCTCACTAGGGCCCTGTACAACTGCAGAAGGACCTCTTTGATCCCATACTCAACTCCTTTTGTTATGAAGGCCAACATGCCTTTCGCTTTCTTCACTGCCTGCCGTA
The DNA here is from genome assembly GCA_038087875.1 of Malacoraja senta. NCBI lineage: Eukaryota > Metazoa > Chordata > Chondrichthyes > Rajiformes > Rajidae > Malacoraja > Malacoraja senta. The sequence goes on from JAXLNO010001338.1 coordinate 509,490, forward strand.
CCTGCATGCTTACTTTCAGTGACAGATGAACAAGGACACCCAGATTTCGCTGTACTTCCGCTTTTCCCAACGACACCGTTAAGAAAATAATCTGCCAGTTATTGCCCACTAAATTGGATAACCTCACATTTATCCGCATTAAACTGCATCTGCCATGCATTTGCCCACTCACCCAACCTGTCCAAGTCAACCTGCATCCTCATAGCATCCTCCTCACAGTTCACACTGCCACCCAGCTTTGCGCCATCTGCAAGTTTGCTAATGTTACTTTTAATCCCTTCATCTAAATCATTAATGTACAGCTACGGTCCCAGCACCGAGCCTTGCTGTACCCCACTAGTCCCCGCCTGCCATTCTGAAAGAGACCCGTTAATCCTTTCTTTTTGTTTCCTGTCTGCCAACCAATTTTCTATCCATGTCAGCACTCTACCCCCAATACCATGTGCTCTAAATTTGTTCTCTAATCTCCTATGTGGGACCTTATTAAAAGCTTTCTGAAAGTCGAGGTACACTACATCCACTGGCTCTCGCTTATCCATTTTCCTAGTTACATCCTCAAAACGTACTTCATCTCAGTTCTAAATGTCCGACCCCTTATTCTTAATGAAGGGCCTGAAGGGCATGTTGGGCCGAAGGGCCTGTTTCCACACTGTGACTCTATTGTCTATCTATGCTATTATTAAAAGTCTCATCTTGACCACTTCCTGCCTACGTTGTAAATACATATATTTAAAAACGCTACCTTATACAGCTATGATTTTTCACCATCTTCCTCAGTCCTCCTCTCCTTCAACTGCCCCAAGGATTTTCCGATCGGTGAAATAATAATAAAGTTATGAATGTTTAAAAAATCATGAGATCAGCTGATTCGTCTTCTCGCCTGTCACTCACCATGATGAAGGTAACGCCCCTTCCGGTGGCCAGGAGAATAAAGCCCCGGAGGCTGGACATGAGTCAGTCAGCCCGGAAGATCGTGAGTGAGAGTTGAGTCCAGAACTGTGAGTCTACGCCCTGAGTGAACTGACCTGTAAGTCTGCACTCTGCTTAAAATGAAATGAATTGTTAGCCTGCACTCTGCTTGAAATGAAATGAATTGTCAGCCTGCACTCTGCTTGAAATGAAATGAATTGTTAGCCTGCGTTCTGCTTCAAATGAAATGAATTGTTAGCTTGCACTCTGCTTGAGTGACTTAGCTGCCAGCCCACCAGCCCTGAGTGACTGAGTTGCCAGCCCACCAGGCCTGAGTGACTGATCTGCCAGCCCACCAGCCCTGAGTGACTGAGCTGCCAGCCCACCAGGCCTGTGACTGAGCTGCCAGCCCACCAGGCCTGAGTGACTGAGCTGCCATCCCACAAGGCTTGAGTGACTGAGCTGCCAGCCCACCAGCCCTGAGTGACTGAGCTGCCAGCCCACCAGGCCTGAGTGACTGAGCTGCCAGCCCACCAGGCCTGAGCCTCTGCCAGCGCAAGAATCCATTTGGCCCACAATGTCCATACGAGCCATCTGGAAACCCATCCCTTCGGCCCACAACACCCATACTAGCACTCCAGAAAGCCCCCCCCCCCCATTGGCCACCAATATTGGAATTGGTGGAGAGGTGGAATATTGTGTTGGGGGACCAGCCCTCCCGTGTGAACATGGGACCCATCGGGTCCCACTTAGTCTAGCAATGTAAATAAAATTGAAGGGGGACATAGACATAGACATAGAAAATAGGTGCAGGAGGCCATTTGGCCCTTCGAGCCAGCACCGCCATTCATTGTGATCATGGCTGTTCGTCCCCAATCAATAACCCATGCCTGCCTTCTCCCCATATCCCTTGACTCTCCACTAGCCCCTAGAGCTCTATCTAACTCTCTCTTAAATCCATCCAGTGATTTGGCCTCCACTGCCCTCTGTGGCAGGGAATTCCACATATTCACAACTCTCTGGGTGAAAAAGTTTTTTCTCACCTAAGTCTTAAATGGCCTGTCCTTTATTCTAAGAGTGTGGCCCTTCGTTCTGGACTCGCCCAACATTGGGAACATTTTCCTGCATCTAGCTTGTCCAGTCCTTTTATAATTTTATATGTTTCTATAAGATGCCCCCTCATCTTTCTAAACTCCAGTGAATACAAGCCTAGTCTTTTCAATCTTTCCTCATATAACAGCCCCACCATCCCGGGGATCAATCTCGTGAACCTACGCTGCACTGCCTCAATCACAAGGATGTCCTTCCTCAAATTAGGAGACCAAAACTGGACACAATACTCCATATGTGGTCTCACCAGAGCTCTATACAACTGCAGAAGAACCTCTTTACTCCTGTACTGAAATCCTCTTGTTATGAAGGCCAACATTCCATTAGCTTTCTATCAATATCAGTTTTATTCGTCACTTGCACATAAAGTGAATTTGCCAGCAGCGGTACAATGAAAAAGAACACACAAAAACACAATAAAAAATTTGAACACAAACATCCACCACAGCATTCATCACTGTGGTGGAAGGCACAAAATTTGGCCAGTCCTCCATTTACCCCCGTGGTCGGGACCTCAACCCTCCGCAGCCGCCGCTGCGGGCGTCCAAAAGTTCAGACAAGGCAAAGTCCAGATAAAGTCCAGGTAAGTCCTGAATCGTTGCCTCTTCAGGTTGGTGTAGGCCGCAGGTTTAAAGTTCCCGCAGTGAATAGCACCTCAGACGGCAGGGCCGGCGGTCGGAGCTCCTCTCCAGGGGTCCCCGGCGAGGGACCCCGCTCCTGATGGTAAGTCCCCGCTGTGCCCGCGGTTGAAGTAGGCCGCGGTCAGAGTTTCTCCTCCCGGGTCCCCAACGAGGGATCCCAGGCTGCAGACGCCGGGGCAGCTGGAGCTCCGCAGACCGGGCTTCAGGCTGCCGTGGGGTAGCGAACGGAGCGCGACCCCCGGCGAGGGCTCCCCGCTCCGTGACGAGAGTCCGCGCTGCGCCCGCCGCTGAAGCCCCAGGCGCTTCTCTGGGAGTGGCCGCCCGATCCTCGATGTTAGGCCATGGGGGAGGTGACATGGAAAAGTCGCTTCTCCGTGGGGGAGGCGACCGAAGCGGTTTCCCTCTTACCCCACACCACCCCCCACACAAAGACATTAAAAACACACATCAAAACAAATTTAAAAAATTGAAAAGTTGAATAAAACTAACACGCTGCTGGCAGGGCTGCCGGCTTGCAGCGCCCCCACCGACATCTTCACTACCTGCTGTACCTGCACGACAACTTTCAGTGACCGGTGTACAAGGACACCCAGGTCTCGCTGCACCTCCCTAACCCCATTGAGATAATAATCTGCCCCCTTGTTTTTGCCGTCAAACTGGATAACCTCACATTTATCTATATTATAATGCATCTGCCACGCATCTGCCCAGTCACTCAACCTGTCCAGGTCACCCTGCAACCTCCTAACATCCTCTTCACAGTTCACACTGCCACCCAGCTTTGTGTCATCTGCAAGCTTGCTAGTGTTGCTCCTAATTCCCTCGTCCAAATCATTAATATATATGGTAAACAGTTGCGGCCCCAACACCGAGCCTTGCGGCACTCCACTCACCACTGTCTGCCATTCTGAATAGGACCCGTTCACTCCTACTCTTTACTTCCTGTCTGCCAACCAATTTTCTATCCATGTCAACACCCTACCCCCAATACCATGTGCTCTAATTTTAGTCACCAGTCTCCTGTGCGGGACCTTATCAAAGGCTTTCTGAAAGTCTAGATACACTAAGTCCCCTTCATCCATTTTACTTGTCACATCTTCAAAAAATTCCAGAAGATTAGTCAAGCATGATTTCCCTTTCATAAATCCATGTTGACTTGTACTAATCCTTTTACTGCTATCCAAATGCCCCATTATTACCTCTTTAATAATTGGCACCAGCATCTTTCCCACCACCGGTCAGGCTAACTGGTCTGTAATTCCCCGTTTTCTCTCTCGCTCCTTTCTTGAAAAGTGGGATAACATTAGCGATCCTCCAATCCACAGGAACTGATCCTGAATCTATTGAACATTGGAAAATGATCACCAATGCATCCACTATTTCTAGAGCCACCTCCCTGAGGACCCTGGGATGCAGACCATCAGGTCCAGGGGATTTATCATCCTTTAGTCCCATTAGCTTACCCAAAACTATTTCTCGCCTAATGAAAATTTATTTCAGTTCCTCTAATGAAGCATCTGGAACACAGTTCTCCTGGGTTGCTGCAGCCTGAAGCATCAAACTACTACCCTGTTGAGCTCCGTCAGTCGCACAGCACAGAAACACACAGCCATGCCTATCGAAGCTAGTCCCTCATGCCCGCGTCTGGCCCTTAACCCTCTCTGCCTTTCCAACCCATGCCTTCAGAAAGGAGTTGAGGAGGAATTTCTTTACGCAGAGGGTAGTGAAGCTGTGGAATTCATCTGTGGAGGCCAAGCCACTGGGTAGTGTTTAGATTTTAGAGATACTGCGCGGAAACAGGCCCTTCGGCCCACCGAGTCCTTGCCGACCAGTGATCACCCCGTACACTAGCTCCATCCTACACACATTAGGGACAATTTTACACAAGCCAATTAACCTACAAATCAGCACGTCTTTGGAATGCGGAAGGAAACCGGAGCACCCGGAGAAAAGCCACGCAGGTCACGGGGAGAACGTGCAAACTCTGTACATACAGCACCCATGGGCAGTATGGAACCCGGGTCTCTGGCGCTGTGAGGCAGCAACTCTACCGCGGCACCACCGAGCCATGCATTGTAATGTGGAGATGGTCAGGTTCCTGATTAATACGGGTGTCAGGGGTTATGGGGAGAAGGCAGGAGAATGGGTTTGAGAGGGAGAGATAGATCAGCCATGATTGAATGGTGGAGCAGAATCGATGGGCCGAATGGCCACATCGTAATCATATTTTATTAGCCAAGTATGTTTTGCAACATACGAGGAATTTGATTTGCAGTACAGTCATACCAATCAAAAGCAACAAGACACACAAAATACATTTTAACATAAACATCCACCACAGTGACTCCTCCACATTCCTCACTGTGATGGAAGGCGAAAAAAAAAGTTCAATCTCTTTTTTTCAATCTCAGCACGCGCTGAGTTTCTCCAGAATTTTTGTGTACCTTCAATCTCTTTCCTTCCTTGTTCTCCCGCGATCGGGCACTTGAACCTTCCGTTGTCGGGGTGATCTTGGCTCCCGTAGCCGGTGGTCGGGCCCTCCGATTCGGGGCGATCAAGCTCCCGCATCGGAGGGATGTCAGCTCCCCGTGCCGGGCGACTGGACCCCGCCTCGGGGCTCGTCGAACCTCCTGCGACTTGGAGCTTCCCGACATCAGTCTCTACCCGAGACTGCGAGCTCCTCGATGTTGAAATCCGCTGGTCACAGATGGGAAGAACAGGAAAGTCTGTGAGAGAAGTTGAGCAGAATGTGCAGCCAGAGAAAGAGATATTGGTGAAAGTGAAGGGGAAAAGGGGGAAACGGGTCCCGTTCAGGTGGGGCGCAGGAAAGAGAGGAAAAAAAGGGGAGAGACACAAAAATCTGGAATCAGTCAGCAAGTCAGACAGCATCTCTGGAGAAAAGGAATGGGTGACGCTTTGGGTCGAGACCCTTCTTCAGACTGAGTCAGGGAAGAGGGAGACTAGAGATATGGAGGGTAATGTGTGAAAATGACAGGACAAAGCAGATGCTAAGGATAAACAAAAAAATGGAAACATGCCATTGTTAGCTGTGGGCTAGGTGAAATCGAGTTACAGACAATGAGACTCAACAAGATGACTTTGAAGGTTGACACAAAATGCTGGAGTAACTCAGCGGGTCAGGCAGCATCTCTGGAGAGAAGGAATGGGTGACGTTTCGGGTCAAGACCCTTCAGACTGATGTCAGGAGAGGGGGCGGGACAAAGATAGAATGTAGGCAGAGACAGTAAGACTAATAGGAGAACTGGGAAGGGGATGGAGAGAGAAAGCAAGGGCTATCTGAAGTTAGAGAAGTCAATGTTCATACCGCTGCGGTGTAAACTACCCAAGTGAAATATGAGGTGCTGTTGCTACAATTTGCGCTGGACCTCACTCTGACAATGGAGGAGGCCCAGGACAGAAAGGTCAGATTGGGAATGGGAGGGGAAGTTGCAGTGCTGGGCCACCGGGAGATCAGGTAGGTTAAGACGGACTGAGCGGAGGTGTTCAGTGAAATGATCGCCCAGCCTGCGCTTGGTCTCGCCGATGTTGCTAAGTTGATACAAAGAACAGCGGATACGGTAGATGAGCTTGGAGGAGGAGCAAGTGAACCTTTGCCTCACCTGGAAAGACTATTTGGGTCCTTGGATGGAATGGAGGGGGGAGGTAAAGGAACAGGAATTTTTTGAGGATGTAACTAGGAAAATGGACAAGGGAGAGCCAGTGGATGTAGTGTACCTGGACTTTCAGAAAGCATTTGATAAGGTCCCACATAGGAGATTAGTGGGCAGAATTAGACCTAATTTGAGGAAGGACATCCTTGTAATTGACGCAGTGCAGCGTAGGTTCACGAGATTGATCCCTGGGATGGTGGGACTGTCATATGAGGAAAGATTGAAAAGACTAGGCTTGTATTCATTGGAGTTTAGAAGGATGAGGGGAGATCTTATAGAAACATATAAAATTATAAAAGGACTGGACAAGCTAGATGCAGGAAAAATGTTCCCAAAGTTGGGCGAGTCCAGAACCAGGGGCCACAGTCTTAGAATAAAGGGGAGGCCATTTAAGACTGAGGTGAGAAAAACTTTTTCACCCAGAGTTGTGAATTTGTGGAATTCCCTGCCACAGAGGGCAGTGGAATCAAGGGATATGGGGAGAAGGCAGGCACGGGTTATTGATTGGGGACGATCAGCCATGAACACAATGAATGGCGGTGCTGGCTCGAAGGGCCAGGTTCACACTGTCCATCACTCTATCCATGTCAACACTCTACCCCGAATACCATGTGCTCTAATTTTAGTCACCACTCTCTTGTGCGGGACCTTATCAAAGGCTTTCTGAAAGTCTAGATACACTACATCCACTGGCTCCCCTTCATCCATTTTACTTGTCACATCCTCAAAAAATTCCAGAAGATTAGTCAAGCATGATTTCCCTTTCATATATCCATGCTGACTTGGACTAATCCTTTTACTGTTATCCAAATGGCCCATTATTACCTCTTTAATAATTGACCCCAGCATCTTTCCCACCATGGAAGTCAGGCTAACTGGTCTGTAATTCCCTGTTTTCTCTCTCGCTCCTTTCTTGAAAAGTGGCATAACATTAGCTATCCTCCAATCCACCGGAACTGATCCTGAATCTATTGAACATTGGAAAATGATCACCAATGCATCCACGATCCTCTGTCTTCCAGTACTTCTGGGAGATTGTTTGTGTCTTCCTTAGTGAAGACAGATCCGAAGTACCAGTTCAACTCTTCTGCCATTTCCTTGTTCCCCATAATAATTTCACCCGTGTCTGCCTTCAAGGGACCCACATTTGACTTTGCTACTCTTTTTCCCTTAAGATATCTAAAGAAGCTTTTACTGTCCTTTATATTCCTGGCCAGCTTCCCTTCGTACTTCATCTTTTAAGCCGATATTGCCCGTTTTGTTTCCTCCTGTTGTCCTATGAAAGGTTCCCAATCCTCTGGCTTCCGGCTACTCTTTGCTGTATTATACATCTTTCCTTTTAGTTTTATTCTATCCCTAACTTCTCTTGTCAGCCACGGTTGCCTCCTACTCCCCTTAGAATCTTTCTTCCTCTTTGGAATGAAATGATCCTGCGTCTTCCGGATTATGCCCAGAAATTCCTGCCATTGCTGTTCCACCGTCCTATCCACTGATTTGACCTCCACAGTCTTCTGTGGCAATAAATTCCACAGATTCTCTACCCTCCTGCTAAAGAAATTTCTCCTCATCTCCTTCCTGAAGGAATGTCCTTTTATTCTGAAGCTGTGCCCTCTTGTCCTAGACTCTCCCACTAGTGGAAACATCCTCTCTACATCCACTTTATCCAGGCCTTTCACTCCATTACCTTGTGTCTTATGATAGACACAAAGTGCTGGAATAACTCAGCGGGTCAGGCAGCATCTCTGGAGAACATGGATATGTGATGTTTCGGGTCGAATCCCTTCTTCAGAGTCTGAAGAAAGGTCTCGACCCGAAACATCACCCATTCCTTCCCTGCAGAGATGCGCTCTGACCCGCTGAGTTACTCCAGCATTTAGTGTCTATCCTAGGCGTAAACCTGCGTCTGCAGTTCCTTCCGATATTTTGTGTCAAATGGTCTTATTGTGCAGAGAACATTGGACAAGGCAAACAATATTTTATTTAAGAGCAATAAAATAATGATCAATGAACAAAGATTAATTGTGTTCAGTTCTGGACACCATGTTATAGGAAATATGTTGTCAATCTGGAAAGGGTGCAGAGAAGATTTATGAGGATGTTGCCAGCACTAAAGGGGCCTGAGATACAGGGAGAGGTTGAGCAGGCTGGGACTATTCCTTGGAACGCAGGAGGATGAGGGGTGATCTTATAGAGGTGTACAAAATCATGAGAGGAATAGATCGGGTAGATGCACAGAGTCTCTTGCCTGGAGTAGGGGAATCGAGGACCAGAGGACAGAGGTTTAAGGTGAAGGGGGAAAAGGTTTAATAGGAATTTGAGGGGTAACATTTCCACACAAAGAGTGGTGGGTGGATGGAATGAGCTTCGAGAGGAGGTAGTTGAGGAAGGGACTATCCCAACATTTGAGAAATAGACAGGTACATGGATAGGACATGTTTGGAGGGATATGGACCAAACACGGGCAGGTGGGACTAGTGTAGATGGGGCATGTTGGCAGTGTTAATATTGACCAAATTAAAGATACCATAAAATGGAGGATCCCTGCATTTGTCAGAATTATTTAACCCTTGTCAGTGGAAATTTACAGGCTTTAGATGGCGCCAGTCAGTCTAAGGTTAGATTGATATGCAGGATGGTGAAGGATCTAGGTGTTTTTCTTGTTCCTCCTGATTGATAAAATGTATAGCAGTTTTGCAAACGAACCTTAAATGCATCACTTTGATTGGATCGCTGCAAGGGCATTGTAAATAGTATAAATAATGTTGTGAGACAGTTACCCTGTTATTTGTTGATTGGTTGAAATGTTAAGCCTTGGAGGAACTATCTGAATCCCAGGGCAAATGTTGCATTATTCATTTATTTTGGCTTCCTTCTGGAAGCTTCTTCCAGATACAATGTATTTGAGACTATGTTATAAGGTTGGGGAACTGTCAATAACTGTATAATGTGATCGATATGTGATCGGTTTGTAACGGAGCCCCAGACATAAGTTTGCGGTCAGGGAGTTGAGGCGTTCCAGATTGCGAGAGGTGAAATCGGCACCACGGTACGGTTTTCGCATCGACTTTCCCCACTTTGCTGATCAGGACGAATCAATCATTCATGTGCTTGTGTTAAAGAAGGAACTGCAGATGCTGGAAAATCGAAGGTACACAAAAATGCTGGAGAAACTCAGCGGGTGCAGCAGCATCTATGGAGCGAAGGAAATAGGCAACGTTTCGGGCCGAAACCCTTCTTCAGACTGATAGGGGGTGGGGAGAAGAAAGGAAAAAAGGGAAAAAGGCGGAGGAGGAGAACAGTCTCCGGAGAGAGGAGGAGAACTTCTTCAAGGTAGGCATACCTTGACGAGATTTCGCAGTGGAGTAGACAAAGTGTTAAAGAAGGAACTGCAGATGCTGGAAAATCGAAGGTACACAAAAATGCTGGAGAAACTCAGCGGGTGCAGCAGCATCTATGGAGCGAAGGAAATAGGCAACGTTTCGGGCCGAAACCCTTCTTCAGACTGATAGGGGGTGGGGAGAAGAAAGGAAAAAAAGGAAAAAGGCGGAGGAGAACACTCTCCGGAGGAGGAGAACTTCTTCAAAGTAGGCATACCTTGACAACATTTCGCAGTGGAGTAGACAAAGTGTTAAAGAAGGAACTGCAGATGCTGGAAAATCCAAGGTACACAAAAATGCTGGAGAAACTCAGCGGGTGCAGCAGCATCTATGGAGCGAAGGAAATTCATGTGCTTGTGTTGGGGATCCAGACGAGATAAGAGAATAGTAGTCTGGCAAACTCTGGTTTAGTGAGGAGTCAGGTCAATAGGCTTGAGGAGTCTCTGGAGAGGACCGGGAGGAGTCTCTGGAGAGGATCGGGAGGAGTCTCTGGAGAGGGTTCAGTATTAATTCCTGAGGGTCGGTTCAGTATTAATTACTGAGGGTCGATTATGAGGGTCGGTATTAATTCCTGAGGGTCGGTTATTAAGTCAGCAGCTGTATGAGGGTCGGTTACAATTGAGAGGGTCCAGCGCCAAGGTCTAAATTTTTTATTCTAAATTTCTCTAAATTTGAGGTGTTCACATTGAATATCCATTTTGTTCTAGATCTTGGAAATTTGTAAAATAGCTCCGTAATTGTATATAACTCTGTAATTGTAATATGACAACTTGCTTAGAATTGTGTAAATACTTTTCTTTTAAAAAAAACTTTTTGCTTAAGTTGTACTGCTCTGCCTCTATTTGTGTTGTTGGGTTCTGTTCTTGCAATGTAACTGATTTTGTTCTGGTAATTTAACTAATTCTGCTCCTGTATTGTTAGAACTGTTTGCTTGAATTGTGTGATCGAGTGTAATTTAAAATAGTGTGATTTACCTTAGAATTAATTGTATTGCAATTGAATGCTTATATTTCATATTACAGTTTGTTTATGCATTATAATTATTAGCTGTATTATTTCTTGTTTGAGTGTGATTCTGCTTTCGTGTTACAACTGTATTTGTTCTTGTTTGAATCCAAGTGTTTAAGTGCAGGTAATTTGCTGCTGTATTGTGTTTGCTTGTTCTTTTGAGATTGTGGTCCCGCCTTGATTCGAAGTGTGTTTACCGCTTTAAAAAGCCTATGTGGATCTCTGTGTATGTAGGATTTGTGTGACTGGTTGTTCAAGAAGGAACCGCAGATACTGGAGAATCGAAGGTAGACAAAATTTGCTGGAGAAACTCAGCGGGTGCGGCGGCATCTATGGAGCAAAGGAAATAGGCAACGTTTCGGGCCGAAACGTTGCCTATTTCCTTCGCTCCATAGATGCTGCCACAGCCGCTGAGTTTCTCCAGCAATTTTGTCTACCTTGTGTGACTTGTTCTTGGGTACCCGTTTGAAAGAAGATAGACTTGTATGGGAGACTTGCTAGGTGTTAGGAATTTCGCCTTTGTTTTGTGAGAGACTTACTATTGTGTTGGGAAACTTTTGCCATTATTTTGTGAGCAAACTTGTTCAATCCTATGAATTTTGTGATCGAAGTGTGAATCGCCTGAGCCATTGTTTCCATTGTAACCGATAATGGGAAACCATCTCATTGGTCTGTGGACACAACATTATGAAGTAGTAGTTTATGGTGTATTAAGATTGCCTGTGTTGTATTGTATTTACTGTGTATTGTGTATTGTCTTTGATTTAAATTTTGGAAGTTAGATACACTGTTGTAATATCGGTTTGAATCGGCTGTAGAGATCAATAGTTGATTAAGACTGTAATTGTAATTGGAGTCCGATTAGTGGCGTCTTCTTCTTTCATGTGGCGTGCACAGCCTAAAGTTGTTGGACAACTTGTTCTATTTGATCTTCCGTTTGTGCACGTCGAGTTGATTGCATTAGTCGAAGCAGGGCGGACCACGTGAAGGTTGCAATCTTCCACCCCCGATTTGTGGCTGATCAACCAGGTGTTCGTACCCCCTCTGATCGATTGTTGATTAGTACCTGATAGTGAAGAATAGCTGAGAGAAGGGAAACTGATTTTTTAGTGAAAAGTAACCGGACGGGAAAAGTACCCCTAAGTCTGAGAACTTAAGAGTGGAGGGAAATTCCCCCCAATAGAAGTCTGAGCATTTAGTGAGAGGAAAAGTATCTGAAGGTGAAAAGTAGCTAACTAAGAAGTAGTACTCCTCAGCAATGAGTACCCTAGGAAGGGGAAAGTCTTCTGTATCAGAGGGAGAGGTTCACTGGTTGATAGCAGCACGACGTGGGATTGAAATATTGTGATTAGCTTTTGGAACTGTTCAGCTAACGAATGCGATATTAGGAGAATGCTTGTGGTTTATAAAGGAATGTGGTTGTGCATGATAATAATAGAAGGTGTAGTTTCTTGTCTGTGTACGGTTTTGCTTGCGTGTTTGGAGCTCATTTGCATGTGCTTAGATTGCGGTTGCTCTGGGTATAGTGTTTGGTTGCGATTAACTGTTTGATTGTTCCCTGGAGCACCTTGATCTGTAGATGACTGAGGATTGTGGAAATTGAAAGGTTGAAAGTGTGTGGACTTGTGGGAGACAGGAGAAGAATTTGAATAGTAGATTGGAAAGGTTGATTGTACAATTGTGTGAAAGAGGTGGGAAACTGCTGGCGCTTTGGAGTCGTTAGTCACTGTTCAGCGAGTTTGATATCCTTAGAGATTAAAAGGGAGGAGTGAATTATTGAAAAGTTGTGAAGGGTTTAGGAATTTGTTTCGGGTGACCGAAGACATGGGAAATAGCCCAGACCGAGGTATGACAGAAGATGCTCGGAGCCCATTGCAAATGATATGCAATGAGTTCCCACACAAGGAAGAGAAATTAAGAGACTTATCGGGAGCGCTAAATAAGAAATTGGGAAGCAAACTATGGCCGTCAGGGGGCATTAAAACAGTAAAAGGATTAAAGTACATAGAGCAAATTATTTGGCAGTGTTGCAATAGTGAAAGTGCAAAGGAGTTAATAGGATTATGGAAGAAATATTATGAGGAACGAAAGGCAAATAAAGAGGTTAGGAGAATGCCAAGTTGGGAAAAATTAATTTCAAAACTCGGAATAGATCTGAAAGAGGGTGAAGTAGATCAACCTTCAGGCAGTAGGAAGGAACGGGGTAGAGATGAAGGAAAGCACACGGAACAGGGAAGAGGTAGAACTCCTGAAAGGAAACTAGTCCCTGTAAATTTAAAGTCTAGAGATCCGATGGTTAGTGTTGACTTCGAGGGGGAAGAAGATGGATATTTGGAAGATTGGACAGATGTTAAAACTAGTAGAAATTTGCAGCTCCCGCCATGTTCCTCTTGCGTTCCCCAGGCTTCACTTACATCTCCCCCCATGTCTGCCTTCCGCAAAGACCGCTCCCTCCGTAACTCCCTTGTCAATTCTTCCCTTCCCTCCTGTACCACCCCCTCCCCGGGTACTTTCCCTTGCAACCGCAAGAGATGCAACACTTGTCCCTTCACCTCCCCCCTCGACTCCATTCAAGGACCTAAGCAGCCGTTCCAGGTGCGACAGAGGTTCACCTGCATCTCCTCCAACCTCATCTATTGCATCCGCTGCTCTAGATGTCAGCTGATCTACATCGGTGAGACCAAGCGGAGGCTTGGCGATCGGTTCGCCGAACACCTCCGGTCGGTCCGCAATAACCAACCTGACCTCCCGGTGGCTCAGCAATTCAACTCCCCCTCCCAATCCGTATCTGACCTCTGTCCTGGGTCTCCTCCATGGCCACAGCGAGCAACACCGGAAATTGGAGGAAATGCACCTCATATTCCGCTTGGGCAGTCTACATCCTGGGGGCATGAACATTGAATTCTCTCAACTCTGCTAGCCCTTGCTGTCTCCTCCCCTTCATCAGCCCTCTGGTTGTCTCCTCCCTTCCCCCAGCCCTCGGGCTCCTCCTCCGCCTTTTTTCCTTTTTTCCTTTCTTCTCCCCACCCCCTATCAGTCTGAAGAAGGGTTTCGGCCCGAAACGTTGCCTATTTCCTTCGCTCCATAGATGCTGCTGCACCCGCTGAGTTTCTCCAGCATTTTTGTGCACCTTCGATTTTCCAGCATCTGCAGTTCCTTCTTTAACACTTTTTCACTTACACCTTGTATGACTTGTGTCTATAATAAATATCCAGAGTCAGTAGAACCTATAACAACTGCAGATTCCAACTCAGAGCATACTCTACCGATAGCAGCTACTGGGGTGCCAGATTCCTTGACTCTATCCACTCAACCATTAATAGATCGTCCAGTAGCTTACAGTTCCAGAAGTAGAACAAAGAGGTTAGACCCGTTATTTAAAGAGAAGGAGGGTAGGATAGATATAGTGCAACCGCCAGAATATTTTTGAGAGCCTCAACCTAGACAAATTAGACGAGTAGCGAGAAAAAGGAACGAATCATTTAGAAGGTACCGTGAACCCCATAGTGAGGAGGAAGGTTCATCTGAGGGTGAGACAGTAATTGAAGATACCGAGATAGCTTTTGATGTGACAGAAAGTCTACTGACTGATCAAATATCCCATAGACAATTCCCACTCAGGGAAGTGTGAAATCCTGCCTTTGATTCGACCAGCGCAGTAGGTGTAACTAATCCCCGTGCCATAGATGTCCATACTCCATGGAAGCCCCATGAAATAATAGCGGTACTAAACAAAATCCCTGATAGAAAGAAGTCACCTGCTGCCTCCATAGGTTATTTAAGAACCACAATGCGTGTATAGCATGCAGACTTCCGAGATCTATGGGCGACTGTACAACAAATAATTACTCCAGCTGAAAACACCAAATTTCTAGCAGCCCTAGGACACCTGACATATGAAGCATTGGCAAACATAATAATGGATGATAGTGCAAGAGAAGAGGCTGTTTTTATCGGCCCTTTCAAACATCCTTCAGAAGCCATTTTATTTAACAAGAATTCTGGAGAGAAAACCGAAAAAGGGAGAGGGAGCAGATGAATTTTTAGAACGATTCTCAAAATTATACATGGACCAATCAGGTGATTTAAACTTTGAAAAAGGAGTATGTTCCCCTCAATATTGTGCCATCTTATTGAATTGTCTCCCCACTAGGGTAGCTGACTCAATTAAGACTAATTACAGGGACTGGTCTGAGAACCGCGCCAGTCAAATGGCCAGAGCTGTGAGGCACCATTGGAAGGATGGTAGAAAACAAGACGATTATCCTGTAACTGGGAGAAGAAATGAATGTATGGTTAAGAAGGATGGACTAAGATCTGGCTCAGGACCACGGGGTCCTCAAATGTTGGCAAAGGATGGAATGGGAGAAATTAGAGTCCCGGACTACCCAGATTATTATGACAACTATACTCCCACTTTAGAACCAATTCTACCGGAATCAAGTGGGAAAAGAAATCCAACGACATTACCTAACCAATGTTATACTTGTGGGGGAATAGGATATTAGAGCCGAGCCTGTCCGACAAGGATCGGCTCTAATTAGAGATTAGAGATTAGAGATTCCTTTATTTGTCATTCAGACCTTTCGGTCTGAACGAAATTTCGTTGCCTGCAGTCATACATATAATAATAAATAAATAACAAAACACACAATAAACACAAATTAACATCCACCACAGTGAGTTCACCAGGCACCTCCTCACTGTGATGGAGGCAAAAGTCTTAAAGTCTCTGTCTCTTCCCTCTTTGTTCTCCCTCTGCGTTGAGGTGATCCAGGCTTCTGATGTTGTGACCCCACCGGGTGATGGTAAGTCAGTCCCGCGGCTGAATCCGTGCTCCGTCCGCGACGGGCCGGTTCAAACTCCGCGGCCCGGGTTGGCCGAAGCTGCCGAAGCTGCCGCCCTCCAGTCCAGCGGACGCAGCTGTAGTTGCGGGAGCCCCAGAAAAACAGGTCATCAACCTGTGACCTGCGCGCTCCCGAAGATGTCGTCCACTGGGCCAGCTGCGGCCGAGCCCCGGATTCAGGTCGCCACCGCCAGAACGCCACCGCAGCCCCGAAGTTGGCCAGCCCCGCGCTGGTAAGTCCTGGCTCTGCCTCTGGAGCCTCGAGGTCGGTCGGTCGCTCGCAGTTGGAGTTGGAGGCCGGCAGCTGCGCCATTAGGCCTCAGCGCAGACGGAGGCAGAGAAGGGGGATACGACAAGCAAAAGTCGCATTCCCCCGAAGGAAGAGACAAAAGTAATGTTTCACCCCCCCACCCCACACATACACAACCCAATAAACTAAAATTTAACTAAAACAGGACAAAAGAAAACAACAAAAAAAGTAAAGACAGATGGACTGCAGGCGAGCCGCTGCTGTACGACAGCGCCGCCACTTCCGGAATATCCTATTCCCTAGAAATTCGGAATCCTAGAGGAGATAGAAACAGCCGAGATCCCAGGAATTATAGGTCTGTAGATTCAAGACTTCTGGGATCCAAGAGAACAGAGAGAGAGATGGTCAGAATGTCTAGCAATGTCACAAAATTTTGAGATTTTAAAAATCAAGTCTGCAATTTATCCCATCAGATAAAGCATAAAAAGAAGTTTAATTTGACACCTAATTCACTTTCATACCTTCAGTATTAAAAAAGTTATGGCCATTTTCATACTCGGAAATTAGCATCTTGTTCCCTATTGCTTTTCCATTTACTTAACACAAAAGCTGTGATCAAGGACAGTCAAAAGCCCATAACCTTCTTAAAAATTAAGAGAACTGAAAGAAAATTTCAGTTATTATAGATTGGAGCATTCTGAAACAAATATGAAACAATCTTACTTGGATGACTTGAAATTAAAGCATATAATTAGTTAGTTACCCAATTGTAGCTAATTACAAAATTCAATTACTAGATCTAAACATCTATCAATTTCTTAAGAAAAAGTTAACATTTTTAAAAAGCCTAAGTGTCCAAAGAACATTTACACAAGAATTCACAATATAACATTATTTTTAAATCTCATTGTCATTAATTTATAGGCCAAATGGAAGGAATTTAATGTTTAATTCCTGTAAATTAATGGCCATTTAAATCATCTTGTGAGTGGGATTTTGTGGAACGCACTGGTTTGGAACGCTGTGGTTGCACTGAATTAAACCCCAATATTGGCAGGAAAAATACTGCCGGTTGGTATATTTAAATAATCACATTTTCACAACTTGAAATTTTTATTAAAGGCATCCTAAGAAGCAAGTTTATATGAAAAAATAAACGGTGTACCTTGCCTTGTCCCGTGCGTGAAATCCGTCCCGTTGTCGGCGTTGACTGCATTTGAAGATGATTTTAATTTTACTCCAACAATTAAATTATAAAGCGCTAATTTTAATAAACTTAATAAAACGGCAGTCGAAGCGATTTTTCTTCATCAACTATTTAGCCTGTTCAAGATCGTTTAGAACAGGCTGCCGAAATATCGCATATTAAACCCGCCCCCTCTCAAAGGCGCCAAAGTCGCTCACACGGGCAGTGACAGAACTGCAGCGCTGCTGAAGGTAAGTTTTGTAACATACCTAGAATGTCAGGAACCAAGAAGACACACACCGTTTACTCAAACCAACCCATTCTTTCGGTCCTAACTTCTTAGAATAAAGGTGGAGTCTTAGAATAAAGGGGAGGCCATTTAAGACTGAGGAGAGAAAACACGTTTTCACCCAGAGAGTTGTGAATTTGTGGAATTCCCTGCCACAGAGGGCAGTGGAGGCCAAATCACTGGATGGATTTGAGAGAGAGTTAGATAGAGCTTTAAGGGCTAGTGGAATCAAGGGATATGGGGAGAACGCAGGCACGGGTTATTGATTGGGGACGATCAGCCACGATCACAATGAATGGCGGTGCTGGCTCGAAGGGCCAAATGGCCTCCTCCTGCACCTATTTTCTATGTTTCTTTGTTTCTATGTAACCCATCCAGGAATTGTGGATATAATAACATAACCCCTACCCTTGAACCTACTTAAGTAATTTACCAAAATGAAAGAATTGGATGCACTATTATAGTGAAAACTGAAGATCATACAAGGAAAAACTGTAAGCAACTCTATAATTGCCCAAGATAAAACCCTCAAGCAAAGAACACTGTAAATCTAGGAGCCTGTTGTATCTGTAAACAATTTGGTTATTGGAGTAAGGAATGCCCACCCAGAAAACAGAATATGGCAGAGTGAAGGAGAAATCAAGGAGCAATAAAGAAACTAAGTAAAAAGACAGAGTAGCTGGTGTCAAAAGAAAAGAACTCAAAGAAACTGAGGGTGGCAATAGGGAAGGAAGAGAAATAATATATCGCGCAGGAGGTGTAGGAGTGAGGAATAGGAGCAATTGTGAACTTGTTTAATAACTTTTTGTCAAGTTGTTGTGCCTTCAGGACAGTATTACCTATGAAACGCCGTTATCTGGGGAGTGAGGTAAAAGAATATGTGGACCCTTAAGAACGGGCAGAAGACACAGCTCAGGTAGGATGTGTAATCATCATTTCCATCCAGGTAGCTCCCCAGAGACAGAAACAAACAGAAATGAAGAAGTGATACTGTCCTGTCCCTTTAACGTCTGCCATCTGGAAAAGGCCAACAAAGAAGGCTGCTCCTCGAAATTCCTACTCTGAAAAATTAAAAAATGATCTCACACATACCCTAGTGCCCAACCGTACCAACATAACTTAATATTTGACACCAGTGAAAAGGAAGAACAAAGTCTAAAGAATTTAAAGAAATATAGAAGACCATTGAGGCAAGCTTCAACTTAAAAAATTAAAGAAGAAAACCTAGGAATGAACACTCCTCTGTGGTTCGGGGACACCTGCTTTGCGCCTAAATTTTAGCTACTAGAAATAAATTGAGTATTTGAAAATGGTCTATGGGATATAGTGAAAAATAATTGGGAATCTGATTGTTGTCTTGGCATCTTTCCTGGTCTCATCCATAGGAGAACGGGACTGTTTAGTGACTATCAAGAAAAGGATAGACCCTAGGAGATATCAGAAAATACAGTGTGGATTTAATAATAAAATGCACTGGGAACATAAGGTGGTGGTGTAGAATGATGAGGGAGACTGAAAGCTTAAATAACAAGTTTCCCTCGGAGAGGTCAATACTAACCATCCAAAAGTTACTCAGTGGTAAGAGGAGACTAGTCATAAGAAAGAATTCATATTGCCTGTGAGTTTGTTCAACGTACTAGAAAAAGTTGCATTGGATTAGAAAGTACCAGGGGAGTGGGTACTTGTTGTCAGAATCGATGTATTTGACCGGGGATCGAAATTTATCTAACCCTTGATAAAGAAAAGCAGCTACTATTATTAAGGAGTAAAGAAAGTGTCCCTAGATTCGGCATTCCTAATTGGCTTGATAGTAATCCACGACATATTGAAATAAATTGATTAAGTTAGAATAGCTGGGAATTCCACAGCAATTGAATTGAAGCATTCCCCATGGATATTTTGAGTAAGAGTCACGCCTGTAGGGAAATCTAGATTAAGCCCAGCTGAAATTATTTATGGTAGACCCTTGAAAACACCCTGGAACCAGAATGCAATGAAAATAGTCAATTTCCACCATATGACTGCGGAGATGACCGACTATAATTTAGCCTGGACCAGAGCCTTAAGGGATTTACATTGTAGAGTACGAACAGCCTATGGTAATATGTCTTCGTTAGCAACTCCGATTAAAGTATGACCTGGAGACTATGTCCTAATAAAGAATTGGGTGAGGAAAGGATTGGAAGTTCGTTGGGAAGGACCTTACCAGGTTCTTCTAATGACTCCAACGGCAGTGAAAGTGGATGGAAGAAATGCATGGGTGCATCTCCATCATTGTAAAAGCATCAGTGAAGGTATGGATTGTTAACTTGCTTCATCCCACGTTTTCTTAGGAATTCTACACTCTATTATGAATCAAGAACAGATGAACTATCAAGATTGATGGGTGGGATTCGTACCCACGAAAACTGGGGAGGTGAAGACTCACGACAGAAATTATAAAGCTGCGCCCACGAAAACTCGGGAAGCTTGATAAAGTTCTGGGAAGTAACATCATCTTCTAGTTAGAACATTTGTTAGAGTGAAGCAGCCGACATTGTATTCTGGGGTTATCATAAATGATAAAACGGGGGAATGTTAATATTGACCAAATTAAAGACACCATAAAATGGAGGATCCCTGCATTTGTCAGAATAGCTTAACCATTGTCAGTGGAAATTTACAGGCTTTGGATGGCGCCAGACAGTCTAAGCTTGGATTGATATGCAGGATGGTGAAGGATCTAGGTGTTCTTGTTCCTCCTAATTGATAAAATGTATAGCAGTTTTGCAAACAAACCTTAAATGCATCACTTCGATTGGATCGCTGCAAGGGCAATGTAAATAGTATAAATAATGTTGCGAGACAGTCACCCTGCTATTTGTTGATTGGTTGAAATGTTAAGCCTTGGAGGAACTGTCTGAATCCCAGAGCAAATGTTGCATTATTCATTTATTTTGACTTCTGGAAGCTTCTTCCAGATACAATGTATTTGAGACTGTTATTGGGTTGGGGAACTGTCAATAACTGTATAATGTGACCGATATGTGTGATTGGCTTGTAGGGGTTGCCTCCACCAAGTAATGTCACGCCCTTAGTTTGGAAGAGGATAAGAGCGTGGGTAATTCTTTGGGGTGTCGGTTGATTGTGACTTCTGTTCTGTTTGCACGAGATATTGTTGTCTGGCGTGAGTGGATCGGCGACCGTCACTGCAGTTTGTTCTTCAATAAAGTAAGGTTTTGGAACCAGAGTTTGACTTAGTGTTTGACTAAACCAGACTAAGGGGGCAAGTCTAGAACCGGAATTTATAGCGTGTGTGGGCAAGTTGGGCCGAAGGGCCTTTATATATCTCTATAACTACAGATAAGCAGATAAAATGTGAAGGAAGGAACTGCAGATGCTGGTTTAAACCGAAGATATACACAAAAAGCTGGAGTAACTCAGTGGGACAGGGCGCATTGCTGGAGAGAAGAAATGGGTGACGTTTCGGGTCGAGACCCTTCTTCAGACTGAGAGTCAGGGGTGATGGAAATAAGAGATATAGACAGTGATGTAGAGAGATATAGAACAAATGAGTGAAAGATATGCAAAAAAGTAACTCGGTACATGTGACAATAAACCCAACTGAACAGACTAAATAGAGTGGAGGAAGGAACTGCAGATGCTGGTTTAAACCGAAGATAGACACAAAATGCTGGGTTAACACAGTGGGACAGGCAGCATCTCTGGAGAGAAGGAATGGGTGATATTTCATTGAAATATAGAAAATAGGTGCAGGAGGAGGCCTTCAATAGGATCATGGATGATCATCCAGAATCAGTACTCCGTCCCTGCTTCCCCCCCATATCCCTTGATTCCGTTAGCCTCAAGAGCCATTTCCAACTCTCTCTTGAAAACATCCAGTGAATTGGCCTCCACTGCCTTCTGTGGCAGAGAATTCCACAGATTCACAACTCATTGGGTGAAAAAGTTTTTTCCTCATCTCAGTTCTAAATGGCCTACCCCTTATTCATAAACTATGACCCCTGGTTCCGGACTCCCCCAACAACGTGAACATTGTTCCTGCATCTAACCTGTCCAATCCCTTAAAAATGTTTTATGTTTCTTTCAGGTCCACCTCTCATCCTTCTAAATTCCAGTGAATATAAGCTCACTCAATCCATTCTTTCATCATATGTCAGTACCGCTATCCCGGGAATTAACCTGGTGAACCTACGCTGCACTGCCTCAATAGGAAGAATGTCCTTCCTCAAGATAGACACAAAAAGCTGGAGTAACTCAGCGGGTCAGGCAGCATCTCTGGAAAGAAGGAAGTTTACGTTTCGGGTCGAGACACTTTTTCATACTGGTTAGGGATAAGGGAAACGAGAGATATAGATGATGATATGGAGAGATAAAGAACAATGAATAAAAGATATGCAAAAAAAGTAATGATGATAAAGGAAACTGGCCATTGTTAGCTGTTTCTTGGGTGAAAAAGAGTAGGGTGAAAAAGAGAAGCTGGTGTGACTTGGGTGGGGAGAGAGAGTGAGAGAGGGAATGCCGGGGCTACCTGAAGTGAGAGAAATCAATATTCATACCACTGGGCTGTAAACTGCCCAAGCAAAATATGAGGTGCTGTTCCTCAAATTTCCGTTTAGCTTCACTCTGACAGTGGAGACCGAGGACAGAAAGGCCTGTGTAGGAATGGGAGGGAGAATTAAAGTGTTTGGCAACCGGGAGATCAGGTAGGTTCAGGCGGACTGAGCGAAGGTGTTCAGCGAAACGATCGCTAAGTCTACGTTTGGTCTCGCCGTTGTAAAAGAGTGCACATGCTGAACAGCGGATACAGTAGATGAGGTTGAAGGAGGTGCAAGTGAACCTCTGCCTAACCTGAAAGGACTGTCGGGGTCCCTGGACAGTCGAAGTGGGAGGTGCAGGACCAGGTGGTGAATCTTCTGCGGTTGCTGGGGAAGGTACCTGAGGAGGGGATGGTTTGGGTGGGAAGGGACGAGAGTTGCGTTGGGAACGGTCTCTGCAAATTAGAACAAAACTGCACAGAATAAGACATAAAAAGCTGGAGTACCAGCATTCTAAGAAGGTTCTCAACACTAAACCCCGCCATTCTCTGCGGTGATGCTGCCCGTCCCGCTGAGTTACTCCAGCACTTTACGATCAATGGGTGCCATACTTTTTAAACAACTTGAAGAACTTGGTCCTTATCTCATTCAAGATCTGGGAATTAAAATACTGGGGGACAATTCCTTGGTGAAAACGTAGGCTGCCCATGTTGGTGCTGACGTTGGAAGTGAAGTTGGGAGGTCATGTTGTAGTTGTATAAGACGTTGGTGAGGCTACATTTAGAGTATTGTTATCAGTACTGGGCACCATGTTATAGGAGAGATATTGTCAAACTTGAAAGGGTTCAAAGATTTACATGGATGTTGCCAGGATTAGAGGATGTGAGCTATAGGGAGAGGTGGAGTAGGCTGGGTCTCTTCCTTGGAGAGCAGGAGGATGAGGGGTGATCTTATAGAGGTGTATAAAATCACTAGACTAAGTGGGACCCGTTGGGTCCCAGCATCACATGGGAGGGCTGGTCACCCAACACAATATTCCACCTCTCCACCAATTCCAATATCGTTGGCCAGTGGGGGGGGGGGGGGGGCTTTCTGTTGCGCTAGTATGGGTGTTGTGGGCCGAAGGTACTGGTTTCCAGAGGGCTAGTGTGGAGATTGTGGGCCGAATGGATTCTTGGGCTGGCAGCTCGGTCACTGAGGCCAGGCAGCTCAGTCACTGAGGCCTGGCAGTAGTCACTCGGACCTGGCAGGCTGGCAGCTGAGAAACTGCCAGAAATTCTGCCCAAAACAGGTGACAGACTGTGAGTGAGAAGGGGGCGAGGGTGGACTGAATGGATTATTGGGCTGGCAGTTCAGTCACTTATGGCTGGTGGGCTGGCAGTTCACTTACTCACGGCTCGTGGGCTGACAGTGCAGTCACTCACGCCTGGTACGCTGGCAGTTCACTCAGTCACCCCTCCTCCCTTCACCCCCCCCCCCATCTGCTCCTTGCCATTCCCCTGCCACCCACACATTCAGTACATCTCCCCACAACCTCCCCCCATTCACTGTTAGTGGCTCTCCCACAGAGCAGCCATTCCTGCCTATTAGGTTCCCATAGTGATGAAGAACACGCAGGCATCAAAAGTGCAAAAAGGATTTATTAAAGTTTAAAATGTGAATGACTCTTAAAATATAAGAACAATTTAAATGTTAAAGATAAGAATTATTAAGTTATTTCTTGTTATGTCTCTTGTTGTGTTCTGCTGCTCACTGCCTCTTGATGACTATTTCCTGTTGATAAAAAGAGACAATTTTAATATAGAGAAATTCAGCGGTCAAATTTTAAGAAAGAAAATCTGAGAATTTATCTCAGAAGTCATCTTTCAACGAAGCACGCTTTTAATGACAACATTCTTGGTCGATGTTCCATCCTTCAGGAAAATGTAGACATTTCCCTTCATCTTTCCACAGCTAAGAGCCACATATAGTTGTCCATGCTGAAATACCGGTTTGTCGAGGTAGATCAACACCTTCTGCATTGTTTGTCCTTGTGCTTTATGGATCGTCATAGCAAAACTTGATTGAATGGGGAATTGGGTCCGCTGAAGGGGAATGTCTTCACCTTCTGTCAAAATGAGTGCTATGCTGGGAATGAGAACAATGTCATCTTTGAAGGCTCCCATGTTGATTCTTGCAACGATCAGATTATTGTGTAGCTCTTCCACAATCATCCTCGTTCCATTGCATAGCTTTGGCGGATCCAAGTTTCTCATTAATATGATTGGAGATCCTTTTTCCAACTCCAATTTGTGTGGTGGTAATCCAGAGAGCTCGAGTGAATCGAGGAATTCTGTTGGGAAGTGAGTATCATGAGTTCTGTCAGTGACAGCATTGAAAGAAAAGTACACCTTAACGATTCCAGGGAAGCGTCTGATGCATGTAGAATTGATGCTTCTCATGGTATCGTTGTGAGAAACCAAAATACAATTGTTGGAGAATAATTCTGCAGGATTGTCAAATGTGGGATAGATGAAATCAATATAATCCTCCAATGTTTCTGCTGATAGAAGCACGTCTTGTGGGATTTCAATTTCATCGTCTTCATTCTTTAAAATCTTGTCTTCTCCAACTTTCAACAAAAATTGAGAATATTCGCCTTCTCCCTCTGTCAATCGCATATTTGTGTGCAATTGAAACTTGGTGAAAAGTCTCCACAAGCAGGATTTCTTGATGCAGGCATTTTCAACATCAGCATCATTTCCCCGTTTCACCACAGCAAGTAGTTGTCGAAAATCACCACAACAAACGATAATAATGCCGCCAAAAGGCTTAGTGTTGGTGCAGACATCTTGAAGAGTTCTGTCCACCGCTTCAAAGCTTTCTCGCCTAATCATTGGACATTCATCCCAAACAATGAGTTTCACTTGCCTCATGAAATGTGCCGTCTTAGAGTTCTTCTCGATGTTGCAGAATGTATCCTCGGCCACTTGGATGGGTATCTTGAATCGAGAATGTGCAGTTCTTCCACCAGGCATTAATGTAGCTGCTATCCCAGAGGATGCTACAGCAATAGCCACATCACCTTGACCTCTAAAAGGCCTGTTCCACGGGCAGGCGGTTACTGGCGGTGTAGCAGGAAGTTGGGACCGCTCGTGGACTGCCAGAGACCGCGCATGGCGCGCGGGGTCGGTCCCACGCACACCGCCGGGACCGTATGTAGTTGGTCCCGACACCGTGCGGTACTCACATAAACCGACACTGTTCAAAAGTCTCGGCCTACCGCACAGCCGCCGCCTCTTCGCCGCGAGCACCGCCTGTACGCCGCGAGCCGTCTCGACGTCATCACCCGACGCCGCGCGACGTCCATTCCAGTCGGCCCGTGGGACAGGCCATGCGGTGACCACCCAGCATACGCGCGGCAACAGCTTCCGGTAAGATTACCGCATGCTCGTGGGACGCATTCGCACGGCGCTCCCGCGGTAGCCGCGCGGTGCGCGCTTCCGGGGACGCCGCGCTTCACCGCCAGTAACCGCCTGCCCGCGCGGGACAGAGCCATAACTTTTCCTGACATGATGTCGAAAAAGCAGCCTAAAGACAATTTTAGTTGTTAATGAACACTGAAGAATTTGTGCAAAACATTTTTTTGAGGCGGGGGCTGTCAGGGTGGGGTGGGAGTGGCAAACGTCGTGCAGCCAAGAGAGGGGGACAGCTTCAGGCAGGGGCTCTCGTGAGCTGATGAGAAAGAGGGGGGGAGTGTCCTCCAGCGGGGGATGTGGGCGCATCCTATAGCCAGGCGGAGGGCAGGGATGTTAGTGGGGGAGGGGTGCGGTGAGCGACTTACTCATGGCCTCTGGACTCACTCACTGCCTTGGGATTAACTCATGTCCTTTGGACTGACTGACTGACTCACGGCTTTCGGACTGACTGACGCCCGACTTCTGGAGTCACATCCGACTTTTGTAAACTGAAAACTGTAACATCCATATTGAGGAACAGCTTCTTCCTGACAGCTATCAGGCTATTAAACATAGCAAATAAGCTCTGAACTACGAAATACTATATTATTTGTACTATTTGTTATTTATTGATCACACATACCCTCCACCTCACACTCACACACACACACAGACTCATTCACACACATACATACACAGACTCATTCACACACACACACATACTAAAATGCCAAGTAACTTCAGAACGTGTTGAATATACAGTGTGTAAAACAAATGTTTAAAGCCTCCTGTAGAGGCTGCTGGTGCTGAAGCAAAAACGTGCTTTAAATAACATCCAACAAACACCCTCACCATAGACAGAGCAGTCAGCTCTCTTGAATTATTCAACAGATTCTGCACTTGGCCCCATCTTGACGTCACCCTCTCGCTTCTTGCCACGAACCAGAAATTACGCACTCAGCGCCATCATGCTGCTAACCGGAAATGACGTCATCGGCGCCATCTTGCAACTAAGCGAAAATCACAGAATGAGCGTCAATTTTGAAATTAAACACAGTCCTGATCTAATAAAATGTTTATTCACACTTTATCCATCTGAATACTGTTGCAAGCAAGCCCTTTAAAAGCCAAGCCAATTGGGCAAAACCACTTAGCAAGCCAACAAAACACGTTTGCTGAAAGCACTTTAAAAAGCCAGTTGGGCAAAAACACTTAGCAAGCCAACAAAACACGTTTGCTGAAAGCACTTTAAAAAGCCAGTTGGGCAAAAACACTTAGCAAGCCAACAAAACACGTTTGCTGAAAGCACTTTAAAAAGCCAGTTGGGCAAAAACACTTAGCAAGCCAACAAACCACATCCCAGGGACTCACCGTGGAGTAGACATGTGGTCAGTGTTATTCGCAGCTTAGGGAGCCGTGACCCTCTTGCTTCCTCCGTCTGGCAGAGACTGAGTGAGGCAAGACACTCCGGGTTTTATAGTCCCTCCCCCCTGCCGCCAGCGGCGCAACAGAGAGAACGGCGAATTTGTTTTAAATATTAATATCTTTCTGAATTTTCATCGATGGGAAAAATCCTCCGGTCCAGTCCGGCGGAGGGGGGCTCTGAGCGAGGTGGCCAAAAATGACGGCCGTAGGTCAAGTCAAGTCACATTTATTTATATAGCACATTTAAAAAACAACTCTCGTTGGCCAAAGTGCTTTACATTTGTTATAAGAATAGCACAACAAAACAAACTACATACATATATACATGTAGCCCTCATTCAGAGGACGTCAGGAAAGGCTTGGGAGTATAGGTAAGTCTTTAGTCTTCACTTAAAAGAGTCGATGGAGGGGGCAGTTCTGATGGGAAAGGGGATGCTGTTCCACAGTCTAGGGGCTGCAACCGCAAAGGCGCGGTCGCCCGAGCTTATGCCTAGACCGTGGGATATTTAGCAACCCCCAGTCGGCCGATCTGAGGGGCCTGGAGGTGGAGTGGTGGGTGAGAAGACTTTTTATGTAGGTGGGGGCAAGCCCATTGAGGGCTTTGTAGACATGGAGGAGGATCTTGAAGTTTATACGGAACCGCACAGGGAGCCAGTGGAGGCCAGGATCGGGGTGATGTGGTCCATTTTTCAGGTGCCCGTCAGGAGTCTCGCTGCGGCGTTTTGGACCAGTTGCATGCGGGACAGGGAAGATTGGCGGCTGCCAGTGTAAAGGAAGTTGCAGTAATCTAGGCGGGAGATGAATGTGTGGATGATCTTTTCCAGGTCATCAAACTGGAGGAATTGTTTTATTTTAGTTATCATCCGAAGCTGAAAGAAGCTAGCTTTTACCACGGCATTGACTTGTTTGTCAAATTTCAGTGCTGAGTCAAATATCACGCCAAGGTTTTTGACGTGAGGTTGGAGTAGTGGGGTAAGGCTTCCGAGGCTGCCTGCTATCATTTTGATTGAGTCCCAGGGGCGGCGTTCTCTCGGAAACCACAGCACAGCGAGTCAAAAGCAGTCAAGATCTTATTTTTAGTAATATAGATGTGAGGAATAGATCGGGTAAATGCAGAATCTTTTGCCCAGAGTAGGTGAAACGAGGACAAGAGGACACGGGTTCAAGGTGAAGGGGAAACAATTTAATAGGAATCTGAGGGGTAACGTTTTCACACAGAGGGTGGTGGGTGTATGGAACGAGCTGCCGGAGGAGGTAGTTGAGGCTGGGACTGTCCCAATATTTAGGAAACTGTTAGATATGCACATGGACAGGACAGGTTTGGAAGGATATGGGCCAAATGCAGGCAGGTGAGACTAGTGTAGATGGGGCACGTTGGTCGGTGTGGGCAAGTTGGGCCGAAGGGCCTGTTTCCACACTATATCACTCCATGACTCTCGGGAGTCTGGAATTGCCAAGTGTTTATTGAGCTCTGCAAATATTAATAGGCCAGACATCCACTAACTTGCAATATTTATTGCTGTAATAAACTATTTACATGTGATTTATAGACAATAAAGCAATAACAGACATTGCCGTGTGAATGTACAGTTTGAACAATGCTGCTGTTGTCACCATCAATCCACAGCAAGAGCGGGGGCCGCTGATGATGATGTCATATCCGGGATCCTGCAGGTCCTGATGCAATTCCCCTGTCCCCCACTGGGGGGCAGCACCGGATATCCGGCATCAGCAGCAGAGACGCGTACCCGGGTCACGTGACAGCAGGCAGGGCCGCCTCTGACGTCACAGCCCAGCCGGCCCGGGAAGCGTTGGGATTTAACCCGGAGCGCGGCTGTTTAAAGGGGAGGGCGGGGATATCGGCCAACAAAGGAAGAAAGATTCTAAGGGGAGTACGAGGCAACCATGGCTGACAAGAGAAGTTAGGGATAGAATAAAACTAAAAGAAAAGATGTATAACACAGCAAAGAGTAGCCGGAAGCCAGAGGATTGGGAAACTTTCATAGGACAACAGAAGGAAACAAAACGGGCAATACGGGCTGAAAAGATGAAGTACGAAGGGAAGCTGGCCAGGAGTATAAAGAAGGACAGTAAAAGCTTCTTTAGATATGTTAAGGGAAAAAGAGTAGCAAAGTCAAATGTGGGTCCCTTGAAGGCAGACACGGGTGAAATTATTATGGGCAATAAGGAAATGGCAGAAGAGTTGAATAGGTACTTCGGATCTGTCTTCACTAAGGAAGACACAAACAATCTCCCAGATATACTGGAGGACAGAGGATCTAAGGGGGTAGAGGAACTGAAAGAAATTTTCATTAGGCGAGAAATAGTATTGGGTAGGCTAATGGGCCTGATGGTCTGCATCCCAGGGTCCTCAGGGAGGTGGCTCTAGAAATAGTGGACGCATTGGTGATCATTTTCCAATGTTCAATAGATTCAGGATCAGTTCCTGTGGATTGGAGGATAGCTAATGTTATCCCACTTTTCAAGAAAGGAGCGAGAGAGAAAACGGGGAATTACAGACCAGTTAGCCTGACTTCAGTGGTGGGAAAGATGCTGGAGTCAATTATTAAAGAGGTAATAATGGGGCATTTGGATAGCAGCAAAAGGATTAGTCCAAGACAGCATGGATTTATGAAAGGGAAATCATGCTTGACTAATCTTCTGGAATTTTTTGAGGATGTGACAAGTAAAATGGATGAAGGGGTGCCAGTGGATGTAGTGTATCTAGACTTTCAGAAAGCCTTTGATAAGGTCCCGCACGGGAGACTGGTGACTAAAATCAGAGCACATGGTATTGGGGGTAGGGTGTTGACATGGATAGAAAATTGGTTGGCAGACCGGAAGCAAAGAGTAGGAGTGAACGGGTCCTTTTCAGAATGGCAGGCAGTGGCGAGTGGAGTGCCGCAAGGCTCGGTGTTGGGGCCGCAACTGTTTACCATACATATTAATGATTTGGAAGAGGGAATTAGGAGCAACACTAGCAAGTTTGCAGATGACACAAAGCTGGGTGGCAGTGTGAACTGTGAAGAGGATGTTAGGAGGTTGCAGGGTGACCTGGACATGTTGAGTGAGTGGGCAGACGCAGTATAATATAGATAAATGTGAGGTTATCCACTTTGGCGGCAAAAAACAAGGGGGCAGATTATTATCTCAATGGGGTTAGGTTAGGTAAGGGGGAGGCCCAGCGAGACCTGGGTGTCCTTGTACATTGGTCACTGAAAGTTGGCGTGCAGGTACAGCAGGCAGTGAAGAAAGCTAATGGAATGTTGCCTTCATAACAAGAGGATTTCAGTATAGGAGTAAAGAGGTTCTTCTGCAGTTGTATAGGGCTCTGGTGAGACCACATCTGGAGTATTGTGTACAGTTTTGGTCTCCTAATTTGAGGAAGGACATCCTTGTGATTGAGGCAGTGCAGCGTAGGTTCACGAGATTGATCCCTGGGATGGCAGGGACTGTCATATGAGGAAAGATTGAAAAGACTAGGCTT
>JAXLNO010001339.1:15000-17500 GCA_038087875.1 Malacoraja senta
CATGAACCAGTACACCGATTCACATTAACAATTTGCCCCGCTAATTGTGCACCTCAAACGGCAGTACTTTTAAATATGGTCCCTTACGAGTGTATAACCACGAAGCAAAACGACAGGCATCATGAACCAGTACACCGATTCACATTAACAATTTGCCTCGCAAATTGAGCACCTCAAACGGCAGTACTTTTAAATATGGCCCCTTACGAGTGTATAACCACGAAGCAAATCGACAGGCATCATGAACCAGTACACCGATACACATTAACAATTTGCCCCGCAAATTGTGCACTTCAAACGGCAGTACTTTTAAATATACTCCCTTACGAGTGTATAACCACGAAGCAAAACGACAGGAATCATGAACCAGTACACCGATACACATTAACAATTTGCCCCGCAAATTGTGCACTTCAAACGGCAGTACTTTTAAATATGGTCCCTTACGAGTGTATAACCACGAAGCAAATCGACAGGCATCATGAACCAGTACACCGATACACATTAACAATTTGCCCCGCAAATTGTGCACTTCAAACGGCAGTACTTTTAAATATACTCCCTTACGAGTGTATAACCACGAAGCAAAACGACAGGAATCATGAACCAGTACACCGATACACATTAACAATTTGCCCCGCAAAATGTGCACTTCAAACGGCAGTACTTTTAAATATACTCCCTTACGAGTGTATAACCACGAAGCAAAACGACAGGAATCATGAACCAGTACACCGATTCACATTAACAATTTGCCCCGCAAATTGTGCACTTCAAACGGCAGTACTTTTAAATATACTCCCTTACGAGTGTATAACCACGAAGCAAAACGACAGGAATCATGAACCAGTACACCGATACACATTAACAATTTGCCCCGCAAAATGTGCACTTCAAACGGCAGTACTTTTAAATATACTCCCTTACGAGTGTATAACCACGAAGCAAAACGACAGGAATCATGAACCAGTACACCGATTCACATTAACAATTTGCCCCGCAAATTGTGCACTTCAAACGGCAGTACTTTTAAATATACTCCCTTACGAGTGTATAACCACGAAGCAAAACGACAGGCATCATGAACCA
The DNA here is from genome assembly GCA_038087875.1 of Malacoraja senta. Classification (NCBI taxonomy): domain Eukaryota; kingdom Metazoa; phylum Chordata; class Chondrichthyes; order Rajiformes; family Rajidae; genus Malacoraja; species Malacoraja senta. The sequence continues at coordinate 16,090 of JAXLNO010001339.1, forward strand.
GTACACCGATACACATTAACAATTTGCCCCGCAAATTGTGCACTTCAAACGGCAGTACTTTTAAATATACTCCCTTACGAGTGTATAACCACGAAGCAAAACGACAGGAATCATGAACCAGTACACCGATACACATTAACAATTTGCCCCGCAAAATGTGCACTTCAAACGGCAGTACTTTTAAATATACTCCCTTACGAGTGTATAACCACGAAGCAAAACGACAGGAATCATGAACCAGTACACCGATTCACATTAACAATTTGCCCCGCAAATTGTGCACTTCAAACGGCAGTACTTTTAAATATACTCCCTTACGAGTGTATAACCACGAAGCAAAACGACAGGAATCATGAACCAGTACACCGATACACATTAACAATTTGCCCCGCAAAATGTGCACTTCAAACGGCAGTACTTTTAAATATACTCCCTTACGAGTGTATAACCACGAAGCAAAACGACAGGAATCATGAACCAGTACACCGATTCACATTAACAATTTGCCCCGCAAATTGTGCACTTCAAACGGCAGTACTTTTAAATATACTCCCTTACGAGTGTATAACCACGAAGCAAAACGACAGGCATCATGAACCAGTACACCGATTCACATTAACAATTTGCCCCGCTAATTGTGCACCTCAAACGGCAGTACTTTTAAATATGGTCCCTTACGAGTGTATAACCACGAAGCAAAACGACAGGCATCATGAACCAGTACACCGATTCACATTAACAATTTGCCTCGCAAATTGAGCACCTCAAACGGCAGTACTTTTAAATATGGTCCCTTACGAGTGTATAACCACGAAGCAAATCGACAGGCATCATGAACCAGTACACCGATACACATTAACAATTTGCCCCGCAAATTGTGCACTTCAAACGGCAGTACTTTTAAATATACTCCCTTACGAGTGTATAACCACGAAGCAAATCGACAGTGATCATTAACCAGTACACCGATTCACATTAACAATTCCCCCCGCTAATTGTGCACCTCAAACGGCAGTACTTTTAAATATGGTCCCTTACGAGTGTATAACCACGAAGCAAAACGACAGGCATCATGAACCAGTACACCGATTCACATTAACAATTTGCCCCGCAAATTGTGCACCTCAAACGGCAGTACTTTTAAATATGGTCCCTTACGAGTGTATAACCACGAAGCAAAACGACAGGCATCATGAACCAGTACACCGATTCACATTAACAATTTGCCCCGCTAATTGTGCACCTCAAACGGCAGTACTTTTAAATATGGTCCCTTACGAGTGTATAACCACGAAGCAAAACGACAGGCATCCTGAACCAGTACACCGATTCACATTAACAATTTGTCCCGCAAACTGTGGACCTCAAACGGCAGTACTTTTAAAAATGGTCCCTTACGAGTGCATAACGA
>JAXLNO010001339.1:27500-30000 GCA_038087875.1 Malacoraja senta
GCGCAAGAGGCGGTCCCCTCGTGAGAGGGAGATCCGCCCTGCCCCACGCGTCCGACCTGACCGCCGGGTTGAATCCACCGGGCGGACTGCGCGGACCCCACCCGTTTACCTCTTAGCGGTTTCACGCCCTCTTGAACTCTCTCTTCAAAGTTCTTTTCAACTTTCCCTTACGGTACTTGTTGACTATCGGTCTCGTGCCAGTATTTAGCCTTAGATGGAGTTTACCACCCACTTTGGGCTGCATTCACAAGCAACCCGACTCCAAGAAGACTCCATCCCGACGAGCCAGGGGCCGCTACCGGCCTCACACCGTCCACAGGCTAGGCCTCGATCAGAAGGACTTGGGCCCCCTGAGCGTCGTCGGAGAAAGGAGGTCTTCTATACGCCACAGTTCCCGCGACCGCCAAGCGGTCGGGGATTCGGCGCTGGGCTCTTCCCTCTTCACTCGCAGTTACTGAGGGAATCCTGGTTAGTTTCTTTTCCTCCGCTTAGTAATATGCTTAAATTCAGCGGGTTGTCACGTCTGATCTGAGGTCGTAGGCAGAGAAACGGCTGGTAGCTTTTGGCTGGCCACCACCGATCGCCGGTCGAGCGACAAAACAACGCACACCACCAAGAAAGCACCGTCCAAAGCTTTTCCTTTCCACCGACCGACCAACCGGAGCGGCACAACACAAGGAGGAGCAGGACCGAACCGGGAAGGCGACAAGTCGCCAGCCGGCTTTGGTCACGCGGCCGGACCGTTGTGTGTGACGACGGAGGGTGGGAGGCAGGGCGGGGCAAGCATGGCTTGCAAGGCAAGCTTGCTGGATGACAGGCACACGCGACAGAGCACGGCGAGCAAAAACCGAGCCGACCACTGCGACGGCCGAGCATGCAAGTCGGGGCCGAGTCAGGACACGCAAGCTCCCTGCGGGAGGGAGATCAGGCGTGCAAAGCTCGACCGAGTCAGGCATACGAGACCGACGTGCGGAAGGGCGAGGTAGTGCGCGGGCGTGAGTGGGGCGCGACGAGCCACACCAAACAAAAACAGCCAACCAAACCAGACGGTGCGAGCGAGCGGCGTGCGAGCAAAGGCGCGCTCGTGCTCGGCTGATATCCTTTTTTCCGTAGCCCCGATCGCCGTGCGAAGGCCAGGCGTGCGACGCGTAAGCCTGAGAGAGCAGAGGCGAAGTGAGAGTGAGGCCGTCCGACCGACCGCCCCCGCCGGTGCAAGGATGAACCAGGCACGGGAGGGAGGATTGGATGGATGGGCCCTTCCCAAGAGACGTCTCTGTTTTTCTCCAGCTCGCATTTCCGCACACCTGCAGCCGTCCCACAGGGGCAGGGAGTCAACGCCGGCGCAACCGTAAGGCAGTGCCCCGACGGCGAGGCGAGCAGCAGTCCCGCAAGCAAGGCGGCAGTCAGAAGCGACGACACCACACGCAAGGTGTGGGTCTCCCGCAGTGACGGCCGTGCCAGAGGAAAGGCTCGTCCTTCCGCGTCCGCGTGCGGACAAGGGCAATGCCCGGGAGGGCACGGGTCAAAGGTCTCCCCGGTCGCCGTGCGACCCCGCCGCCACCGCCGCCGCAGCGGGCGGGCGGGCGGGCAGGCAGGAGTGCACGGGCACGGAGGGCTCCAGTGTCTGCACTTAGGGGGACAAAGAGGAGGACTTGCCCCTCTGCGACACCCCAGCCGCGCGCTCTCGCACCCCGGAGGGCAAGGGAGCACGATTGATTGTACAAGCGACCCTCAGACAGGCGTAGCCCCGGGAGGAACCCGGGGCCGCAAAGTGCGTTCAAAGTGTCGATGATCAATGTGTCCTGCAATTCACATTAATTCTCGCAGCTAGCTGCGTTCTTCATCGACGCACGAGCCGAGTGATCCACCGCTAAGAGTTGTTTAGGAGGTTTCTTTGGGCTGTTTGTGTACCGTGTCGCCGGCCTCAGGACCTCCATGACGCTTGCTACAGCTTCCGCCGCCGCCGCCACTAAATGCTGCTCTCCTCGTCCTCCCCCTTTGACTCACCATTTCCCCAACAGCCTCCTTCCCCTCCCCCCCAACAATGGGGTCAGGAGAAGATGGGAGGTAAGTGGTGGGTCAGATAGTCAAGGTAAGGAGTATGAGGGACAGAAATAGAGGTGGAGCGAGAGAGCGAACGAGCGAAAGAGAAGCAAGAGAACCGACTAGCGGACGGGCCCAGGACCACCCGACACTCCTTGTCCACCGCCGCGGGGAAAGGAGCCCCATCCTGGGGTGGCCCTTTTGCGCTTTCGCGCATACGTCACATTGATACACAGAGCGAGAAAAAAACCATCAGGGCGTTCGCGATCCGCCGCCACCGGGTCATAGGCCTGCACCCGGGGCGCAACGGACATGCGGAGGCAGGTTTCCCCGCCGCCGTCTTCCCACGCATCCACAGTGCCGAGGATTGTCGAGCCGCGCCGCACGGCCGCCCCTCTTCTGCCACCCGCACCTCGGGGTGGCATGGAGGAACGGCGAAGTTTTAAAGGCACTGGCG
>JAXLNO010001339.1:35000-37500 GCA_038087875.1 Malacoraja senta
GAGTGTATAACCACGAAGCAAAACGACAGGCATCATGAACCAGTACACCGATTCACATTAACAATTTGCCTCGCAAATTGAGCACCTCAAACGGCAGTACTTTTAAATATGGCCCCTTACGAGTGTATAACCACGAAGCAAATCGACAGGCATCATGAACCAGTACACCGATACACATTAACAATTTGCCCCGCAAATTGTGCACTTCAAACGGCAGTACTTTTAAATATACTCCCTTACGAGTGTATAACCACGAAGCAAAACGACAGGAATCATGAACCAGTACACCGATACACATTAACAATTTGCCCCGCAAATTGTGCACTTCAAACGGCAGTACTTTTAAATATGGTCCCTTACGAGTGTATAACCACGAAGCAAATCGACAGGCATCATGAACCAGTACACCGATACACATTAACAATTTGCCCCGCAAATTGTGCACTTCAAACGGCAGTACTTTTAAATATACTCCCTTACGAGTGTATAACCACGAAGCAAAACGACAGGAATCATGAACCAGTACACCGATACACATTAACAATTTGCCCCGCAAAATGTGCACTTCAAACGGCAGTACTTTTAAATATACTCCCTTACGAGTGTATAACCACGAAGCAAAACGACAGGAATCATGAACCAGTACACCGATTCACATTAACAATTTGCCCCGCAAATTGTGCACTTCAAACGGCAGTACTTTTAAATATACTCCCTTACGAGTGTATAACCACGAAGCAAAACGACAGGAATCATGAACCAGTACACCGATACACATTAACAATTTGCCCCGCAAAATGTGCACTTCAAACGGCAGTACTTTTAAATATACTCCCTTACGAGTGTATAACCACGAAGCAAAACGACAGGAATCATGAACCAGTACACCGATTCACATTAACAATTTGCCCCGCAAATTGTGCACTTCAAACGGCAGTACTTTTAAATATACTCCCTTACGAGTGTATAACCACGAAGCAAAACGACAGGCATCATGAACCAGTACACCGATACACATTAACAATTTGCCCCGCAAATTGTGCACTTCAAACGGCAGTACTTTTAAATATACTCCCTTACGAGTGTATAACCACGAAGCAAAACGACAGGAATCATGAACCAGTACACCGATACACATTAACAATTTGCCCCGCAAAATGTGCACTTCAAACGGCAGTACTTTTAAATATACTCCCTTACGAGTGTATAACCACGAAGCAAAACGACAGGAATCATGAACCAGTACACCGATTCACATTAACAATTTGCCCCGCAAATTGTGCACTTCAAACGGCAGTACTTTTAAATATACTCCCTTACGAGTGTATAACCACGAAGCAAAACGACAGGAATCATGAACCAGTACACCGATACACATTAACAATTTGCCCCGCAAAATGTGCACTTCAAACGGCAGTACTTTTAAATATACTCCCTTACGAGTGTATAACCACGAAGCAAAACGACAGGAATCATGAACCAGTACACCGATTCACATTAACAATTTGCCCCGCAAATTGTGCACTTCAAACGGCAGTACTTTTAAATATACTCCCTTACGAGTGTATAACCACGAAGCAAAACGACAGGCATCATGAACCAGTACACCGATTCACATTAACAATTTGCCCCGCTAATTGTGCACCTCAAACGGCAGTACTTTTAAATATGGTCCCTTACGAGTGTATAACCACGAAGCAAAACGACAGGCATCATGAACCAGTACACCGATTCACATTAACAATTTGCCTCGCAAATTGAGCACCTCAAACGGCAGTACTTTTAAATATGGTCCCTTACGAGTGTATAACCACGAAGCAAATCGACAGGCATCATGAACCAGTACACCGATACACATTAACAATTTGCCCCGCAAATTGTGCACTTCAAACGGCAGTACTTTTAAATATACTCCCTTACGAGTGTATAACCACGAAGCAAATCGACAGTGATCATTAACCAGTACACCGATTCACATTAACAATTCCCCCCGCTAATTGTGCACCTCAAACGGCAGTACTTTTAAATATGGTCCCTTACGAGTGTATAACCACGAAGCAAAACGACAGGCATCATGAACCAGTACACCGATTCACATTAACAATTTGCCCCGCAAATTGTGCACCTCAAACGGCAGTACTTTTAAATATGGTCCCTTACGAGTGTATAACCACGAAGCAAAACGACAGGCATCATGAACCAGTACACCGATTCACATTAACAATTTGCCCCGCTAATTGTGCACCTCAAACGGCAGTACTTTTAAATATGGTCCCTTACGAGTGTATAACCACGAAGCAAAACGACAGGCATCCTGAACCAGTACACCGATTCACATTAACAATTTGTCCCGCAAACTGTGGACCTCAAACGGCAGTACTTTTAAAAATGGTCCCTTACGAGTGCATAACGAGTGAGTATAGGAGCAGGGAAGTTCTAGTGCAGTTGTACAGAGTCTTGGTGAGACCACACCTGAAGTATTGCGTACAGTTTTGGTCTC
>JAXLNO010001339.1:55000-65000 GCA_038087875.1 Malacoraja senta
GCATCATGAACCAGTACACCGATACACATTAACAATTTGCCCCGCAAATTGTGCACTTCAAACGGCAGTACTTTTAAATATACTCCCTTACGAGTGTATAACCACGAAGCAAAACGACAGGAATCATGAACCAGTACACCGATACACATTAACAATTTGCCCCGCAAATTGTGCACTTCAAACGGCAGTACTTTTAAATATGGTCCCTTACGAGTGTATAACCACGAAGCAAATCGACAGGCATCATGAACCAGTACACCGATACACATTAACAATTTGCCCCGCAAATTGTGCACTTCAAACGGCAGTACTTTTAAATATACTCCCTTACGAGTGTATAACCACGAAGCAAAACGACAGGAATCATGAACCAGTACACCGATACACATTAACAATTTGCCCCGCAAAATGTGCACTTCAAACGGCAGTACTTTTAAATATACTCCCTTACGAGTGTATAACCACGAAGCAAAACGACAGGAATCATGAACCAGTACACCGATTCACATTAACAATTTGCCCCGCAAATTGTGCACTTCAAACGGCAGTACTTTTAAATATACTCCCTTACGAGTGTATAACCACGAAGCAAAACGACAGGAATCATGAACCAGTACACCGATACACATTAACAATTTGCCCCGCAAAATGTGCACTTCAAACGGCAGTACTTTTAAATATACTCCCTTACGAGTGTATAACCACGAAGCAAAACGACAGGAATCATGAACCAGTACACCGATTCACATTAACAATTTGCCCCGCAAATTGTGCACTTCAAACGGCAGTACTTTTAAATATACTCCCTTACGAGTGTATAACCACGAAGCAAAACGACAGGAATCATGAACCAGTACACCGATTCACATTAACAATTTGCCCCGCAAATTGTGCACTTCAAACGGCAGTACTTTTAAATATACTCCCTTACGAGTGTATAACCACGAAGCAAAACGACAGGAATCATGAACCAGTACACCGATACACATTAACAATTTGCCCCGCAAAATGTGCACTTCAAACGGCAGTACTTTTAAATATACTCCCTTACGAGTGTATAACCACGAAGCAAAACGACAGGAATCATGAACCAGTACACCGATTCACATTAACAATTTGCCCCGCAAATTGTGCACTTCAAACGGCAGTACTTTTAAATATACTCCCTTACGAGTGTATAACCACGAAGCAAAACGACAGGAATCATGAACCAGTACACCGATACACATTAACAATTTGCCCCGCAAAATGTGCACTTCAAACGGCAGTACTTTTAAATATACTCCCTTACGAGTGTATAACCACGAAGCAAAACGACAGGAATCATGAACCAGTACACCGATTCACATTAACAATTTGCCCCGCAAATTGTGCACTTCAAACGGCAGTACTTTTAAATATACTCCCTTACGAGTGTATAACCACGAAGCAAAACGACAGGAATCATGAACCAGTACACCGATTCACATTAACAATTTGCCCCGCAAATTGTGCACTTCAAACGGCAGTACTTTTAAATATACTCCCTTACGAGTGTATAACCACGAAGCAAAACGACAGGAATCATGAACCAGTACACCGATACACATTAACAATTTGCCCCGCAAAATGTGCACTTCAAACGGCAGTACTTTTAAATATACTCCCTTACGAGTGTATAACCACGAAGCAAAACGACAGGAATCATGAACCAGTACACCGATTCACATTAACAATTTGCCCCGCAAATTGTGCACTTCAAACGGCAGTACTTTTAAATATACTCCCTTACGAGTGTATAACCACGAAGCAAAACGACAGGAATCATGAACCAGTACACCGATACACATTAACAATTTGCCCCGCAAAATGTGCACTTCAAACGGCAGTACTTTTAAATATACTCCCTTACGAGTGTATAACCACGAAGCAAAACGACAGGAATCATGAACCAGTACACCGATTCACATTAACAATTTGCCCCGCAAATTGTGCACTTCAAACGGCAGTACTTTTAAATATACTCCCTTACGAGTGTATAACCACGAAGCAAAACGACAGGCATCATGAACCAGTACACCGATACACATTAACAATTTGCCCCGCAAATTGTGCACTTCAAACGGCAGTACTTTTAAATATACTCCCTTACGAGTGTATAACCACGAAGCAAAACGACAGGAATCATGAACCAGTACACCGATACACATTAACAATTTGCCCCGCAAAATGTGCACTTCAAACGGCAGTACTTTTAAATATACTCCCTTACGAGTGTATAACCACGAAGCAAAACGACAGGAATCATGAACCAGTACACCGATTCACATTAACAATTTGTCCCGCAAACTGTGGACCTCAAACGGCAGTACTTTTAAAAATGGTCCCTTACGAGTGCATAACGAGTGAGTATAGGAGCAGGGAAGTTCTAGTGCAGTTGTACAGAGTCTTGGTGAGACCACACCTGAAGTATTGCGTACAGTTTTGGTCTCCAAATCTGAGGAAGGACATTACAGCCATAGAGGGAGTGCAGAGAAGGTTCACCAGACTGATTCCTGGGATGTCAGGACTTTCATATGAAGAAAGACTGGATAGACTTGGCTTATACTCGCTAGAATTTAGGAGATTGAGAGGGGATCTTATAGAAACATAGACAATTCTTATGCGGTTGGACAGGCTAGATGCAGGAAGATTGTTCCCGATGTTACGGAAGTCCAGGACAAGGGGTCACCGCTTAAGGATAAGGGAGAAATCTTTTAAGACTGAGATGAGAAAAAAGCTTTTCACACAGAGTAGTGAATCTCTGGAACTCTCTGCCACAGAGTGTAGTTGAGGACAGTTCATTGGCTATATTTAAGAGGGAGTTAGATGTGGCCCTTGTGGCTAAAGGGATCAGGGGGTATGGAGAGAAGGCAGGTACGGGATACTGAGTTGGATGATCAGCCATGATCATATTGAATGGCGGTGCAGGCTCGAAGGGCCAAATGGCTTACTCCTGCACCTATTTTTTATGTATTGTCTATGTATAACCACGAAGCAAATCGATAGTGATCATTAACCAGTACACCGATTCACGTTAACAATTCCCCCCGCAAAAGGTGCACCTCAAACGGCAGTACTTTTAGATATGGTCCCTTACGAGTGCATAACCACGAAGCAAATCGACAGTGATCATTAACCAATACACCGATTCACATTAACAATTCCCCCCGCAAAAGGTGCACCTCAAACGGCAGTACTTTTAGATATGGTCCCTTACGAGTGCATAACCACGAAGCAAATCGACAGTGATCATTAACCAGTACACCGATTCACATTAACAATTCCCCCCGCAAAAGGTGCACCTCAAACGGCAGTACTTTTAGATATAGTCCCTTACGAGTGCATAACCACGAAGCAAATCGACAGTGATCATTAACCAGTACACCGATTCACATTAACAATTCCCCCCGCAAAAGGTGCACCTCAAACGGCAGTACTTTTAGATATAGTCCCTTACGAGTGCATAACCACGAAGCAAATCGACAGTGATCATTAACCAGTACACCGATTCACATTAACAATTCCCCCCGCAAAAGGTGCACCTCAAACGGCAGTACTTTTAGATATAGTCCCTTACGAGTGCATAACCACGAAGCAAATCGACAGTGATCATTAACCAGTACACCGATTCACATTAACAATTCCCCCCGCAAAAGGTGCACCTCAAACGGCAGTACTTTTAGATATAGTCCCTTACGAGTGCATAACCACGAAGCAAATCGACAGTGATCATTAACCAGTACACCGATTCACATTAACAATTCCCCCCGCAAAAGGTGCACCTCAAACGGCAGTACTTTTAGATATAGTCCCTTACGAGTGCATAACCACGAAGCAAATCGACAGTGATCATTAACCAGTACACCGATTCACATTAACAATTCCCCCCGCAAAAGGTGCACCTCAAACGGCAGTACTTTTAGATATAGTCCCTTACGAGTGCATAACCACGAAGCAAATCGACAGTGATCATTTTATACCGCACACGGAACAAGTACATCGTCGCTCAAACGGCAGTACTTTGAAAATATGCTCCCTCCCCGGCATATAATCATGAACCAAATCGACAGGACGCGAGTCAACCAAAAAAATCACTAAGTCCGTCCGGGACAATTCGTTAACCGACTAGGCCGTGGCGTATGAGGTGGGCCCGGGTGCGGGACTGCACACAAAGGGGAGCCGGAGAGGGGCCAGCTGAGGATTTTTGGCCCGGGCGGGGGACTTTGCGCGCCGCGCGCAAAGTCCCCCGCCCGGGCCAAAAATCCTCAGCTGGCCCCTCTCCGGCTCCCCTTTGTGTGCAGTCCCGCACCCGGGCCCACCTCATACGCCACGGCCTAGTCGGTTAACGAATTGTCCCGGACGGACTTAGTGATTTTTTTGGTTGACTCGCGTCCTGTCGATTTGGTTCATGATTATATGCCGGGGAGGGAGCATATTTTCAAAGTACTGCCGTTTGAGCGACGATGTACTTGTTCCGTGTGCGGTATAAAATGATCACTGTCGATTTGCTTCGTGGTTATGCACTCGTAAGGGACTATATCTAAAAGTACTGCCGTTTGAGGTGCACCTTTTGCGGGGGGAATTGTTAATGTGAATCGGTGTACTGGTTAATGATCACTGTCGATTTGCTTCGTGGTTATGCACTCGTAAGGGACTATATCTAAAAGTACTGCCGTTTGAGGTGCACCTTTTGCGGGGGGAATTGTTAATGTGAATCGGTGTACTGGTTAATGATCACTGTCGATTTGCTTCGTGGTTATGCACTCGTAAGGGACTATATCTAAAAGTACTGCCGTTTGAGGTGCACCTTTTGCGGGGGGAATTGTTAATGTGAATCGGTGTACTGGTTAATGATCACTGTCGATTTGCTTCGTGGTTATGCACTCGTAAGGGACTATATCTAAAAGTACTGCCGTTTGAGGTGCACCTTTTGCGGGGGGAATTGTTAATGTGAATCGGTGTACTGGTTAATGATCACTGTCGATTTGCTTCGTGGTTATGCACTCGTAAGGGACTATATCTAAAAGTACTGCCGTTTGAGGTGCACCTTTTGCGGGGGGAATTGTTAATGTGAATCGGTGTACTGGTTAATGATCACTGTCGATTTGCTTCGTGGTTATGCACTCGTAAGGGACTATATCTAAAAGTACTGCCGTTTGAGGTGCACCTTTTGCGGGGGGAATTGTTAATGTGAATCGGTGTACTGGTTAATGATCACTGTCGATTTGCTTCGTGGTTATGCACTCGTAAGGGACCATATCTAAAAGTACTGCCGTTTGAGGTGCACCTTTTGCGGGGGGAATTGTTAATGTGAATCGGTGTATTGGTTAATGATCACTGTCGATTTGCTTCGTGGTTATGCACTCGTAAGGGACCATATCTAAAAGTACTGCCGTTTGAGGTGCACCTTTTGCGGGGGGAATTGTTAACGTGAATCGGTGTACTGGTTAATGATCACTATCGATTTGCTTCGTGGTTATACATAGACAATACATAAAAAATAGGTGCAGGAGTAAGCCATTTGGCCCTTCGAGCCTGCACCGCCATTCAATATGATCATGGCTGATCATCCAACTCAGTATCCCGTACCTGCCTTCTCTCCATACCCCCTGATCCCTTTAGCCACAAGGGCCACATCTAACTCCCTCTTAAATATAGCCAATGAACTGTCCTCAACTACACTCTGTGGCAGAGAGTTCCAGAGATTCACTACTCTGTGTGAAAAGCTTTTTTCTCATCTCAGTCTTAAAAGATTTCTCCCTTATCCTTAAGCGGTGACCCCTTGTCCTGGACTTCCGTAACATCGGGAACAATCTTCCTGCATCTAGCCTGTCCAACCGCATAAGAATTGTCTATGTTTCTATAAGATCCCCTCTCAATCTCCTAAATTCTAGCGAGTATAAGCCAAGTCTATCCAGTCTTTCTTCATATGAAAGTCCTGACATCCCAGGAATCAGTCTGGTGAACCTTCTCTGCACTCCCTCTATGGCTGTAATGTCCTTCCTCAGATTTGGAGACCAAAACTGTACGCAATACTTCAGGTGTGGTCTCACCAAGACTCTGTACAACTGCACTAGAACTTCCCTGCTCCTATACTCACTCGTTATGCACTCGTAAGGGACCATTTTTAAAAGTACTGCCGTTTGAGGTCCACAGTTTGCGGGACAAATTGTTAATGTGAATCGGTGTACTGGTTCATGATTCCTGTCGTTTTGCTTCGTGGTTATACACTCGTAAGGGAGTATATTTAAAAGTACTGCCGTTTGAAGTGCACATTTTGCGGGGCAAATTGTTAATGTGTATCGGTGTACTGGTTCATGATTCCTGTCGTTTTGCTTCGTGGTTATACACTCGTAAGGGAGTATATTTAAAAGTACTGCCGTTTGAAGTGCACAATTTGCGGGGCAAATTGTTAATGTGTATCGGTGTACTGGTTCATGATGCCTGTCGTTTTGCTTCGTGGTTATACACTCGTAAGGGAGTATATTTAAAAGTACTGCCGTTTGAAGTGCACAATTTGCGGGGCAAATTGTTAATGTGAATCGGTGTACTGGTTCATGATTCCTGTCGTTTTGCTTCGTGGTTATACACTCGTAAGGGAGTATATTTAAAAGTACTGCCGTTTGAAGTGCACATTTTGCGGGGCAAATTGTTAATGTGTATCGGTGTACTGGTTCATGATTCCTGTCGTTTTGCTTCGTGGTTATACACTCGTAAGGGAGTATATTTAAAAGTACTGCCGTTTGAAGTGCACAATTTGCGGGGCAAATTGTTAATGTGAATCGGTGTACTGGTTCATGATTCCTGTCGTTTTGCTTCGTGGTTATACACTCGTAAGGGAGTATATTTAAAAGTACTGCCGTTTGAAGTGCACAATTTGCGGGGCAAATTGTTAATGTGAATCGGTGTACTGGTTCATGATTCCTGTCGTTTTGCTTCGTGGTTATACACTCGTAAGGGAGTATATTTAAAAGTACTGCCGTTTGAAGTGCACATTTTGCGGGGCAAATTGTTAATGTGTATCGGTGTACTGGTTCATGATTCCTGTCGTTTTGCTTCGTGGTTATACACTCGTAAGGGAGTATATTTAAAAGTACTGCCGTTTGAAGTGCACAATTTGCGGGGCAAATTGTTAATGTGAATCGGTGTACTGGTTCATGATTCCTGTCGTTTTGCTTCGTGGTTATACACTCGTAAGGGAGTATATTTAAAAGTACTGCCGTTTGAAGTGCACATTTTGCGGGGCAAATTGTTAATGTGTATCGGTGTACTGGTTCATGATTCCTGTCGTTTTGCTTCGTGGTTATACACTCGTAAGGGAGTATATTTAAAAGTACTGCCGTTTGAAGTGCACAATTTGCGGGGCAAATTGTTAATGTGAATCGGTGTACTGGTTCATGATTCCTGTCGTTTTGCTTCGTGGTTATACACTCGTAAGGGAGTATATTTAAAAGTACTGCCGTTTGAAGTGCACATTTTGCGGGGCAAATTGTTAATGTGTATCGGTGTACTGGTTCATGATTCCTGTCGTTTTGCTTCGTGGTTATACACTCGTAAGGGAGTATATTTAAAAGTACTGCCGTTTGAAGTGCACAATTTGCGGGGCAAATTGTTAATGTGAATCGGTGTACTGGTTCATGATTCCTGTCGTTTTGCTTCGTGGTTATACACTCGTAAGGGAGTATATTTAAAAGTACTGCCGTTTGAAGTGCACAATTTGCGGGGCAAATTGTTAATGTGAATCGGTGTACTGGTTCATGATTCCTGTCGTTTTGCTTCGTGGTTATACACTCGTAAGGGAGTATATTTAAAAGTACTGCCGTTTGAAGTGCACATTTTGCGGGGCAAATTGTTAATGTGTATCGGTGTACTGGTTCATGATTCCTGTCGTTTTGCTTCGTGGTTATACACTCGTAAGGGAGTATATTTAAAAGTACTGCCGTTTGAAGTGCACAATTTGCGGGGCAAATTGTTAATGTGAATCGGTGTACTGGTTCATGATTCCTGTCGTTTTGCTTCGTGGTTATACACTCGTAAGGGAGTATATTTAAAAGTACTGCCGTTTGAAGTGCACATTTTGCGGGGCAAATTGTTAATGTGTATCGGTGTACTGGTTCATGATTCCTGTCGTTTTGCTTCGTGGTTATACACTCGTAAGGGAGTATATTTAAAAGTACTGCCGTTTGAAGTGCACAATTTGCGGGGCAAATTGTTAATGTGTATCGGTGTACTGGTTCATGATGCCTGTCGATTTGCTTCGTGGTTATACACTCGTAAGGGACCATATTTAAAAGTACTGCCGTTTGAAGTGCACAATTTGCGGGGCAAATTGTTAATGTGTATCGGTGTACTGGTTCATGATTCCTGTCGTTTTGCTTCGTGGTTATACACTCGTAAGGGAGTATATTTAAAAGTACTGCCGTTTGAAGTGCACAATTTGCGGGGCAAATTGTTAATGTGTATCGGTGTACTGGTTCATGATGCCTGTCGATTTGCTTCGTGGTTATACACTCGTAAGGGGCCATATTTAAAAGTACTGCCGTTTGAGGTGCTCAATTTGCGAGGCAAATTGTTAATGTGAATCGGTGTACTGGTTCATGATGCCTGTCGTTTTGCTTCGTGGTTATACACTCGTAAGGGACCATATTTAAAAGTACTGCCGTTTGAGGTGCACAATTAGCGGGGCAAATTGTTAATGTGAATCGGTGTACTGGTTCATGATGCCTGTCGTTTTGCTTAATGGTTATACACTCGTAAGGGAGTATATTTAAAAGTACTGCCGTTTGAAGTGCACAATTTGCGGGGCAAATTGTTAATGTGAATCGGTGTACTGGTTCATGATTCCTGTCGTTTTGCTTCGTGGTTATACACTCGTAAGGGAGTATATTTAAAAGTACTGCCGTTTGAAGTGCACAATTTGCGGGGCAAATTGTTAATGTGTATCGGTGTACTGGTTCATGATTCCTGTCGTTTTGCTTCGTGGTTATACACTCGTAAGGGACCATATTTAAAAGTACTGCCGTTTGAGGTGCTCAATTTGCGAGGCAAATTGTTAATGTGAATCGGTGTACTGGTTCATGATGCCTGTCGTTTTGCTTCGTGGTTATACACTCGTAAGGGACCATATTTAAAAGTACTGCCGTTTGAGGTGCACAATTTGCGGGGGAAATTGTTAATGTGAATCGGTGTACTGGTTCATGATTACTGTCGATTTGCTTCGTAGTTATACACCCGTAAGGGACGAGTTCTCATTTTGGTTCATGAGTTTTCGCACTTGGTTCACGAGTTCTCCTTTTAGTTCATGATTTCTCTCACTTGGTTCACGAGTTCTCCATTTTGACTTGGCGGTACGGGGGGATAGGTGGGGTGTCCGGAGATTGATGTGGCCGACTTTTTAAGTGACAATGGCGGCCCCGGAGATTTATGTGGCCGAGTTTATTAGTGCCAACGGCGGCCCCGGAGATAAGACCGGGCGGTTGCGAGTTCTCGAGCGGCTCGAGGAAGCGCCGGATCGGCGGCGGCGGGCGGACCGGAGGGCGGGCGGCTGGCAGTCCCCCCGGCGGCAAAAACGAATATGGCGGAAGTCCCGATGAGGCCGAGATTGGCTGCCTCGAACGTTCAACGTGTCGCATTTTCGGCAGGACATCCAGTAAGTCAACCCGCTGTAATGGCTGATTCGACAATTGCACCAAGTCCGAAAACCGGTCGGCGGAACCCCGGATGAGGTCGAGATTGACTCCCTCACACCGGCGGAGTGGCCCCGTTTTCGGAAGGACTTCCGGACACCTGCCCGCCACTACTTTTTGCCCGCCGCCGGTTAACGACTTGCCATCGGAAGTAGGTGAGGTCTGATTTGTGGCCCACCGCCGGTCCGTCTTGCGACTTTTCCGGCAGGACTACCGGTCCGACTACCGCCGACCAGCAAATCGCATTTCTGGTACGGGCAGTCCCGGACATGGTTAACGAGTTCCCCTCGGAG
>JAXLNO010001339.1:77500-82500 GCA_038087875.1 Malacoraja senta
AAAAGATTTCTCCCTTATCCTTAAGCGGTGACCCCTTGTCCTGGACTTCCGTAACATCGGGAACAATCTTCCTGCATCTAGCCTGTCCAACCGCATAAGAATTGTCTATGTTTCTATAAGATCCCCTCTCAATCTCCTAAATTCTAGCGAGTATAAGCCAAGTCTATCCAGTCTTTCTTCATATGAAAGTCCTGACATCCCAGGAATCAGTCTGGTGAACCTTCTCTGCACTCCCTCTATGGCTGTAATGTCCTTCCTCAGATTTGGAGACCAAAACTGTACGCAATACTTCAGGTGTGGTCTCACCAAGACTCTGTACAACTGCACTAGAACTTCCCTGCTCCTATACTCACTCGTTATGCACTCGTAAGGGACCATTTTTAAAGTACTGCCGTTTGAGGTCCACAGTTTGCGGGACAAATTGTTAATGTGAATCGGTGTACTGGTTCATGATTCCTGTCGTTTTGCTTCGTGGTTATACACTCGTAAGGGAGTATATTTAAAAGTACTGCCGTTTGAAGTGCACATTTTGCGGGGCAAATTGTTAATGTGTATCGGTGTACTGGTTCATGATTCCTGTCGTTTTGCTTCGTGGTTATACACTCGTAAGGGAGTATATTTAAAAGTACTGCCGTTTGAAGTGCACAATTTGCGGGGCAAATTGTTAATGTGTATCGGTGTACTGGTTCATGATGCCTGTCGTTTGCTTCGTGGTTATACACTCGTAAGGGAGTATATTTAAAAGTACTGCCGTTTGAAGTGCACAATTTGCGGGGCAAATTGTTAATGTGAATCGGTGTACTGGTTCATGATTCCTGTCGTTTTGCTTCGTGGTTATACACTCGTAAGGGAGTATATTTAAAAGTACTGCCGTTTGAAGTGCACATTTTGCGGGGCAAATTGTTAATGTGTATCGGTGTACTGGTTCATGATTCCTGTCGTTTTGCTTCGTGGTTATACACTCGTAAGGGAGTATATTTAAAAGTACTGCCGTTTGAAGTGCACAATTTGCGGGGCAAATTGTTAATGTGAATCGGTGTACTGGTTCATGATTCCTGTCGTTTTGCTTCGTGGTTATACACTCGTAAGGGAGTATATTTAAAAGTACTGCCGTTTGAAGTGCACAATTTGCGGGGCAAATTGTTAATGTGAATCGGTGTACTGGTTCATGATTCCTGTCGTTTTGCTTCGTGGTTATACACTCGTAAGGGAGTATATTTAAAAGTACTGCCGTTTGAAGTGCACATTTTGCGGGGGCAAATTGTTAATGTGTATCGGTGTACTGGTTCATGATTCCTGTCGTTTTGCTTCGTGGTTATACACTCGTAAGGAGTATATTTAAAAGGTCCTGCCGTTTGAAGTGCACAATTTGCGGGGCAAATTGTTAATGTGAATCGGTGTACTGGTCATGATTCCTGTCGTTTTGCTTCGTGGTTATACACTCGTAAGGGAGTATATTTAAAAGTACTGCCGTTGAAGTGCACATTTTGCGGGGCAAATTGTTAATGTGTATCGGTGTACTGGTTCATGATTCCTGTCGTTTTGCTTCGTGGTTATACACTCGTAAGGGAGTATATTTAAAAGTACTGCCGTTTGAAGTGCACAATTTGCGGGGCAATTGTTAATGTGAATCGGTGTACTGGTTCATGATTCCTGTCGTTTTGCTTCGTGGTTATACACTCGTAAGGGAGTATATTTAAAAGTACTGCCGTTTGAAGTGCACATTTTGCGGGGCAAATTGTTAATGTGTATCGGTGTACTGGTTCATGATTCCTGTCGTTTTGCTTCGTGGTTATACACTCGTAAGG
Source organism: Malacoraja senta (assembly GCA_038087875.1). NCBI lineage: Eukaryota > Metazoa > Chordata > Chondrichthyes > Rajiformes > Rajidae > Malacoraja > Malacoraja senta. The sequence continues at coordinate 79,309 of JAXLNO010001339.1, forward strand.
GAGTATATTTAAAAGTACTGCCGTTTGAAGTGCACAATTTGCGGGGCAAATTGTAATGTGAATCGGTGTACTGGTTCATGATTCCTGTCGTTTTGCTTCGTGGTTATACACTCGTAAGGGAGTATATTTAAAAGTACTGCCGTTTGAAGTGCACAATTTGCGGGGCAAATTGTTAATGTGAATCGGTGTACTGGTTCATGATTCCTGTCGTTTTGCTTCGTGGTTATACACTCGTAAGGGAGTATATTTAAAAGTACTGCCGTTTGAAGTGCACATTTTGCGGGGCAAATTGTTAATGTGTATCGGTGTACTGGTTCATGATTCCTGTCGTTTTGCTTCGTGGTTATACACTCGTAAGGGAGTATATTTAAAAGTACTGCCGTTTGAAGTGCACAATTTGCGGGGCAAATTGTTAATGTGAATCGGTGTACTGGTTCATGATTCCTGTCGTTTTGCTTCGTGGTTATACACTCGTAAGGGAGTATATTTAAAAGTACTGCCGTTTGAAGTGCACATTTTGCGGGGCAAATTGTTAATGTGTATCGGTGTACTGGTTCATGATTCCTGTCGTTTTGCTTCGTGGTTATACACTCGTAAGGGAGTATATTTAAAAGTACTGCCGTTTGAAGTGCACAATTTGCGGGGCAAATTGTTAATGTGTATCGGTGTACTGGTTCATGATGCCTGTCGATTTGCTTCGTGGTTATACACTCGTAAGGGACCATATTTAAAAGTACTGCCGTTTGAAGTGCACAATTTGCGGGGCAAATTGTTAATGTGTATCGGTGTACTGGTTCATGATTCCTGTCGTTTTGCTTCGTGGTTATACACTCGTAAGGGAGTATATTTAAAAGTACTGCCGTTTGAAGTGCACAATTTGCGGGGCAAATTGTTAATGTGTATCGGTGTACTGGTTCATGATGCCTGTCGATTTGCTTCGTGGTTATACACTCGTAAGGGGCCATATTTAAAAGTACTGCCGTTTGAGGTGCTCAATTTGCGAGGCAAATTGTTAATGTGAATCGGTGTACTGGTTCATGATGCCTGTCGTTTTGCTTCGTGGTTATACACTCGTAAGGGACCATATTTAAAAGTACTGCCGTTTGAGGTGCACAATTAGCGGGGCAAATTGTTAATGTGAATCGGTGTACTGGTTCATGATGCCTGTCGTTTTGCTTAATGGTTATACACTCGTAAGGGAGTATATTTAAAAGTACTGCCGTTTGAAGTGCACAATTTGCGGGGCAAATTGTTAATGTGAATCGGTGTACTGGTTCATGATTCCTGTCGTTTTGCTTCGTGGTTATACACTCGTAAGGGAGTATATTTAAAAGTACTGCCGTTTGAAGTGCACAATTTGCGGGGCAAATTGTTAATGTGTATCGGTGTACTGGTTCATGATTCCTGTCGTTTTGCTTCGTGGTTATACACTCGTAAGGGACCATATTTAAAAGTACTGCCGTTTGAGGTGCTCAATTTGCGAGGCAAATTGTTAATGTGAATCGGTGTACTGGTTCATGATGCCTGTCGTTTTGCTTCGTGGTTATACACTCGTAAGGGACCATATTTAAAAGTACTGCCGTTTGAGGTGCACAATTTGCGGGGCAAATTGTTAATGTGAATCGGTGTACTGGTTCATGATTCCTGTCGTTTTGCTTCGTGGTTATACACTCGTAAGGGAGTATATTTAAAAGTACTGCCGTTTGAAGTGCACAATTTGCGGGGCAAATTGTTAATGTGAATCGGTGTACTGGTTCATGATTCCTGTCGTTTTGCTTCGTGGTTATACACTCGTAAGGGAGTATATTTAAAAGTACTGCCGTTTGAAGTGCACATTTTGCGGGGCAAATTGTTAATGTGTATCGGTGTACTGGTTCATGATTCCTGTCGTTTTGCTTCGTGGTTATACACTCGTAAGGGAGTATATTTAAAAGTACTGCCGTTTGAAGTGCACAATTTGCGGGGCAAATTGTTAATGTGAATCGGTGTACTGGTTCATGATTCCTGTCGTTTTGCTTCGTGGTTATACACTCGTAAGGGAGTATATTTAAAAGTACTGCCGTTTGAAGTGCACATTTTGCGGGGCAAATTGTTAATGTGTATCGGTGTACTGGTTCATGATTCCTGTCGTTTTGCTTCGTGGTTATACACTCGTAAGGGAGTATATTTAAAAGTACTGCCGTTTGAAGTGCACAATTTGCGGGGCAAATTGTTAATGTGTATCGGTGTACTGGTTCATGATGCCTGTCGATTTGCTTCGTGGTTATACACTCGTAAGGGACCATATTTAAAAGTACTGCCGTTTGAAGTGCACAATTTGCGGGGCAAATTGTTAATGTGTATCGGTGTACTGGTTCATGATTCCTGTCGTTTTGCTTCGTGGTTATACACTCGTAAGGGAGTATATTTAAAAGTACTGCCGTTTGAAGTGCACAATTTGCGGGGCAAATTGTTAATGTGTATCGGTGTACTGGTTCATGATGCCTGTCGATTTGCTTCGTGGTTATACACTCGTAAGGGGCCATATTTAAAAGTACTGCCGTTTGAGGTGCTCAATTTGCGAGGCAAATTGTTAATGTGAATCGGTGTACTGGTTCATGATGCCTGTCGTTTTGCTTCGTGGTTATACACTCGTAAGGGACCATATTTAAAAGTACTGCCGTTTGAGGTGCACAATTAGCGGGGCAAATTGTTAATGTGAATCGGTGTACTGGTTCATGATGCCTGTCGTTTTGCTTAATGGTTATACACTCGTAAGGGAGTATATTTAAAAGTACTGCCGTTTGAAGTGCACAATTTGCGGGGCAAATTGTTAATGTGAATCGGTGTACTGGTTCATGATTCCTGTCGTTTTGCTTCGTGGTTATACACTCGTAAGGGAGTATATTTAAAAGTACTGCCGTTTGAAGTGCACAATTTGCGGGGCAAATTGTTAATGTGTATCGGTGTACTGGTTCATGATTCCTGTCGTTTTGCTTCGTGGTTATACACTCGTAAGGGACCATATTTAAAAGTACTGCCGTTTGAGGTGCTCAATTTGCGAGGCAAATTGTTAATGTGAATCGGTGTACTGGTTCATGATGCCTGTCGTTTTGCTTCGTGGTTATACACTCGTAAGGGACCATATTTAAAAGTACTGCCGTTTGAGGTGCACAATTTGCGGGGGAAATTGTTAATGTGAATCGGTGTACT
>JAXLNO010001339.1:95000-97500 GCA_038087875.1 Malacoraja senta
AAGCCAAGTCTATCCAGTCTTTCTTCATATGAAAGTCCTGACATCCCAGGAATCAGTCTGGTGAACCTTCTCTGCACTCCCTCTATGGCTGTAATGTCCTTCCTCAGATTTGGAGACCAAAACTGTACGCAATACTTCAGGTGTGGTCTCACCAAGACTCTGTACAACTGCACTAGAACTTCCCTGCTCCTATACTCACTCGTTATGCACTCGTAAGGGACCATTTTTAAAAGTACTGCCGTTTGAGGTCCACAGTTTGCGGGACAAATTGTTAATGTGAATCGGTGTACTGGTTCATGATTCCTGTCGTTTTGCTTCGTGGTTATACACTCGTAAGGGAGTATATTTAAAAGTACTGCCGTTTGAAGTGCACATTTTGCGGGGCAAATTGTTAATGTGTATCGGTGTACTGGTTCATGATTCCTGTCGTTTTGCTTCGTGGTTATACACTCGTAAGGGAGTATATTTAAAAGTACTGCCGTTTGAAGTGCACAATTTGCGGGGCAAATTGTTAATGTGTATCGGTGTACTGGTTCATGATGCCTGTCGTTTTGCTTCGTGGTTATACACTCGTAAGGGAGTATATTTAAAAGTACTGCCGTTTGAAGTGCACAATTTGCGGGGCAAATTGTTAATGTGAATCGGTGTACTGGTTCATGATTCCTGTCGTTTTGCTTCGTGGTTATACACTCGTAAGGGAGTATATTTAAAAGTACTGCCGTTTGAAGTGCACATTTTGCGGGGCAAATTGTTAATGTGTATCGGTGTACTGGTTCATGATTCCTGTCGTTTTGCTTCGTGGTTATACACTCGTAAGGGAGTATATTTAAAAGTACTGCCGTTTGAAGTGCACAATTTGCGGGGCAAATTGTTAATGTGAATCGGTGTACTGGTTCATGATTCCTGTCGTTTTGCTTCGTGGTTATACACTCGTAAGGGAGTATATTTAAAAGTACTGCCGTTTGAAGTGCACAATTTGCGGGGCAAATTGTTAATGTGAATCGGTGTACTGGTTCATGATTCCTGTCGTTTTGCTTCGTGGTTATACACTCGTAAGGGAGTATATTTAAAAGTACTGCCGTTTGAAGTGCACATTTTGCGGGGCAAATTGTTAATGTGTATCGGTGTACTGGTTCATGATTCCTGTCGTTTTGCTTCGTGGTTATACACTCGTAAGGGAGTATATTTAAAAGTACTGCCGTTTGAAGTGCACAATTTGCGGGGCAAATTGTTAATGTGAATCGGTGTACTGGTTCATGATTCCTGTCGTTTTGCTTCGTGGTTATACACTCGTAAGGGAGTATATTTAAAAGTACTGCCGTTTGAAGTGCACATTTTGCGGGGCAAATTGTTAATGTGTATCGGTGTACTGGTTCATGATTCCTGTCGTTTTGCTTCGTGGTTATACACTCGTAAGGGAGTATATTTAAAAGTACTGCCGTTTGAAGTGCACAATTTGCGGGGCAAATTGTTAATGTGAATCGGTGTACTGGTTCATGATTCCTGTCGTTTTGCTTCGTGGTTATACACTCGTAAGGGAGTATATTTAAAAGTACTGCCGTTTGAAGTGCACATTTTGCGGGGCAAATTGTTAATGTGTATCGGTGTACTGGTTCATGATTCCTGTCGTTTTGCTTCGTGGTTATACACTCGTAAGGGAGTATATTTAAAAGTACTGCCGTTTGAAGTGCACAATTTGCGGGGCAAATTGTTAATGTGAATCGGTGTACTGGTTCATGATTCCTGTCGTTTTGCTTCGTGGTTATACACTCGTAAGGGAGTATATTTAAAAGTACTGCCGTTTGAAGTGCACAATTTGCGGGGCAAATTGTTAATGTGAATCGGTGTACTGGTTCATGATTCCTGTCGTTTTGCTTCGTGGTTATACACTCGTAAGGGAGTATATTTAAAAGTACTGCCGTTTGAAGTGCACATTTTGCGGGGCAAATTGTTAATGTGTATCGGTGTACTGGTTCATGATTCCTGTCGTTTTGCTTCGTGGTTATACACTCGTAAGGGAGTATATTTAAAAGTACTGCCGTTTGAAGTGCACAATTTGCGGGGCAAATTGTTAATGTGAATCGGTGTACTGGTTCATGATTCCTGTCGTTTTGCTTCGTGGTTATACACTCGTAAGGGAGTATATTTAAAAGTACTGCCGTTTGAAGTGCACATTTTGCGGGGCAAATTGTTAATGTGTATCGGTGTACTGGTTCATGATTCCTGTCGTTTTGCTTCGTGGTTATACACTCGTAAGGGAGTATATTTAAAAGTACTGCCGTTTGAAGTGCACAATTTGCGGGGCAAATTGTTAATGTGTATCGGTGTACTGGTTCATGATGCCTGTCGATTTGCTTCGTGGTTATACACTCGTAAGGGACCATATTTAAAAGTACTGCCGTTTGAAGTGCACAATTTGCGGGGCAAATTGTTAATGTGTATCGGTGTACTGGTTCATGATTCCTGTCGTTTTGCTTCGTGGTTATACACTCGTAAGGGA
>JAXLNO010001339.1:112500-118724 GCA_038087875.1 Malacoraja senta
CGGTGTACTGGTTAATGATCACTGTCGATTTGCTTCGTGGTTATGCACTCGTAAGGGACCATATCTAAAAGTACTGCCGTTTGAGGTGCACCTTTTGCGGGGGGAATTGTTAATGTGAATCGGTGTATTGGTTAATGATCACTGTCGATTTGCTTCGTGGTTATGCACTCGTAAGGGACCATATCTAAAAGTACTGCCGTTTGAGGTGCACCTTTTGCGGGGGGAATTGTTAACGTGAATCGGTGTACTGGTTAATGATCACTATCGATTTGCTTCGTGGTTATACATAGACAATACATAAAAAATAGGTGCAGGAGTAAGCCATTTGGCCCTTCGAGCCTGCACCGCCATTCAATATGATCATGGCTGATCATCCAACTCAGTATCCCGTACCTGCCTTCTCTCCATACCCCCTGATCCCTTTAGCCACAAGGGCCACATCTAACTCCCTCTTAAATATAGCCAATGAACTGTCCTCAACTACACTCTGTGGCAGAGAGTTCCAGAGATTCACTACTCTGTGTGAAAAGCTTTTTTCTCATCTCAGTCTTAAAAGATTTCTCCCTTATCCTTAAGCGGTGACCCCTTGTCCTGGACTTCCGTAACATCGGGAACAATCTTCCTGCATCTAGCCTGTCCAACCGCATAAGAATTGTCTATGTTTCTATAAGATCCCCTCTCAATCTCCTAAATTCTAGCGAGTATAAGCCAAGTCTATCCAGTCTTTCTTCATATGAAAGTCCTGACATCCCAGGAATCAGTCTGGTGAACCTTCTCTGCACTCCCTCTATGGCTGTAATGTCCTTCCTCAGATTTGGAGACCAAAACTGTACGCAATACTTCAGGTGTGGTCTCACCAAGACTCTGTACAACTGCACTAGAACTTCCCTGCTCCTATACTCACTCGTTATGCACTCGTAAGGGACCATTTTTAAAAGTACTGCCGTTTGAGGTCCACAGTTTGCGGGACAAATTGTTAATGTGAATCGGTGTACTGGTTCAGGATGCCTGTCGTTTTGCTTCGTGGTTATACACTCGTAAGGGACCATATTTAAAAGTACTGCCGTTTGAGGTGCACAATTAGCGGGGCAAATTGTTAATGTGAATCGGTGTACTGGTTCATGATGCCTGTCGTTTTGCTTCGTGGTTATACACTCGTAAGGGACCATATTTAAAAGTACTGCCGTTTGAGGTGCACAATTTGCGGGGCAAATTGTTAATGTGAATCGGTGTACTGGTTCATGATGCCTGTCGTTTTGCTTCGTGGTTATACACTCGTAAGGGACCATATTTAAAAGTACTGCCGTTTGAGGTGCACAATTAGCGGGGGGAATTGTTAATGTGAATCGGTGTACTGGTTAATGATCACTGTCGATTTGCTTCGTGGTTATACACTCGTAAGGGAGTATATTTAAAAGTACTGCCGTTTGAAGTGCACAATTTGCGGGGCAAATTGTTAATGTGTATCGGTGTACTGGTTCATGATGCCTGTCGATTTGCTTCGTGGTTATACACTCGTAAGGGACCATATTTAAAAGTACTGCCGTTTGAGGTGCTCAATTTGCGAGGCAAATTGTTAATGTGAATCGGTGTACTGGTTCATGATGCCTGTCGTTTTGCTTCGTGGTTATACACTCGTAAGGGACCATATTTAAAAGTACTGCCGTTTGAGGTGCACAATTAGCGGGGCAAATTGTTAATGTGAATCGGTGTACTGGTTCATGATGCCTGTCGTTTTGCTTCGTGGTTATACACTCGTAAGGGAGTATATTTAAAAGTACTGCCGTTTGAAGTGCACAATTTGCGGGGCAAATTGTTAATGTGAATCGGTGTACTGGTTCATGATTCCTGTCGTTTTGCTTCGTGGTTATACACTCGTAAGGGAGTATATTTAAAAGTACTGCCGTTTGAAGTGCACATTTTGCGGGGCAAATTGTTAATGTGTATCGGTGTACTGGTTCATGATTCCTGTCGTTTTGCTTCGTGGTTATACACTCGTAAGGGAGTATATTTAAAAGTACTGCCGTTTGAAGTGCACAATTTGCGGGGCAAATTGTTAATGTGAATCGGTGTACTGGTTCATGATTCCTGTCGTTTTGCTTCGTGGTTATACACTCGTAAGGGAGTATATTTAAAAGTACTGCCGTTTGAAGTGCACATTTTGCGGGGCAAATTGTTAATGTGTATCGGTGTACTGGTTCATGATTCCTGTCGTTTTGCTTCGTGGTTATACACTCGTAAGGGAGTATATTTAAAAGTACTGCCGTTTGAAGTGCACAATTTGCGGGGCAAATTGTTAATGTGTATCGGTGTACTGGTTCATGATGCCTGTCGTTTTGCTTCGTGGTTATACACTCGTAAGGGAGTATATTTAAAAGTACTGCCGTTTGAAGTGCACAATTTGCGGGGCAAATTGTTAATGTGAATCGGTGTACTGGTTCATGATTCCTGTCGTTTTGCTTCGTGGTTATACACTCGTAAGGGAGTATATTTAAAAGTACTGCCGTTTGAAGTGCACATTTTGCGGGGCAAATTGTTAATGTGTATCGGTGTACTGGTTCATGATTCCTGTCGTTTTGCTTCGTGGTTATACACTCGTAAGGGAGTATATTTAAAAGTACTGCCGTTTGAAGTGCACAATTTGCGGGGCAAATTGTTAATGTGAATCGGTGTACTGGTTCATGATTCCTGTCGTTTTGCTTCGTGGTTATACACTCGTAAGGGAGTATATTTAAAAGTACTGCCGTTTGAAGTGCACATTTTGCGGGGCAAATTGTTAATGTGTATCGGTGTACTGGTTCATGATTCCTGTCGTTTTGCTTCGTGGTTATACACTCGTAAGGGAGTATATTTAAAAGTACTGCCGTTTGAAGTGCACAATTTGCGGGGCAAATTGTTAATGTGAATCGGTGTACTGGTTCATGATTCCTGTCGTTTTGCTTCGTGGTTATACACTCGTAAGGGAGTATATTTAAAAGTACTGCCGTTTGAAGTGCACAATTTGCGGGGCAAATTGTTAATGTGAATCGGTGTACTGGTTCATGATTCCTGTCGTTTTGCTTCGTGGTTATACACTCGTAAGGGAGTATATTTAAAAGTACTGCCGTTTGAAGTGCACATTTTGCGGGGCAAATTGTTAATGTGTATCGGTGTACTGGTTCATGATTCCTGTCGTTTTGCTTCGTGGTTATACACTCGTAAGGGAGTATATTTAAAAGTACTGCCGTTTGAAGTGCACAATTTGCGGGGCAAATTGTTAATGTGAATCGGTGTACTGGTTCATGATTCCTGTCGTTTTGCTTCGTGGTTATACACTCGTAAGGGAGTATATTTAAAAGTACTGCCGTTTGAAGTGCACATTTTGCGGGGCAAATTGTTAATGTGTATCGGTGTACTGGTTCATGATTCCTGTCGTTTTGCTTCGTGGTTATACACTCGTAAGGGAGTATATTTAAAAGTACTGCCGTTTGAAGTGCACAATTTGCGGGGCAAATTGTTAATGTGAATCGGTGTACTGGTTCATGATTCCTGTCGTTTTGCTTCGTGGTTATACACTCGTAAGGGAGTATATTTAAAAGTACTGCCGTTTGAAGTGCACAATTTGCGGGGCAAATTGTTAATGTGAATCGGTGTACTGGTTCATGATTCCTGTCGTTTTGCTTCGTGGTTATACACTCGTAAGGGAGTATATTTAAAAGTACTGCCGTTTGAAGTGCACATTTTGCGGGGCAAATTGTTAATGTGTATCGGTGTACTGGTTCATGATTCCTGTCGTTTTGCTTCGTGGTTATACACTCGTAAGGGAGTATATTTAAAAGTACTGCCGTTTGAAGTGCACAATTTGCGGGGCAAATTGTTAATGTGAATCGGTGTACTGGTTCATGATTCCTGTCGTTTTGCTTCGTGGTTATACACTCGTAAGGGAGTATATTTAAAAGTACTGCCGTTTGAAGTGCACATTTTGCGGGGCAAATTGTTAATGTGTATCGGTGTACTGGTTCATGATTCCTGTCGTTTTGCTTCGTGGTTATACACTCGTAAGGGAGTATATTTAAAAGTACTGCCGTTTGAAGTGCACAATTTGCGGGGCAAATTGTTAATGTGTATCGGTGTACTGGTTCATGATGCCTGTCGATTTGCTTCGTGGTTATACACTCGTAAGGGACCATATTTAAAAGTACTGCCGTTTGAAGTGCACAATTTGCGGGGCAAATTGTTAATGTGTATCGGTGTACTGGTTCATGATTCCTGTCGTTTTGCTTCGTGGTTATACACTCGTAAGGGAGTATATTTAAAAGTACTGCCGTTTGAAGTGCACAATTTGCGGGGCAAATTGTTAATGTGTATCGGTGTACTGGTTCATGATGCCTGTCGATTTGCTTCGTGGTTATACACTCGTAAGGGGCCATATTTAAAAGTACTGCCGTTTGAGGTGCTCAATTTGCGAGGCAAATTGTTAATGTGAATCGGTGTACTGGTTCATGATGCCTGTCGTTTTGCTTCGTGGTTATACACTCGTAAGGGACCATATTTAAAAGTACTGCCGTTTGAGGTGCACAATTAGCGGGGCAAATTGTTAATGTGAATCGGTGTACTGGTTCATGATGCCTGTCGTTTTGCTTAATGGTTATACACTCGTAAGGGAGTATATTTAAAAGTACTGCCGTTTGAAGTGCACAATTTGCGGGGCAAATTGTTAATGTGAATCGGTGTACTGGTTCATGATTCCTGTCGTTTTGCTTCGTGGTTATACACTCGTAAGGGAGTATATTTAAAAGTACTGCCGTTTGAAGTGCACAATTTGCGGGGCAAATTGTTAATGTGTATCGGTGTACTGGTTCATGATTCCTGTCGTTTTGCTTCGTGGTTATACACTCGTAAGGGACCATATTTAAAAGTACTGCCGTTTGAGGTGCTCAATTTGCGAGGCAAATTGTTAATGTGAATCGGTGTACTGGTTCATGATGCCTGTCGTTTTGCTTCGTGGTTATACACTCGTAAGGGACCATATTTAAAAGTACTGCCGTTTGAGGTGCACAATTTGCGGGGGAAATTGTTAATGTGAATCGGTGTACTGGTTCATGATTACTGTCGATTTGCTTCGTAGTTATACACCCGTAAGGGACGAGTTCTCATTTTGGTTCATGAGTTTTCGCACTTGGTTCACGAGTTCTCCTTTTAGTTCATGATTTCTCTCACTTGGTTCACGAGTTCTCCATTTTGACTTGGCGGTACGGGGGGATAGGTGGGGTGTCCGGAGATTGATGTGGCCGACTTTTTAAGTGACAATGGCGGCCCCGGAGATTTATGTGGCCGAGTTTATTAGTGCCAACGGCGGCCCCGGAGATAAGACCGGGCGGTTGCGAGTTCTCGAGCGGCTCGAGGAAGCGCCGGATCGGCGGCGGCGGGCGGACCGGAGGGCGGGCGGCTGGCAGTCCCCCCGGCGGCAAAAACGAATATGGCGGAAGTCCCGATGAGGCCGAGATTGGCTGCCTCGAACGTTCAACGTGTCGCATTTTCGGCAGGACATCCAGTAAGTCAACCCGCTGTAATGGCTGATTCGACAATTGCACCAAGTCCGAAAACCGGTCGGCGGAACCCCGGATGAGGTCGAGATTGACTCCCTCACACCGGCGGAGTGGCCCCGTTTTCGGAAGGACTTCCGGACACCTGCCCGCCACTACTTTTTGCCCGCCGCCGGTTAACGACTTGCCATCGGAAGTAGGTGAGGTCTGATTTGTGGCCCACCGCCGGTCCGTCTTGCGACTTTTCCGGCAGGACTACCGGTCCGACTACCGCCGACCAGCAAATCGCATTTCTGGTACGGGCAGTCCCGGACATGGTTAACGAGTTCCCCTCGGAGGTCTCCATGAGGATGTGATTTGTGGCCTTGCGCGGGGCCTTCGTGCGACAAATCCGGACTGACTACCGGGCCAACTCCCGCCTACATGAAAATAGTTTATTCTGTACGGGGGGATAGGTGGGGTGCCCGGAGATTTTCGGGAACACGATTTTCAGAGACACTTAGAAGATTGTGTGGTGTGTATAGTGCAAAGTATTGGAAAAGACATGGAAGCAACAGAGAGTGGTAAAACAGCGGGACTCTGGGTGAGAGTCGGCGGACTAATTTACCAAGATATGTACCAGAAAAGTGGAAAAAAGGTACAATAGAGAAATTGCACTTTAAGTCCAAAATGGTGCAGAAGGCACTGAGGAGACTTTAT
>JAXLNO010001340.1:0-7500 GCA_038087875.1 Malacoraja senta
GTTAGGTAAGGAGGAGGTACAGCTAGACCTGGGTGTCCTTGTACACCGGTCACTGAAAGTAGGCGTGCAGGTACAGCAGGCAGTGAAGAAAGCTAATGGAATGTTGGCCTTCATAACAAGTGGATTTCAGTATAGGAGTAAAGAGGTTCTTCTGCAGTTGTATAGGGCTCTGGTAAGACCACATCTGGAGTATTGTGTACAGTTTTGGTCTCCTAATTTGAGGAACGACATCCTTGTGATTGAGGCAGTGCAGCGTAGGTTCACGAGATTGATCCCTGGGATGGCGGGACTGTCATATGAGGCAAGATTGAAAAGACTGGGCTTGTATTCACTGGAGTTTAGAAGGATGAGGGGGGATCTTATAGAAACATATAAAATTATAAAAGGGCTGGACAAGCTAGATGCAGGAAAAATGTTCCCAATGTTGGGCGAGTTCAGAACTAGGGGCCACACAGTCTTAGAATAAAGGGGAGGTCATTTAAGACTGAGGTGAGAAAAAACTTTTTCACCCAGAGGGTTGTGAATTTGTGGAATTCCCTGCCACAGAGGGCAGTGGAGGCCAAGTCACTGGATGGATTTAAGAGAGAGTTAGATAGAGCTCTAGGAGCTAGTGGAGTCAAGGGATATGGGGAGAAGGCAGGCATGGGTTATTGATAGGGGACGATCAGCCATGATCACAATGAATGGCGGTGTTGGCTCGAAGGGCCAAATGGCCTCCTCCTGCACCTATTGTCTATGTTTCTATGTTTCTATGTATTTCTGTGCCTATATATCAATGAATTTAAGAAAGTATTTCTCCCTCTGTGATGTGTATATCTGGGACACATAGAGACTGAAAGAAACACTTCAATGGTCAGGGATATTTAAAAATGAACAACCTATTTGACAGGCAGTTATATTATTATAAATATATATTATTTTGTTGTTTACTCTGCCCCTTTGAGAAAATTAGACACCTATTGATGTTTTATTCCTCGGATTTCCAGACTGTAGTTCAGTTTGAGGACAGTGAAGCAAGCACCTGTTGGACACTTGCGAGGGAGATGACCGATGGGCCTCCGTTGTTAGTAACACCACCACCCAATATAGTGTCGCCACTGTTGTGCAGTCAGTTGTGTGTCCGCTGTGTGGCTACAACTGGGGAGGCCGATGACAGACAGAGCACATTTGAGATTACAGGTAGACAAAAATGCTGGAGAAACTCAGTGGATGCAGCAGCATAGAAACATAGAAACGTAGAAACATAGAAAATAGGTGCAGGAATAGGCCATTCGGCCCTTCGAGCCTGCACCGCCATTCAATATGATCATGGCTGATCATCCAACTCAGTATCCTGTACCTGCCTTCTCACCATACCCCCTGATCCCTTTAGCCACAAGGGCCACGTCTAACTCCCTCTTAAATATAGCTAATGAACTGGCCTCAACTACCTTCTGTGGCAGAGAATTCCACAGATTCACCACTCTCTGTTTAAAAAATGATTTTCTCATCTCAGTCCTAAAAGATGTCCCCTTTATCCTTAAACTGTGACCCCTTGTCCTGGACTTCCCCAACATCAGGAACAATCTTCCTGCATCTAGCCTGTCCAACCCCTTAAGAATTTTGTAAGTTTGTATAAGATCCCCCCTCAATCTTCAAATATTCCAGCGAGTACAAGCCGAGTCTATCCAGTCTTTCTTCATATGAAAGTCCTGACATCCCAGGGATCAGTCTGGTGAACCTTCTCTGTACTCCCTCTATGGCAAGAATGTCTTTCCTCAGATTAGGAGACCAAAACTGTACGCAATACTCCAGGTGTGGTCTCATCTATGGAGCGAAGGAAATAGGCAACGTTTCGTGCCGAAACCCTTCAACAGACTGATAGGGGGTGGGGGGAGAAGAAAGGAAAAAGGAGAAGGAGGAGCCCGAGGGCTGAGGGAGAGCTGGGAAGGGGAGGAGACAGCAAGGGCTAACAAAATTGGGAGAATTCAATGTTCATGCCCCCCAGGATGCAGACTCCCCAAGCGGAATATGAGGTGCTGTTTCTCCAATTTCCGGTGTTGCTCACTCTGGTCATGGAGGAGGCCCAGGAGAGAAAGTTCGGATACGGAATGGGAGGGGGAGTTGAAGTGCTGAGCCACCGGGAGGTCAGGTTGGTTATTGCAGAGGTGTTCGGCGAAACAATCGCCAAGCCTCCGCTTACAGAACCGGTAATTCCAGTGGTGTGTCAAATGATCATGGAAACAGCACGGAAACAGGCCCTTCGCCCCGACTCATCCAGGCAGATTGAGGACTATCTACCTTAATCTCATTCCCTTGTATTTGTTCCATTCATACCCATATCCCTGATATATGATGAAATAATGGATTGACCGGGGTAATATGCACTGCAATTTGGAAGGATGAGAGGCCATCTGTTCGAAACATATAAAATTCTTAAAGGATTGGGCAGGCGAGATGCGGAAAAATGTTCCAGATGTTGGTGGAGTCCAGAACCAGGTGGTCACAGTTTAAGAATAAGGGGTAGGCGATTTAAGACTGAGGGTGGAACTGAGAAATGGGAAAGGTGTAGCAACAATTATAGGGGTGTATTATAGACCGCCAAATGGGGAGCGAGAATTGGAAGAGCAAATATGTAAGGAGATAGCAGATATTAGTAGTAAGCACAAGGTAGTGATTGTGGGAGATTTCAATTTTCCACACATAGACTGGGAAACACATTCTGTAAAAGGGCTGGATGGTTTGGAGTTTGGAAAATGTGTGCAGGATAGTTTTTTGCAGCAATACATAGAGGTACCTACTAGAGAAGGGGCAGTGCTGGACCTCCTGTTAGGAAATGAGACAGGGCAGGTGGCAGAGGTATGCTTCGGGGAGCACTTCGGGTCCAGTGATCACAATACCATTAGTTTCAATATAATTATGGAGAGGGTCAGAACTGGACCTCAGGTTGAGATTTTTGATTGGAGAAAGGCTAACTTTGAGGAGATGCGAAAGGATTTAAAAGGAGTGAATTGGGACATGTTGTTTTATGGGAAGGATGTAGAAGAGAAATGGAGGACATTTAAAGGTGACATTTTAAGAGTACAGAATCTTCATGTCCCTGTTCGGTTGAAAGGAAATAGTAAAAATTGGAAGGAGCTACCTTGTGCTTACTACTAATAAGGAGCCATGGTTTTCACAGGAAATTGGACACTTGGTTCGGAAAAAGAGAGAGATCTACAACAATTATAGGCAGCATGGAGTAAATGAGGTGCTTGAGGAGTATAAAGAATGTAAAATGAATATTAAGAAATAAATTAGAAAAGCTAAAAGAAGATATGAGGTTGCTTTGGTAAGGTGAAAGTAAATCCAAAGGGTTTCTACAGCTATATTAATAGCAAAAGGATAACAAGGAATACAATTGGTCCATTAGAGAGTCAGAGTGGACAGCTATCTGCAGAGCCAAAAGAGATGGGGGAGATATTGAACAATTTCTTTTCTTCGGTATTCACCAAGGAGAAGGATATGGAATTATGTGAGGTAAGGGAAACAAGCAGAGTAGCAATGGAAACTGTGAGATTCAAAGAAGAAGAGGTGCGGACACTTTTGAAAAATATGAAAAGTCTCCAGGTCCTGACAGGATATTCCCTAGGACATTGAGGGAAGTTAATGTAGAAATAGCAGGGGCTATGACAGAAATATTTCAAATGTCATTAGAAACGGGAATAGTGCCGGAGGATTGGCGTACTGCGCATGTTGTTCCGTTGTTTAAAAAGGGTTCCAAGAGTAAACCTAGCAATTATAGACCTGTTAGTTTGACGTCAGTGGTGGGCAAATTAATGGAAAGTATACTTAAAGATATTATATATAAGCATCTGGATAAGCAGGGTCTGATTAGGAACTGTCAACATGGATTTGTGCCTGGAATGTCATGCTTGACTAATCTTCTTGAATTTTATGAAGAGGTTACTAGGGAAATTGATGAGGGTAAAGCAGTGGATGTTGTCTATCTGGACTTCAGTAAGGCCTTTGACAAGGTTCCTCATGGAAGGTTGGTTAAGAAGATTCAATTGTTGGGTATTAATGGTGGAGTAGCAAGATGGATTCAACAGTGGCTGAATGGGAGATGCCAGAGAGTAATGGTGGATGGTTGTTTGTCAGGTTGGAGGCCGGTGAGTAGTGGGGTGCCTCAGGGTTCTGTGTTGGGTCCACTGTTGTTTGTCATGTACATCAATGATCTGGATGATGGTGTGGAAAATTGGATTAGTAAGTATGCAGATGATACTATGATTGGTGATGTTGTGGATAATGAAGTAGATTTTCAAAGTCTACAGAGAGATTTAGGCCATTTGGAAGAGTGGGCTGAAAGATGGCAGATGGAGTTTCATGCTGACAAATGTGAGGTGCTACATCTCGGCAGGACAAATCAAAATAGGACGTACATGGTAAATGGTAGCGAATTGAGAAATGCAGTTGAATAGAGGGATCTAGGAATAACTGTGCATAGTACAAGGCATTGGTGAGGCCAATTCTGGAGTATGGAGTACAATTTTGGTCGCCTAATTTTAGGAAGGATGTCAACAAAATAGAGAGAGTACAGAGGAGATTTACTAGAATGTTGCCTGGGTTTCAGCAACTAAGTTACAGAGAAAGGTTGAACAAGTTAGGTCTTTATTCTTTGGAGCGCAGAAGGTTAAGAGGGGACTTGATAGAGGTCTTTAAAATTATGAGAGGGTTAGACAGAGTTGACGTGGATAAGCTTTTCCAATTGAGAGTAGGGAAGATTCAAACAAGGGGACATGACTTGAGAATTAAGGGACAGAAGTTTAGGGGGTACATTAGGGGGGACTTCTTTATTCAGAGAGTGGTAGCTGTGTGGAATGAGCTTCCAGTGGAAGTGGTGGAGGCTGGTTCGATGTTATACTTTAAAAATAGATTGGCTGGGTATATGGGCGGGAAAGGAATGGAGGGTTATGGTCTGAGTGCAGGTATATGGGACTAGGGGGAAGTTTGAAAAAAAAAGAAAGGAAAAAAAAGTGTTCGTCACGGACTTGAAGGGCCGAGATGGCCTGTTTCCGTGCTGTTATGGTTATACACCAGTGATTGAAACTAGGCATGCAGGTGCAGCAGGCAGTGAAGAAAGCGAGTGGTATGTTAGCATTTATAGCAAAAGGATTTAAGTTTAGGAGCAGGGAGGTTCCACTGCAGTTGTACAGGGTCTTGATGAGACCACACCTGGAGTATTGCGTACAGTTTTGGTCTCCTAATCTGAGGAAATACATTCTTGCCACCGAGGGAGTACAGAGAAGGTTCACAAGACTGATTCCTTGGATGGCAGGACTTTCATATGAACAAAGACCGGATAGACTCGGCTTGTACTCGCTAGAATTTAGAAGATTGAGGGGGGATCTTATAGAAACTTACAAAATTCTTAAGGTGTTGGACAGGCTAGATGCAGGAAGATTGTTCCCGATGTTGGGGAAGTCCAGAACAAGGGGCCACACAGTTTAAGGATAAGGGGGAAGTCTTTTAGGACCGAGATGAGAAAAAAACATATTTCACACAGAGAGTGGTGAATCTGTGAAATTCTCTGCCACAGAAGGTAGTTGAGGCCAGTTCATTGGCTATATTTAAGAGGGAGTTAGATGTGGCCCTTGTGGATAAATGGATCAGGGGGTATGGAGAGAAGGCAGGTACAGGATACTGAGATGGATGATCAGCCATGATTGTATTGAATGGCGGTGCAGGCTCGAAGGGCCGAATGGCCTCCTCCTGCACCTATTTTCTATGTTTCTATATTTGTTTATATTTCTTCCTCTCACATGCAGTATATGAGATTATCTGGCCTCGAAGGCAGGCATAAAGAGCCTCCCAGGTCGTCGCTAAGTGCATGTTCAGAATATTATTAGTTTCCGTAAAGGTGTCTATTTGTTGAGAAATATATATTTTGAGGGACTCCCTAGATAGCAACGGAGGATCAACCTGCCATGTGCGTCGAGGTCTCGGGCAGTCCAGGCAGCCTATATCTCGTTGCACAGGGCTGTGGTCAAAAATAACAATACTTTCTCTCTTCTTAATGATGTTCCAAACAGTTGATTTGGGTAATCCTAAGGTTTGGCTGATGTCTCGAACAGTTTTATTCTTGTTTCTCAGTCTCATAATGGCTTCTTTGACTTTCATTGGCACAACTTTGGTCCTCATGTTGATAAACAGCAATAAAAGTTTCCAAAGGTGATGGAAAGACTAGAGGAAAGACTAGGTGCTGAGAGCTCTCTTATACCTGCATTAAGTCACGTCAAGTCACATTTATTTATATAGCACATTTAAAAAACAACTCTCCTTGGCCAATGTGCTTTTGTTATAAGAATAGTATAAACAAACAAACTACATACATATATACATATAGCCCTCGCTCAGAGGACGTCAAGAAAGGCTTGGGAGTATAGATACGTTTTTAGTCTTGACTTAAAGGAGTCGATGGAGGAGGCAGTTCTGATGGGAAAGGGGATGCTGTTCCACAGTCTAGAGGCTGCAACCGCAAAGGCGCGGTCGCCCCTGAGCTTATGCCTAGACCGCGGGATATTCAGCAACCCCAAGTCGGCCGATCTGAGGGGCCTGGAGGTGGAGTGGTGGGTGAGAAGACTTTTAATGTAGGTGGGGGCAAGCCCATTGAGGGCTTTGTAGACATAGAGGAGGATCTTGAAATGTATACGGAACCGTACAGGGAGCCAGTGGATCGGGGTGATGTGGTCCCTTTTTCGGGTGCCCGTCAGGAGTCTCGCTGCAGCGTTTTGGACCAGTTGCAGGTGGGACAGGGAAGATTGGCTGATGCCAGTGTAAAGGGAGTTGCAGTAATCTAGGCGGGAGGAGATGAATGTGTGGATGATCTTTTCGAGGTCATCAAAGTGTAGGAATTGTTTTATTTTAGCTCTCGTCCGAAGGAGGCAATTAAAAACACCCGAGCAATTCCAAACTCCGTGTGTCGCAAACATTATGGTGCCCTGAAATGGACGGACTATGCATAAACACAGCTGCAATTTCTACATGTTGAACTCAAAATGTATAAAAATACCCTTTAATAAAACCTGACAATGTGCACTTTAACCACATGTGTTTTTTTCTATTACAAATCTCAAACTGTGGAGTACAGAGACAGGCCACGACAGCAGCAGCGGTAGGCCAGGGCAGCGGCCCACAACAACAATACTAGCCAACACCTATCAAGCCACCCACTCTGACCCCGCCTGAAGCCGTTCCCTCCTCCTGCTGCAGGACACTTCCCCCTCCCCCCCCCACAGGCCTTCGACAACCCCCGCTTGAAGCCGCCCCCTCCCCCGGCTGTAGGACACTCTCCCTCGTCCATTGGCCCCCGACAGCCCCCGCCTGAAGCCGCCCCCCTTCCCCGGCTGCAGGATGCTCCACCCCGAGGATGGGGACGGCTTCAGGCGGAAGCGGGCGGCGGGAGGGGGGGCGGCTTCAGGCGGGGTCAGAGTGGGTGGCTTGATAGGTGTTGGCTAGTATTGTTGTTGTGGGCCGAAGGGA
>JAXLNO010001340.1:17500-22500 GCA_038087875.1 Malacoraja senta
TTAACAATGTCTTGTGTACTTATGTATCGAATATAGACATGAACAACTATGGGATTTATTTGGGTTGAACAGCCATGATCACAATGAATGGCGGTGCTGGCTCGAAGGGCCGAATGGCCTCCTCCTTCACCTATTTTCTATGTTTCTATGCAACACAGGGAAAGGCAAAGTCTGGGTCGAACATGATGTCAAGATAAATTAGTGTAATCTGCTTACTCAAATTGATGGAGATCTCTCAGGTTTTTGCACATCCACATGCCCATACAAATGCCTCATAAACTCCATTGATACTAACAGCCTCCATCACCGACACGAGAAGAACATTTCAATAGACAATAGACAATAGGTGCAGGAGCAGGCCATTTGGCCCTTCGAGCCAACACCGCCATTCAATGTGATCATGGCTGATCGTCCCCAATCAGTACCCCGTTCCTGCCTTCTCCCCATATTCCCTGACTCCGCTATTTTTAAGAAACCTATCTATCTCTCTCTTGAAAGATTCCAGAGAACCGGCCTCCACCGCCCTCTGAGGCAGAGAATTCCACAGACTCACCACTCTCCGTGAGAAAAAGTGTTTCCTCGTCTCCGTTCTAAAAAAATTCAGGCATCGGTCGCCCTCGACATATAGAAACATGCCCCACACATCTCAATTGAACTTTGCCCTCTTCCATCCAGCCTTTGCATTTTCACCAACATGCTAACATTTCAACGCCCTCTTCAAATCCTTTGCATCCTGGAGCGGGGGGCAGTACAGTACTCAATGGGTCAGGCAGCATTTGTGATGCGGATAGACAGGCGTTGTTTCTCGATGGGCTATTCCCCCAGATCTTCGCGGTTCCGATACAAAACGCCGTCTGTCCATTCCCTGCACAGTTTCTGCTCGACTCGCAGATTTGTTCCATCAATTTGTGTTTTCCACGCATTGTTTACGTCGGCTTCAGATCATCTGCGGCAAATCTAACGTCGTCAGATATGATGAGAAATGCAGCCGTCAAATAATGACAGAAAAGGTATGTCATAGCGCGAAGTGTGCCAGTGCCTGTCCCACTGTACGAGGTAATTCAAGAGCTCTCCCGAGTTAAAAATAAATCTAACTCGTGGTCAGCACGTAGAATGTACGTAGCGGGTACGTCGGAGCTCGGGGACGTATCTTAGCGGCTCGTACCGATAACGGCGGGTACTCGGGAAACGCGGTAAGCTCGTGAAGACTCGTGAAGATTTTTCAACACGTTGAAACGAGAAGAAAACATATAGCACATTTAAAATCAAGTCTCGTTGACCAAAGTGCTGTAGACCAGAGCAGATACTAATGTCCTACATACAATGGTACACAGAGCTAACAATACATACACAAACTGTTTGCAGCGCTCCCTCAGAGGGCCTCAAAAACGCTATTGGGTAGAAATAGGTGTTGAGACTCGATATAAAGAAGTCGATGGCGGGGGTAGTTCTGATGAGGAGAGGGATGCTGTTCCACAGTCTAGGTGCTGCAACCGCAAAAGCGCGGTCACCCCTGAGCTTAAACCTAGACCGCGAGATAGTCAGTAGCCCCAAGTCGGCCGACCTGAGGGACCTGGAGGTAGAATGGTGGGTTAGAAGATGTTTGATACAGGAGGGGGCAAGCCCGTTAGGGTGATTGGACGGGTGCATTTATAGGAAAGGTTAAAATGAATGTCGGGG
This sequence comes from Malacoraja senta, assembly GCA_038087875.1. Taxonomy (NCBI): domain Eukaryota; kingdom Metazoa; phylum Chordata; class Chondrichthyes; order Rajiformes; family Rajidae; genus Malacoraja; species Malacoraja senta. The sequence goes on from JAXLNO010001340.1 coordinate 19,181, forward strand.
AATCGCGGGCAAATCGGACTCGCGTTGACGGCGCATCTCGGTTAGCAGAGATGAATTGAGCCAAAGTGACAGATTCAGTGATGTATGATTCTATAACTTCTACGAGTGATGGTTCAAATGGCCATTGCAAGCTTTTCCGTGTGAGTATGTGCGTAGTGGAGATTCTGAGCAGTTGAATGGGAATATTGGGAGGAGAAACACTGATGGGTGCAAATGTATGTTGAACTATCGGCGTGGATCAGAGGGTCACGGACGTACAAGTGCACGAATTGCACTCACTGGGAATTTAACCGCGTTGATCAGCTCAGCCCTGAATTTACTCTGGGTCACCACGTAAATACACGTGTTGGTGCAGGTGCTGAGCAGCTGCAGGAACCCCGACGTGACCGTTGTGATATAGTAATAACCGGTGGGGGTGTAGTCAACTCGCATCCTCGCAATACCCGTAAAGATGTAAAATATGGCCTGTGTTGCCCACAGCAGGACGAAAGTGCCCGTGATACTGAAGAGTAAAACGATGGACTTCCTGCGGTTCTCCATCTCCGGGTCGTTGTCATTCTCTCCGTTGCCTTTTCCCCGGAGCCCCCTGCGGACTCTGCTGGCCGCCACAATCCGCCTGACCGTCAGCACATTGAGCAGAAGGATCAGAAAGAACGGGATACAAGGGGTTAGAACGCGGTGTGTGACATTATATGCGATCCATGCAGCCGACGTATAGAAGGTGGGTTTGGTGTTGCAACCCCAGGGAAGATTATCAAACACGTGGCCAGGTACTATTGTAAAACACCGGGGGACGTTCTCTAAACAGCCCAGCACACTCACTGCCCCGATAATCACAGCCGCCGTTCTCTCAGTGCAATATCTTGTTTTCAGCTTCTCACAGCAAATAGCCACAAACCGATCGAAGGTGAAGGCGACCGTCAGCCAGACAGAGACCGCGGTGGATGCAAAGACCAGGAATGAGATAGTCGTGCACACGGGAGTAATGTTCAGCAAAGAATACGGGATGTGAACTAGAATAGTCTGACGGAGAAACGGATCGGTGATGCCGACCAGGAGATCAGACGCTGCCATGGCCACCAGGTAGACTGTGATGCATTTGGAGAGACCGCATTTACCTCGACAGAGAATCACAATCGCCAACAAGTTCACTGTGAAGGAGAGAAGAGATATTACTGACATAAGGCCCGCACAAAAGTATCTGAGGAACATTGTCTGATTGGAAGGTTTTCAAACTTCAAATTTGATTGACCAAATGACCTTTAGCCCAGACCACGTTCAGAGACTACAGCCTTTGGACCACGGTGTCCACGCACCTCATCAAACACCAATGTATATTACGGTCACAGGTTTTAATACTGCCCATATTCTTATGAACTGTCTCCAGATTGTAGCATCCATCTACACTGTTCCATGGACAGTAGTTACAGAAACCATTAATAGGCAGGTCAATTGCATGCGGGAGGAAACATGCGCACAGACAAGATTAGCGTGGAGTCGGAAGACTTACGATGAAACATTGCTCATAAAGCACGGGAGGGTGGAGATTGAACCTGCGTCGCCGAAACTGTGTGACACCGGCAGTCAGGCAAGGAAATCGCTATCAAAACATGGGGGGGGGGGACGGTGACATCGGAAGCTGACCTGGTTGGTGACCGACTCCAGCAACAGCAGCTTCGTCCGCCTCGAATGGTGGGGCTTGAATCGGCCCGTTCGCGGGGCCTTTCATCGGCCGGCGGGGGCTTCAACATGGGGAGCCTCGATCGCCTGGATGCAGCAGGTTGATTTTAAGCCGCGCTGGGCGATGAAAGCACCCGCGAACTGGCCGGTTCGAACCTTAGAAAGCTTCTGATAAATTCCGGATTACAAAACATAAGTGGGATTGTCCCCCACCTCTCAAAGCACCGGGGGGGGGGGGGTGCTCCCGTCCCTCCCTAGAATTTCCGCCCATGCAGGCAGTACTGACTGTGGCACGATGGCGAAGATGTACAGATACATCTGCGGATATAATTCGAATATACAGATCGTCCGAAGGAGAAGATATCAAAATACATAACATTAACTGATATAAAATTACGTGACAGCATCTGTTTACATCTGAGTTAACATCTGACATTCACTTGCTTTATCTCATGAGCTGTAGCATTACAGGTCTAACGCGGGATTACGCTTCACGCAGCGACGAGTGCAGAAAATATATCGATTATATATTCAGTTGAGCAGGTTTGTCCGATTGGGAACACATGTCATTTCACTAACACGTTTCAGACTCTCCACGGAAGGAACCCAAGTTGCCATTCTCACAGCTCCTGACCAACATACCAGTGTGGGATTATCTGATACCTGCTCGCTGGTCAGGGCTCTGGCCGGCGCAATCAGTACAGACAGTGATCCAGGCCAGGATAAACAACGGGCATGACGTACACATTGCGGCAGTTACAGTAGGAACATGGATGTCGAACCAAATTAAACAAGTGAATTATTGAAACACAAACAATGTTTGTTTAACGTCGGCACCGCCGGAGTTTACGGAATGTCTCACAGCTAATGCGCGTACATGAAAATCAGAGACAAACCAAATTACCGAAAACAGCGACAGCCGCTATTGTAGGGTAATATATATCTTCAATTCGATAGATCAATGGATATCCCATAGCTGGAAGACACAATTAACTCCTGTGGCTCCGTCAGTCCGTCATCGCTGTAGCTCTGTGGCGATGCCTTCTGGTGGGCACCGAGATATATAGAGCGATAGGTCTCCAGCGACATGACCTCATACATGCTGATTGACATTAGTGACACTCACGGAACAAACACCTTGCGCCACAGCCATTGACTCCACCATGGGAGATGACTAGCGAATAATTTAAGGATCGAGTAAAAAAAAAACACGAAGCGCGTCGTTGAAAACAGAATCTGAAGAATGGTCACTATCCGAAACGTCACCTATACACGTTCTCCAAAAATGTTGCCTGACCCTCTGTTACACCAGCACTTTGTGTACTTTTCACTGAAAACAAGAATTTATGCTTTCCAATGAAAGAATGGTCCATGACACTGTGTTATTTCATTTAATGTTGGTGTGGTTTCGATGGACATCTCCAGTGAACCCATCTACCATTCCAGTTTAGGTTTCCCCCCCAAAATAAATCATAATTCATACCATGACATCACTGATATTGCAAGACAGATGCTGAAATGTTCATAGAAACATAGAAACATGGACGATAGGTGCAGGAGGATGACACCCGGCCCTTCGAGCCAGCACCGCCATTCATTGTGATCATGGCTGATCGTCCCCAATCACTAACCCGTGCCTG
>JAXLNO010001340.1:27500-32500 GCA_038087875.1 Malacoraja senta
AACCAACATGTAGAGGAACCAACGAGAGAGCAGGCTATTCTAGACTGGGTATTGAGTAATGAGGAAGGGTTAGTTAGCAGACTTGTTGTGCGTGCCCCCTTGGGCAAGAGTGATCATAATATGGTTGAGTTCTTCATTAGGATGGAGAGTGACATTGTTAATTCAGAAACAACGGTTCTGAACTTACAGAAAGGTAACTTTGAGGGTATGAGACGTGAATTGGCCAAGATTGACTGGCAATTAGTTCTAAAAGGGTTGACGGTGGATATGCAATGGAAGGCATTTAAAGACTGCATGGATGAACTACAAAAATTGTTCATCCCAGTTTGGCAAAAGAATAAATCAAGGAAGGTAGTGCATCCGTGGATAACAAGGGACATCAGGGATAGTATCAAAGCAAAAGATGATGCGTACAAATTAGCCAGAAAAAGCAGCATACCAGAGGATTGGGAGAAATTCAGAGACCAGCAGAGGAGGACAAAGGGCTTAATTAGGAAAGGGAAAATAGATTATGAAAGGAAACTGGCAGGGAACATAAAAACTGACTGCAAAAGTTTTTATAGATATGTGAAGAGAAAGAGATTAGTTAAATCAAATGTAGGTCCCTTGCAGTCAGAAACAGGTGAATTGATCATGGGGAACAAGGATATGGCAGACCAATTGAATAACTACTTTGGTTCCGTCTTCACTAAGGAAGACATAAATAATCTGCCGGAAATAGCAGGGGGCCGCGGGTCAAAGGAGATGGAGGAACTGAGTGAAATCCAGGTTAGTCGGGAAGTGGTGTTGGGTAAATTGAATGGATTAAAGGCCGATAAATCACCAGGGCCAGATAGGCTGCATCCCAGAGTACTTAAGGAAGTAGCTCCAGAAATAGTGGATGCATTAGTGATAATTTTTCAAAACTCTTTAGATTCTGGCGTAGTTCCTGAGGATTGGAGGGTAGCAAACGTAACCCCACTTTTTAAGAAGGGAGGCAGAGAGAAAACGGGGAATTACAGACCAGTTAGTCTGACATCGGTAGTGGGGAAACTGCTAGAGTCAGTTATTAAAGATGGGATAGCAGCACATTTGGAAAGTGGTGAAATCATTGGACAAAGTCAGCATGGATTTACGAAAGGTAAATCGTGTCTGACGAATCTTATAGAATTTTTCGAGGATGTAACTAGTAGAGTGGATAGGGGAGAACCAGTGGATGTGTTGTATCTGGACTTTCAGAAGGCTTTCGACAAGGTACCACATAAGAGATTAGGATACAAACTTAAATCACACGGTATTGGGGGTTCAGTATTGATGTGGATAGAGAACTGGCTGGCAAACAGGAAGCAAAGAGTAGGAGTAAACGGGTCCTTTTCACAATGGCAGGCAGTGACTAGTGGGGTACCGCAAGGCTCAGTGCTGGGACCCCAGCTATTTACAATTTATATTAATGATCTGGACGAGGGAATTGAAAGCAACATCTCGAAGTTTGCGGATGACACTAAGCTGGGGGGCAGTGTTAGCTGTGAGGAGGATGCTAGGAGACTGCAAGGTGACTTGGATAGGCTGGGTGAGTGGGCAAATGTTTGGCAGATGCAGTATAATGTGGATAAATGTGAGGTTATCCACTTTGGTAGCAAAAACGGGAAGGCAGACTATTATCTAAATGGTGGCCGATTAGGAAATGGGGAGATGCAGCGAGACCTGGGTGTCATGGTACACTAGTCATTGAAAGTAGGCATGCAGGTGCAGCAGGCAGTGAAGAAAGCGAATGGTATGTTGGCCTTCATAGCAAGAGGATTTGAGTATAGGAGCAGGGAGGTTCTACTGCAGTTGTACAGGGTCTTGGTGAGACCACACCTGGAGTATTGCGTACAGTTTTGGTCTCCAAATCTGAGGAAGGACATTATAGCCATAGAGGGAGTGCAGAGAAGGTTCACCAGACTGATTCCTGGGATGTCAGGACTTTCATATGAAGAAAGACTGGATAGACTTGGCTTATACTCGCTAGAATTTAGGAGATTGAGAGGGGATCTTATAGAAGCGTACAAAATTCTTATGGGGTTGGACAGGCTAGATGCAGGAAGATTGTTCCCGATGTTGGGGAAGTCCAGGACAAGGGGTCACAGCTTAAGGATAAGGGGGAAATCCTTTAAGACCGAGATGAGGAAAAACTTTTTCACACAGGGAGTGGTGAATCTCTGGAACTCTCTGCCACAGAGGGTAGTTGAGGCCAGTTCATTGGCTATATTTAAGAGGGAATTAGATGTGGCCCTTGTGGCTAAAGGGATCAGGGGGTATGGAGAGAAGGCAGGTACGGGATACTGAGTTGGATGATCAGCCATGATCGTATTGAATGGCGGTGCAGGCTCGAAGGGCCGAATGGCCTACTCCTGCACCTATTTTCTATGTATCTATGTATCTATGATACTTAACTAAAACTCATCTTGTCCTCTTCCGGATTGCGCTTTATTTACATTTGCGCAAAGACGGTCCCCGATAACGCTACGACCCCCCACCCCCCCCCCCCCGCCTTACTCGCCGTTCCCCTGTGCCACAAGCGCACTAAGGTTTCTTCCGATCGGTGGAATATTACAAAAGTTACGAATGTTTAAAAATTGTAATATCAGCAGATTGGTCTTCTCTCCTGTCAAACGCCGGGACGACCACGCCACTTCCGGCACCCGCTGTCAATCACCGGGGCGAGGAGAATAAAGCAACGGAGCCCCGCGGCCCTGAGCCCCGCGGTCGTCCCGAATCCGTCCTGAATCCGTCCCGAATCCGTCCCGAACCCGTCCCGCCGCGAAGCCATCCCGCCGCGAAGCCATCCGGAAGCCAGTGAGCCCCGAAGACGTCCCGAAGCCGGTGAGCCCCGAAGCCGCCCCAAAGCCGCCCCAAAGCCGCCCCGAAGACGTCCCGAAGCCGTCCCGAAGTCGGTGAGGCCGGAGCCATCCCGAAGCCGGTGAGCCCCGAAGCCGCCCCGAAGCCGGTGAGCCCCGAAGCCGCCCCAAAGCCGTCCCGAAGCCGTCCCGAAGTCGGTGAGCTCCGCAGCCGCCGGGGAGCCTAGGAGCCGCCCCGAGTCGAGGAACCCAGGAGGCGGTCCGGAGTGGGGAGCCGTCCGGAGCCTGGCCGACTGCTGCAACCTCCAGATCCTGCGGAAGTAAGGAGTGAGTGTGGGGGGGATTGAGGGAGCCGGGCGCTGGCGGGGGCCGGGCGCTGGCCGGGGCACAGCACCACCGCACACACATCCACGCACTCCCCTCCCCTAGCACACACCCCTCCCCAAAACGTAGGCCACGGTAGCGCCCCCCCCCCGGCCCCCACCTGAAACCGTCGCCCTCCCCGTCCCCAGCTGCAGGACTAGCCCAAGAAAAGTCTATTCGGCCCACAATGCGTGTACTAGCCCTCCGGAAACCAGTCCCTTCTACCCACAACACCTATACCAGCCCTCCAGAACCTCCCCCCACTCTGGCCTGCGCCTGAAGCCATTCCCCTCCCCCGATTGCAGGACGCCCCCCCCCACTGTCCACCGACAGCCCCTGCCTGAAGCCGTCACCCTCCCCGGGTATAGGTCGCTGCCGCCCCCTCAACTGCCAGCCCCCGCCTGAAGCCGTTCCCCACCCACGGCTGTAGGACGCTCCACCCCGCCGCCGACAGCCCCCGCCTGAAGCTGTCCCTGTCCCCCTGATGCAGGCGCCCCATCCCGCCCTCCTACCCCGGCTGTGGGTCGCTCGCCCCACCACCACCACCGGCCCCGACAGCCTCCGCCTGAAGCTGCTCCCCTCGCCGGCTGTAGGAAGCTCACCCTGGCCCCCGAAGTCTCCCACCTGAAGCTGTCCCCCTCCCCCAGCTGCAGGACGCTCGCCACCCCCCCCCCCCACTGGCCCCGACAACCCACGCCTGAAGCTGTCCCTGTCCCCCTGCTTCAAGACCCCCCCCCCGCCAACCGGCCGCGACAAACCCCGCCTGAAGCCGTCCCCGTCCCCCTGCTGCAAGATCATCCCCCCCAACCGGCCACGATAGCCCCCGCCTGAAGCCGTCCCCCCCCCTCCCGGCTGCCGGATGTTCCCCTCTCCGCCACCGGCTCCGACAGCCCCCGTCTGAAGCCCTAACCCCACCCAACTGCCCCAGACAGCCGCCGCCTGAAGCCGTGCCCCTCCCCCAGCTGTTGGACGCTCCTCCTGAAGCCGTCCCAATCCCCCGGCTGCAGGATTTCCCTCCCCCAGCTGCAGGTCTCTCGCACCCCCCCCAACCAGTCCCTGAGAGCCCCCGACTGAAGCCGTCCTCGTCCCCGGTTACAGGACGCTCCCGCTGCCCCCCAACTGAAGCCGTCCCCGTCCCCAGCTGCAGGACACTTTCCCCCCTCCGCCCCCACCGGCCCCCGCCTGAAGCCGTCCGTGTCCCCAGCTGCAGGATGCACCCTACAGGCCCCCTCCTGTAGCCGGTGGGGAGCGGTAGCGGCAGGCCACGGCAGCGGAAGGCCACGGCAGCGGCAGGCAGCGGAAGGCCACCGCAGCGGCAGCGGAAGGCCACCGCAGCGGGTAGCGGTAGGTCACGGCAGCGCTACCTAGTTTCAATTGCAGCCGAATATGCGATTGAGAGAGAGAGAGAGAGAGAAGGCGACTATTCTCATTTTTGTTGAAAGTTGAAGAAGACGAGATTTGAAAGAATGAAAACGATGAAATTGTAATGCCAGAAGACATGGTTCTATCAGCAAAAACATTGTATTGGTTTCATCTATCCCGCATTTGACAATCCTGTAGAATTATTCTCCGACAATTGTATCTTGGTTCCGCACAACGATACGATGAGAAGCATCAATTCTCCATGTATCAGATGCTTCCTTGGATTATTAAGGAGTACTTTTCCATCAATGATGTCACTTGGAAGCCTTGGAAGCCTTACCCCACTACTCAAACCTCACGTCAAAAACCGTGGCGTGATATTTGACTCAGCACTGAAATTCGACAAACAAGTCAATGCCGTGGTAAAAGATTGCTTCTTTCAGCTTCGGACGATAG
>JAXLNO010001341.1:0-162940 GCA_038087875.1 Malacoraja senta
GAGAGAGGGTCCCGACCTAAAGCTATCCATGTTTTCCAGAGATGCTGCCTGACCCACTGAATTACATCAGTACTTTGTATCTTTTTTTTTGTAAACCAGCATCTGCAGTTCCTTGTCTCTCCGGTGTCAACTGTGCGGTGATATGACACAGATTTATGGTATAAGTTTGTTGGTATACTGAATTGGGCCAGTTCATAACATGTCTTCCACCTCAATATCCCCTTATGTGACACAGTTTTACTTTAGTCTGAAGACTTTAGAGATACAGTGTGGGAACAACCCCTTCAGCCCATCGAGTCTGCGCCAACCAGCGATTGCCCCATACACTACCACTTGGTTAGAAATGTGGTTAGAAATGCATCCATTTCAGTTTTATTGAAACATGTTCCAGATGTTGGGAGAGTCCAGAACCAGGGGCCACAGTTTAAGAATAAGGGGTAAGCCATTTAGAACGGGGATGAGGAAAAACTTTTTCACACAGTGAGTTGTGAATCTGTGGAATTCTCTGCCTCAGAAGGCGGTGGAGGCCAGTTCTCTGGAGGCTTTCAAGAGAGAGTTAGATAGAGTTCTTAAAGATAGCGGAGTCAGGGGATATGGGGAGAAGGCAGGAACGGGGTACTAATTGTTGATGATCAGCCATGATAACATTGAATGGTGGTGCTGGCTCGAAGGATCAAATGGCCTACTCCTGCACCTTTTGTCTATTGACTATTGACACTATCCTGCATGGATATGAGAAACATTGTATTTCCATGCTTAATGAAGTTCAGACTTCTTGAGATCGGCTTTCAATGGCTCTACTTTTTGGCAGTCACACCATTGCCTCATAACACTTACATGGGGAAATAATGAATTCATGTGGAAAGTAGGGAGAGGAGCTGTTTGCGTGACACTTGGTACATCTGCTTTGAATGAATATTTTGGCCTAGAGATCCATCAATATAACATCCGTCTTCGAAGCATAACACAGGCGTTTATGCGTCCAATATGGTGGGTGATGACGATACCCATTCCAGAGCAGAAACCCGCCTCATGCTGTTTTGGGAAAGGCGTGGTATTGAAGTCCAATGCTTGTGCTTTGGCTGACATATAAGTGCAAATAAGGTACTTCTGACTAATTCAAGACCATTTCAATGAATACAGCAGTCCTCTGCATTTATGGTAACCAAATCCCCAAGTAAGATCTCTAGCATAACACCACTGGCTGCATGAAACACACTCATTGCTCGTGTAAATATACCTGGCTACCCTTAATGTGTAAAGGTTCCCTTCCTTGGTACTTGGACAGAATGAAAGGGAAGGATTTCTTGGAGCGCCTGTTTCCATGCTGTATCTCTAAACTAAACTAAACCAATCTTGCCTCTTAAATCTCAAACATTACTTCCGGATTCAGGAACAGTTTCTTCCCAGCTGTTATCAGGCAACCGAATGGTCCTCTCATCAGCTAGAGTATGGTCCTGACCTCCCAACTACCTCATTGGAGACTTTGAACTATCTTTAATCGGACTTCAATGCGATATATTGCACTAAATGTTTAACCCTTTATCCGTGCACTGTGTTCAGCTTGACTGTATTCATATATAGTCTTTCCTTTAACTAGATAGCAAACATAAGCTTTTCACTATATCTTGGTACACGTGACAATAATAAACAAACTAAACTAGACTGCGAACCCTTAACACTGGACTGAAATTTCAAAGCAGGCAAGAGATGGTGGGGTGATGTCGGCAATAAAGACTTTTAAATGAGATGTTAAAGCATTAGCTTATTCAAGTGGCAGTAAAAGATTGCATGGATCTATTCAAAGGGCAGGGATTTTTCCTGGCTAATGTACCCTAATTACAGGGAACCCCCCATTGTTACACAGACTTTTGATGCACATATCTCAATAGAACAAATCTGCTGCCTAGTCCCGCTTGGAGCTGAGATATGGCTAGCAATGGGCTCGGGCTTTGATTAGTTGTAATCCTGATAACAACTACTTTGTAGGCCCTCAGGACCTTGCAGTAATGAGCTGTGACTGGAGTTCTGTTTTGCTTAGAATCTCCTTCAGAATGCAGACAGTTAACTTTACAGAGAAAGTTTGATGTAAAGGAAAGATTTTTTTTCTCTCCAGCTTAATGCTGATATGTGACCAGTCAGTAATCAGTCAGCAACAGCTGATAAATGCAAAGTAAATGATTCAATGTGAGGTCAAAAAGGAGCACTTAACTAATAAACCAGAAGATGGATTAATATTTTGAGAGTATAACTATATTTTTCATCACTAGAAAAGCAAGTAACAGTCAAGAGGAGAGGAGGAGGTGGGGAGTGGGGGGAGGAGGGGTAATGCACTGACCTTGTCTTTACTTAACTTTAGGCCTTTAAAAATGTGTCTTGAACAGGGACAGGAAGTCCCCTAGCAGACAGAGTGTCTGCTAGCCCGTAATGTTTGGCACAGTGGAACACTCTGTTCAATGCCACCGACCAGGAAAAATTCCAAACGAAAAGCACGAGACTCCGGAAAAAGGAGGAAGAAAATTGGGATCTGACTCCTACAATCTTGCAGAAATGCTCGTTTTTATGTTCCAAGAAGTTAAAGACTTTGAAGTCTCGGAATCAGCTGGGAATTCTCAGTGAGATTTTCATTGCAGACCTCTTGATGAGTTTAGCAATTTTATTTTTTCGCAACAATGATTTATAATTCAATTCTACAAACATGTAGCCAAGGCACTTGTTGGAAATTTACCAGATTCCTACCTGATGAACTGAGAGCGAGAGTATGCGCGGATAAATCCAGAGAAAAAGACAGCAATAAAAATCAAAATACTGCTGATTTTTCTTCTCCTTTTTAACAAAAAAAATAGCTTTAACAGTGCAATCCATATTTGCCTACAAAATGCGTAGCAATTTAGCTTAAGACGCAATCTTGACAAGGAATAATTAAAATTCTGTGTAGGTTATCTTTCTATCTTTGCTGACTTAAAGCAGTGCTGCCCAGTTTATGTGGAGTTATTTCCGTAGTTCCTGTTTTACAAATTGGACACATTGATAAATTGGAAAGCTGAGAGAGAGAGAGAAGTGCAAATGTGTTCTGCAGTGGCAGAGGCACACATGGTTTGAGAATTCTGCTTTCATCTCCTCCATTAATTCATTGTGCTTCCTGGGTATCTACGATTTGGCAGGAAGTTCTGGCCAATTTGACATTCCATTGAAACTACCCTTTCTGTTAATTATTTCTCTAAAAATTAAAATGGCTCGAATGCAGGGAGATTTTTGACGACATTGGGATCATCAAACTACGAGCAACAGCTGTTCTGCACAGCCCAGCAAGGTCGTGTAGTTTGAAATATTTCATGATGCCTTATTAACACTAACATGCCCGTATCCATGATGGATTTAAGAGTACAGCCCAACAAAAGTAGAGTTTGATGTGCAACTCTGTGTGTATGAAATTGGTGAAATGGTGATCCATTTAGCTGAGGGTTTGACTCAATTGTTAAATTAGTCAGATCCATATTTAAGGTTCCGAGCGAACTGCACGCTTGAAGGCCTTTTTGAGGTGTAATAAAACTCTGTTGTTCCCTTTACAGACACAAAATGCTGGAGCAACTCAGTGGAACAGGCAGCATCTATGGATAGAAGGAATGGGTGATGTTTCAGACTGTCTGAAGAAGGGTCTCGACCCAAAATGTCACCCATTCCTTCTATCCAGAGATGCTGCCCGTTCCACTGAGTTACTCCAGCATTTTGTGTCTATCTTCGGTGTAAACCAGCATCTGCAGATCCTTCCTGCACATTTTGTCTGTTGTTCCCTTCACCCACAAATCCTTCCTCCACACATGCACACAACCACGCACACATAAATCCCAACAGCAGACTTTTGGGGCATACTTGAGAATCAGGACACACATAAAAACAAAGTTTGAAGGGTTGAAGTCTGAAGAAGGGTTCCAACCTGAACCATCACCCACCCTTTTTCTCCAGTGATGCTGCCTGACCTGCTGAAGGTAGACAAAAATGCTGGAGAAACTCAGTGGGTGAGGCAGCATCTATGGAACAAAGGAAATAGGCAACGTTTCGGGTCGAGACCCTTCTTCAGACTGATGTGAGGGTGGGGGGCGCGGGAAGAAGAAAGGAAGAGGCGGAGACAGTGGGCTGAGGGAGAGCTGAGAAGTGGAGGAGAAAGCAGGGACTAATTGAAATTAGTGAAGTCAATGTTCATACCGCTGGGTGTAAACTGCCTGACCTGTTGGGATACTCCAGCACTTAGCGTCTATCTCCACCTTTAATGGTCTATTTAGGAGCCTAGACACCCAACATCTCCAACATTGTCTCATCTCATGTCCAAATTATTCATACTCTGAAACTCTCAAACTTCTGCAATCTCTTTGGGCTTTCAAGATGGTCCTACCGTTCCATATCGACATTCCCGTCTTTCCTTCATCCAGAATTCTTCATTCTTGTGACTAAACGTTCGACTTTTGCTCACCTTTGCGTTCACATTTTGTGAAGCTCCCAGGGATGTTAAGGTTTCGTATCAATGATGATTGATGTACCTCCTGTGTCGTGTTTTATTATTATTTTTCTTCTATGTCCCACTGGTCTGACGGAGGAAGGTCCTTGACATTCCAAGCTCCTAGCAATCTTCTCCTGATGGTTTGTAAGTAATCCCATTGCAAGATGTAAAGGAAATAACCAGGAAATAATATTATTGCTCTTTGTGGAACAAAAGCTTGGAGGGAGATAATCCCTGCAGCAGTCCAAGGGCAGTGAAGTGAGAAACCAGAAGTGGATAGTGTTCATTGCTTGAATATGAATTACCAGCCAAGATAAAGGAAGGGGCGTTGAATAGGCATGAGATGAGCAGTCAGCCTCTGGAAGAATCGAAGGGATGGCTTGAGATGATTGAGAATCAAAAGAAAGTGAAGAGGTCCAGGGAAGAGATGGAAAACTGATGCAAACAAAATAGTCGGACGGAGGATGCAGATGCTGGTTAATACACAAAAAGGACATAAAGCACTGGAGTAACTCAGCAGGTCAGGCAGCGTCTCTGGAGACCACGGAAAGGTAACGCTTCGGGTCGAGACCCTTCTTCTGAAGGGAAACAGGAGCTGACAGTCCAAAGGAAAGGATGGAAAGGGTGTAGGCCCAAATCGATCATTATGGCAAGAATTAAGGTGGGGAGGGAAGGGGTGGGGTGAGCGGTGCGGAGGCACAGGCAGTATCAATGGAAAGGGGCGAGTTATTCATAAATACATTGAAACAATAGTTTGCGTTAAAGCAGTTAAATGCACATCTCTAGAAAAGGCTGGATAAAGACAGATGGCGAGAGAGGGGAGAAACAGAGTCCAGAAATGACAGTGCCAGATGGTGGCTAGAGATCGCAATTGCAGCGTGGCAGGCAATTGTTTACATAGGAAAGTTGCCATCATAAATATCTACATACTATTTTAGTGTTGCAAATGGTGATATGAAAAAAAAGTAGCCAGCGAAGCTGATGGCAGGAAGCACATGCCTGTGGAAACATTTTGAAAGACAGATATGCATTTATCCTCACAAGCCAACTGGGGGGGGTGGGGGGTGTGGTGGGAAAATGCTTTGCCTCATGCTGTGGATCTTTCCCATCCTAGCTTTGAGCATAGATTTGTAAGGCCCGAACTTTAATGATATCCACCCGCTCCCTCCTCCCATGGCACCCACCACTTCCAAACCAAATCAAAAGTCTGAAATAGACCCAGATGCCCATCCTTTACAGTTAAGTGGTTGATCACCGGGCTCTAATAAAAATTAAAGTGTATCATATATTTTATAAGATGGTTTAATTTTTGGAAGTGTATCCTTTATTGTGGTTATATTGCATCATCTGCTTCTATTTATCTTGATTATAAGCATTTTTATTTTTTAAATCCAGTCCCAAATGTTTTCATATGAGGATGTCAGATGAGATATTTTAGCTTCAATGCATGTGAGCTGACTGCTCCAAATGAGGGAATGGTCATATTCTGTGCCAAAGGGGGTCACTCCATTCATTGCATTAATCTACCACTTGATTAATCTGAAACACATGATATGACCAGACTTTTTTTTAAACAACTTCTGCCATCCATCATTGTGTTCTGTATTTCCTCAGTAACTTCCCACTTTCAAAGTTGGCGACAGAAATGATGTTATTTGACTGTTTGTAACTGGTTTAGTGGATATAAGCTTCACCAACTTTAAAGTTATCAACTTTACACTGATCAAATTTTAACAAACAAACTCACAAATACAGCACTTGCAACATCCCGGGGATTTGCTGACAGATCCGTTTCGGATGCAAACGTTGGATTGTTTAAATGTCACCAGGTTAATATTATATATTCACGGTTTCTCCCTTGATTTACAATAATATTGAAGAAAGAACAAACCAACTGGTGTTAGATGTTGCAGCTGAAATAAGTAAAAGCCTTTATGCACAGTCAATGATTTGACAAGAATAAAATACAATATTGGATGCAAAGAACGGCTTCCCTGACTATGTTTGATTGGTATTAGAGTCCAAAGTATATTAAAGTTAGAGGCTTCCAAGAACCACAAGGCAGATTGGGTTTCCCTTGTGATATAAACCACTGAAATAAATCCAGCTAGGTCAGCCTCCAAACAGTGAAAAGGCACGCTAACTTTTGGATGTGAATTCATTTCAAATATCTCTTTCTGAAGTGGTGTTGAATTATATTTCAGTTATATTTCATGGCTTCTGACTCATTCTGAGGCAATGAAAGCATCCATTTGTCTCGGTAATCATATGTTTAAAATAATGTTACAAGATCATTCTAGGATCCCTGCCATGTCTAAGGAGGCTTGATGGTGAGGAATAGGAAAGGGTTGGTTATGGAGGGATACGGTGATGCTGTTTCATAGAAGGGTGTAAACAGAGAGTCCTGTTGGAACAACAGGGCGGCACGGTGGCACAGCGGTAGAGTTGCTGCCTTACAGCACCAGCAACCCGAGTTTGATCCTGACTACGGGTGCTTGTCTGTACGAAGTTTGTACGTTCTCCCTGTGACCGCGTGGGTTTTCCCCGAGATCTTCGGTTTTCTCCCACACTCCAAAGACGTACAGGTTTGTAGATTAATAGGTTTGGTATAAATGTAAAAATTGCCTTTAGTGTGTGCAGGATAGTGTTACTGTGTGGGGATCGCTGGTCAGTGCAGACTCGGTGGGCCGAAGGGCCTATTTCTATGCTGTATCTCTAAACTAAACTAAAACAGGAAAGATCACGTGATAACGTAACCCAATTCCACCTACTCCCCAGCGACAACAGTTTGTCTTGCGTTTATAAAAAATAGCAACAAATCTCAAAGCGATGGAGGATCTCAGCGGGTCAGGCAGCGTCTGTGGAGGGAATTGACATTTGACGTTTCAGGTCGGAACACTTCCTCAGTCTGAAGAAGAGTCATGACTTGAAAGGTCGTCTGATAGACACAAAGTGTTGGAGTAACTCAGCGGGTCAGGCAGCATCTCTGAAGAATAATGATGGGTGAAGTTTAAGCTTGGGACCCTTCTTCAGACCCATATCAGACCCATTGGTTTAAACCAGCATCTGCAGTTCTTTGTTTTTACCACTGAAAGGTTGCCTGTCCATTACCCTCCACAGAAGCTGTCTGACCAGCTGAGTTCCTCCAGTACATTGCGTATTGCTCAAGATTCCAGCAACTGCAGTTTCTCGTATCAGCAACAAATCTTTATTTTTTCAAACTATGCCACTGAATATATTAGATATAAACATGTTTAAGAAGGAACTGCAGATGCTGGAAAATCGAAGGTAGACAAAAATGCTGGAGAAACTCAGCGGGTGAGGCAGCATCTATGGAGCGAAGGAAATAGGTAGCGTTTCGTTCGGGTCAACACCCTTCTTCAGTGATGTGAGGTTGGGGGGGGGGGGGGCGGGAAGAAGAAAGGGAGATGTGGAGCCAGTGGGCTGAGGGGGAGCTGGGAAGGGGAGGAGAAAGTAGGGACTACCTGAAATTAGAGAAGTCAATGTTTATACCGCTGGGATATAAACGGGCTCATTGTCTGTACTATCAGAGCCAGGAATCTTGTCACATGTCTCCTTTTATTTCTGAACTGTAGCACTGGAATAGATAAACCCAAATAAGGATTAACTGTGACAATATCCCAAGATGCCGCCTGCCCGCTGAGTTACTCCAGTACTTTGTGTCTTTTTTTTGTTGTAAATCATCACCTGCAGATGCTTATGACTCGAAAATATCCTTCTTTGTTTTCTTAAAGTCGTATTGCTTTTTAGTTTAGTTTTTAGTTTTAGTTTAAGAGATACAGCGCGGAAACAGGCCATTCGGCCCACCTAGTCCGCGCTGACCAGCGATCCCCGCACATTAACTCCATCCTACACACACTAGGGACAATTTACAATTTTACCAAAGCCAATTAACCTACAAACCTGTCCATCTTTTGAGTGTGGGAGGAAACCGGAGATCCCGGAGAAAACCCACGCAGGTCACGGGGAGAGGGTACAAACTCCATACACACAGCACCCGTTGCCAGGTCTCTGGCACTGTAAGGCAGCAATTCTACTGCTGTGTCACCGTGCTGCCCTAGTATTAACCATATACACAAAAATATAAACTTGAACTTACATCTTTGTTATCAAGGGACCAAGAGAAAAGAGTACAGAATGTTTTAATGGGAATAAATCAATTGTAACTTAAACCAGGTTGCAAATAATTGTTCATCTCTTTCAATCTGTTTGCCAGAGATTAAAAAAAAGAAAACTGCAAGACATTAGGGGTAAAGGTGTGTGAATAATGAAGACAACAAATCTCTATCATTTTATTATACAGTACTTCTATCTTAGTAAAAAATAAATCATTTTCACTGCTTAAAACGTAGGCAGTATTGGTGACAGCCTGCCTTCATCAAAGTAGTACGTGTTAAGCCCCTTTCCCACTGTACGAGGTAATTCAAGAGTTCTCCCAAGTTTTCCCCTGATTCGAACTCGGAGAATAATAATAATAATAATAATAAATTTTATTTATGGGCGCCTTTCAAAAGTCTCAAGGACACCTTACAAAGTTTAACAAGAAACATGTAAGCGGAATGAAATAAATAGCAAAGACATCACCAGTACACAAATTAAAGATAGAATTAAATCCAAAAACAAAAATCAAAAACACAATATGGAAGAGAGAGCAGCGGCTGCTAAAGTGCGCCAGCGTCCCATCCGACCGCCATCTTGGACATAGACTAACATAGACACTACACATTACACACAAAATCATCCCCCCACAATGATTACCACTGTGGGGGAAGGCACAATGTCAAGTCCCCAACCCCAGTTCACCCAAAAGTCAGGCCTATTGAGGCCTCCACAGTTGCCTCTACGGAGGCCCGATGTTCCTGGCCGTTCTCACCGGGTGCAGTTGCCCCGGCGTCGGGAGAGTCCTCACAGCGGCTGGGACGGCTGGAACGGCCGATTCCCTACCAGAGTCCGAGGCACCTGAAGCCGACAAGGCCGCGCCGATTTGGAGCTCAGAGGCTCCCGATGTTGGAGTCGGCGCCGCCGCCCGCGGCTGGTCGCTCCGCAGTCCCGCAGCCAGGAGGTGTTGAGCTCGGCGGTCGCAGCTCACTGGAGCTCCAGCGCGTCGATCCAGCGCGGCGACCCAGGCAAGGTATCGCCC
The DNA here is from genome assembly GCA_038087875.1 of Malacoraja senta. Lineage (NCBI taxonomy): Eukaryota > Metazoa > Chordata > Chondrichthyes > Rajiformes > Rajidae > Malacoraja > Malacoraja senta. Next base: position 9,660 of record JAXLNO010001341.1, read on the forward strand.
GCTCCGCTCCGCGATGGCGCTCCAGGTCCGTAGGAGTTCGTGGATGTCTCGTAGCGGCTTGTATGAGTAACGGTAGGTACTCGGGACATCTGGTAAACTCGGGACGTTTTTTCATCCCGGCAAAAAATGTCCACGAGTAAAAAAATACTCGTGATGAAAAAAATTGTTACTTTCTACTTGTACGAGCCACTACGAGACATCCACGAACTCCTACGGCCCCGCTACGGACATTCTCCGAGTTCGAATCAGGGGAAAACTCGGGAGAACTCTTGAATTACCTCGTACAGTGGGACAGGGGCTTCAGAAGGAACTGCAGATGCTGGTTTAAACCGAAGATTGACGCAAAAAAGCTGGAGTAACTCAGCGGGACAGGCAGCATCTCTGGAGAGAAGGAATGGGTGACTTTTCGGGTCGAGACCCTTCTTCGTTACTCCAGCTTTTTGTGTCTATCTTCATCAAGTAGTGTTCTATACAACATGAACACATGGCTCTTTTGGCAATTATGTTGCTGGAAAAAGGCTGTTTGAGAACGTAGCCAAATTATGAATCAGGATCCATTTCACTTTTCTTACCGAATGCAAATCTGTTTGATTTTGTCAGAGTAAACAAAACTCTGATCACGAAAGAGATCCCCCTCAAATTATCATTGGTTCATAATTGGCACAAAAAATAATGGTAAATAAGTGTGTGAGCGAACATCAATTACATTGACATGACCAGACATCTGCAGTTGCCTCTGTACATATGCATAAAGGATCAAACTGCGATTTATGGAAGCAAGCATCACGCACATAAACGATCTCACTACATTTAGGGCGGCACAGTGGCGCAGCGGTAGAGTGGCTGCCTCTCAGTGCCAGAGACACTCGGTTTGATCCCGACTACAGGTGCTGTCTGTAAGGACTTTGTATGTTCTCCCTGTGACCTGCGTGGGTTTTCCCCGGGTCCTCTGATTTTCTTCCACATTCCAAAGACGTGCAGACTTGTAAGTTAATTGGCTTCTGCAACTTATCCCTAGTGTGTAGAATAGAAATGGTGTATGGGTGATCGCTGGTTGGCACAGACTTGGTGGGTTTGTTTCCAAGCTGTAGTGTATCGCAAAACCAAACTAAACTAAACTTGGATTGGTTTCGGGACAAAGAAGTTTATAAAATCATGAGAGGTATAGATAGGTTAGGTAGACAGTCAGAACATTTTCCCCCATTTATGGAAACGCCAAAGAGTAGGGGGTCTAGCTTTAAGATGAGAGGGGCAAAGATTAAAGGAAATGTACAGGGCAGGTTTTTGCACAGAGAAGTGATGGGTGCCGAGAATGCAGATACGATATTGGCATTTAAGAGGCTTTTAGATGGGCACATGGATATGCAGGGAATGGAGGGATATGGACCATATGTGGGCAGATGAGATTAGTTTATCTTGGTATTGACATTGTGGGCCGAGTTCCTGGTTCCGTGTTGTACTGTTCCATGTTTTAATGTTTTCCCAGCGGATTAATGAGTACAAACAGAGTGCTATCAAACTGGAAATTAAAGTGCAAATCAGTGGCAGGCAGCTGTCAATCCGCTAAGTACCTTACTAGTTAAGTGTTAATTTAGTTTAGTTTAGCTTAAAGATACAGCGCGGAATCAGGCACTTTGGCCCACCATGTCCATGCCGACCAGTGATCCCTGCACATTAACACTACCTTGCACACACGGGGGACAATTTTACATTTATATCAAGCCAATTAACCTACAAACCTGTGCGCTTTTGGAATGCGGGAGGATGGCGAAGATCTCGGAGAAAGGCCACGCAGGTCACGGGAAGAACGTACAAACTCCGTACAGACAAGCACCCGTAGTCTGGATTGAACCCGGGTCTCAGGCGCTGTAAGGCTCTACCACTATGCCACCGTGCTGCCCTAAAAAGCCGTTACTGAGGCTGGAAGTTTGTTAAGCAATTATAACTGAAGATTTTCTTAAAAACCTATATTAATGGATAACTGCTATCGCACATGATAATGGTCACAAAGCTGGGGGAATCAGCTCATCAGAACAGGACAAAGGAGAGTGGTGGAGAGATGCTAAGATAATTAAACCAAAATGACAATAGTAACTTGGTAAATAGATATCAATAGAATAATCAGGATAATTGATTAGATCTCGGGGGGGTGTCAACTTTAAAAGGAATCAAATTATTTAACTTAAATTCTGGTAGACATAAAAAGTAAATAGGAGATAGGGGATACTAAAATAAACAAGTTATTAGGCCTGAAGAAGGGTCTCGAAACGAAACGTCACCCATCCCTTCTCTGCAGAGGTGCTGCCAATCCCGCTGAGTTACTCCAGCTTTTTGTGTCTATCTTAAGTGGATTAGCCAGTCAGAAGAGAAGTGGGTCTTCGTGGGGATATCGGGATAGTGTTAATAAAGCAATAAAAGGGATGTGGAATAATTAATTTTGTGTCAGTCTTCACATTCAGGAGGAGAATAATATCCCTGAGCTTCTAGGGAGATGCCTTACAAATCACTCACTAAAATTAATGTAAGAAAACAGAATTAGAAAAAAAAGTTTAATGATAAATACCGAGGACAAGGTGCTAACAAATCAATGCTGGCTGTCCTTGATTAACTTATGCATTTCCAAAGGTCCATTGATTTTATGTTGAATTATGGATTCTGAAAGTTCACGCCTAACTGAGGTTCACATAACTGTCTCCAGTTATTCATTTAATCCTTCTCCCTTGATCTTGTACAAAAATATTGAACGGCTCTTCTCCAGTCTGAGCATAATTCTTCTCGTTTAGATGGGCTAGTCATTTTGTACTGACTTCCTTCATCGGTCTCAGATAAATGCAAGAATTAAGTTAACTGGCTAATAACCCAAAGGAATAATTAAACAATCGAGACACCCTCAGCAATATCTGTTGGAAAAATAAACTCTTCGTCAGAAGAGGTGAGTAAAAAATCAGTTAGTTTTTCATTGCAGAGAAGGGGGGGGTGGGTAGAAGAAAGGGAAGGGAATATGTCTGATAGAGTGAGACCAGTGTAGCCAAAGATCTCCTGGTTGATTAGTTAATGGGAACAGTTGGGCGGCACGGTGGCGCAGTGGTAGAGTTGATGCCTGACAGCGCTAGAGACCCAGGTTCGATCCTGACCATGGGTGCTGTCGGTACAGAGTTTGTACCTTCTCCCCGTGACCACGTGGGTTTCCTCCGGATGCTCCGGTTTCCTCGCACATTTCACAGATGCACAGGTTTGTAGGTTAATTGGCTTCGGTAATAATTGTAAATTGTCCTTACTGTGCAAGATAGTGCTAATGGACGGGGATCACTGGTCGGTACGGACTCGGCGGGCCGAAGGGCCTGTTTCCGCACTGTATCTCTGAACTAAACTAAAAGTTAGAGGGAGAGAGATTTGAAATGAAAGCAACTAACGAGTGAAAGAGAATTACTTTCTCTACCCAAGGAGAAGTTGGATGCTCATTCATTGAGCATTTTCAAGGCAAAGATCAATAGATATTTAGGTGCTGTAGAAACCAAGGGGTTTGGAATTACTGCAGGAGAGCTACACTGAAGTAAACCATTAGCCATGATCTTATTGAATAGCAGAGCAGGAAGAATGACCAAAATGGGATGCCTCTGCGTTGTCCACTTGGATAAATGCATCTCCAACAGCCCTGAAGAACCTCAACGCCATCCTGGGCCATGCAACCCTCTTCGTAGGCACACCATCCACAATCCTAAGCATTAATTTCATCCTGTACCAAATCACTGTAGTTGCTGTAGGTCCCATTGAAAAAATGTCCTGCAGTTCTTCATCTACGCTGCACCCACACTACATTCAAAACCTTTGCCATCTTCCAACAAGGACGAGGGCAGTTGGAAACCACTAATTTAAAGTTCCATTTTAAGTTACACACCTACTGACTGGGGATCATTACAGAAGCCTCCTCGTGGCGATCCCTGGAAACGACGATGCGATGCACTCTGTGACGCGTTGGGCGACAGTTCTGTCAACATGTTGGACGACGACAGAAGCCAACAGCGAGCTACATCATCTGACACACGAGCGAACGTACCTACTGACTTGGAAATGCACAATTATTATTATTTTTAAAATATATTTCAATATTACCTTTAGAGATACAGCATGGAAACAGGCCCTCCGGCCACTCCACCGAGTCCACGCCGACCATCGACCACCCATTCACCATCGTTCTATGTTACCCCACAGGAGCAACCAGGTAAAACCAACGCGGTCACAGGGAGAACATACAAACACGGACAGTGCACATAGTTAGGATCGAACCCGGGTCTCTGGCAATGTAAGGCAGCAGCCAACATCCCGAGAAATGAATAACTATTTTTTTGTTAAATGCTAACACGGGTCTGGTATCCTACCTGATCTCAGAGCTTGCCAATTCGTTGGTTTGAACCAATATTTGTTCTGCTGTTGTCACTAACAGGAACAATTTGCATTCATAGAGCACCTGTAACAAAATATAATATCACTGGGTACTTTGATGAATTGTTATCAAACAAAAATAAATGTCCAGCTGCAGAAGGAGAGATAAGTACAGGTGAACAAAACCCAAGCCTGTGTGTACAGGGCCCTAGTGAGACCATACCTGGAGTATTGTGTGCAGTTTTGGTCCCCTAATTTGAGGAAGGACATTCTTACTATTGAGGGAGTGCAGCGTAGGTTTACAAAGTTAATTCCCGGGATGGCGGGACTGTCATATGCTGAGAGAATGGAGCAGCTGGGCTTGTATACTCAGGAGTTTAGAAGGATGAGAGGATATCCTATTGAAACATATAAGATTATTAAGGGTTTGGACATGCTAGAGGCAGGAAACATGTTCCTGATGTTGGGGGAGTCTAGAACCAGGGGCCACAGTTTAAGAATAAGGGGTAAGCCATTTAGAACGGAGATGAAGAAACACTTTTTCTCACAGAGAGTTGTGAGTCTGTGGAATTCTCTGCCTCAGAGGGTGGTGGAGGCCGATTCTCTGGATACTTTCAAGAGAGAGCTAGATAGGGCTCTTAAAGATAGCAGAGTCAGGGGATATGGAGAGAAGGCAGGAACTGATTGGGGATGATCAGCCATGATCACATTGAATGGTGGTGCTGGCTCGCACCTATTGTCTATTGTCTATTGTCTATTGAAAGAAGTCAGAAGAAGGGTCCAACACGAAATATCACCTATCCATGTCCTCCAGAGATGCTGTCTGACTCGTTGAGTGACTCCAGCTCTTTGAACTGCTGAATTACTCCAACACTTTTCCCCATTGAGTTTCCCCAGCACTTTGAGTCTTTTTTTTACTTGGTGTAAAAGTGGTCTTAAAAGATGTTAAAGAGATGCAGAGGTGCATCGGGTACCTGCCAGGCTCCTGATGTTAATCTGATACATTCCATTAAACAAAGTTATATTGATTCTCTGGCCATATCATTCACGACTTTTGCTTTTGGGCTGAGAGGAATATAGAACAGCTGTCCTCAAAGCAGAATCAGTTTTACTGGATTAGAGAAGAGTAAGTGGATGCTTAAATGATGCTATTAAGATGATAAAGTCTTGATATGGCAACAAAATCAAATGTCTCTTTCCTATGATTGGGGGGGGAGGGGGGAGGGGGGAGAGGGGAGGAGGGGGGAGAGGGGTGGAGGGGGGGAGATTAGGTTTTTACACATGTTAGAATTCTTTGCCATGGTACGATGGGGTGTGGGACTATTACTTGAGACAGAGATCACTTCATCTTTAAAATGTAGATTGAATTGTATGAAGGTTGAATTATGGACCAAGGGTCAAACACCAGAACAAGTAGGGCGGCACAGTGGCACAGCAGTGGAGTTGCTGCCTTACATATCCAGAGACTCGGGTTCGATCCTGACAAGCGGTGCTGTCTGTACGGAGTTTCTACATTCTCCCTGTGACTGTGTGGGTTTTCTCCGGGTGCTCCGGTTTCATCCCATATTCCAAAGACGTGCAGGTTCGTAGGTTAATTGGGTTCTGTTAAAATGTCCTTACTGTGCAGGATAGAACTAGTATATGGGTGACCTTTGGTCGGTATGGACTCGGTGGGCTGTCTCTACGCTGTATCTCTAAACTAAACTAAACCAGAACAAGTACAATTAGTACACCTCACAAAGTGCTGAAAAGCCTTCCTCTGGAGGAAATGCCACAGTAATACAGCAGATTTTACAGCACAGTTTAAAAAAAGGGTGAAATATTCAGTTCCATTTCATGCCAAATTGGGGTCATCATATTTAGCAGTTGCATCTGCTAGCATTTCAAAACACTCACAATCAGGTATTTGGAGACAGCAGATTCCTAATATAAGGCGCATAGTTTGAATGTTACAGCGATATTCAGCAAACCTTAGAGCAGGTAGTATGATCACATCCAGGGCGTCACACTGGCGTGTGCGAACCTGCCATGTAGATCAAAATCTCTGCCGCCGGAACGTGCCAGACAGGTGTCCACACGCATACCACAGCTCCCTCTCACTTATTTACTTCACTTACAAAATCCTGCCCTGAGGCTACAATGAGAACAAACTGCAGTCTCTTCATTCCTTGAGACATTTTAAAACATAGACATACATCTGTACTATCTCTCTCTGTAAGTTCAGAGGTGTAACTACACGTTAGCACCTGAAATTATTACCCTGAGCCATGTCGACACAGCAAAAAATATTTTCGGGCATAATCTATGTTAACATTTTTTAATAGATTGGTAATGACTACCTTGGATTATTGTGAGGTGGCTTTTGCTTTGTGTTCATGCAAAGTGCACCGGTTAACAAACGCAAAGTTACTGAACAGATTTAGATAAGTGGCGTTACATCTTCACATGGTAATTGCATATATTTAGAAGGTGTGATTCATTTTCTCCGTGCTAATGGTGGGGTAGCACGGTGGCACAGCGGTAGAGTTGCTGCCTTACAGCGCCAGAGACCCAGGTTTGATCCTAACTACGGGTGCAGTGTGAATGAAGCTTGTACATTCTCCCCGTGACCTGCATGGGTTTCTCCGGGATCTCCGGTTTCCCTCCACACTCCAAACACATAGAGATTTGTAGGCTAATTGGCTTGGTAAAATTGTAAATTATCCCATGCGTGGTGACTGTGTCTAAATATCCAGCCTCTCCACTTCCCTTAAAACCTTCTCAAGAGTAATCTTTTCAACCAAGCTTTTGAACATGCCTCTAAACGCTTGCTAGCGCATCAGAGCACTCCTCTTTAATACATTGTGTTTTATCTGCCATTTTGCCAAGATGTTCCTTTGGTTAAAGACACTACAGAAACAAAAAGTATTTATAATAAACAAGGCCTTAGGATGAAACAGAAGAATACCATTTTAATAATTTCAAAATGTTTCCAATGTTGCTACTATCTAATAAACAAGAATGACCAGTTGAGACAGAGACTTTCAAAGTGGTGCAAAAACCTGGTGGCTCTTGCATATGGACTCTGTGGGCCATTTCATCACATTATGTACTGAACCAGAGATTGTACCTACTTATGGGAATAATCTTACTGATCAGTGTGCAAAAAAATAATTTCACTGTACTGTGGTATATGTGGTAATAAAAGAACCATTGACCATTGACCATTGACCATAATCCCAGGTTTGCCTGAAAAAATGTTGCAGATGGAGACAATAATGGAAAAAAGACACAAAATGCTGGAGTAACTCAGCGGGTCAGGCAGCATCCTGGTGATCAAGGACAAGGACAGTGCCATTTCGAGTCAGGACTCTTCTTCAGACTCTATCAATAATATGAGACAATAATGATAGCTGTTCAATATTTTCTTGCTAAAATGCCAAGTTTAATAACATAGTCATAGTCATACAACGTGGAAACAAGCCCTTTGGCCAAACTTGCCTGCACCAACCAGCGTGACCCATCTACACTATTCCCACCTGTCTGTGTTTGGCCCATATCCCTCTAAACCTGTCCTATCCATGTACCTGTCTAAATGTTGCTTAATTCATTTCACTTGCACTTTATGTGCCCATCACCCTTTGAGTAAAATAGTTACTCCTCCAGTTCCTATTAAATCTTTTCCCCCTCATCTTAAACCTATGCCACAATGAAAGCCATAATCGGGGATAAATGGTAAGCAAACCAAAATCCATCTACATTTATGAACTTGCAACATTTTCCATGCAAAGGAAACTTCCCTCTCTGGCCCACCACTAAAATGGAAAATATTTAAACCCTGAATTTATTAATGGGAATACCGGTAGACAAGAGCTTAACCTCCTTTTAACACAATATTTCTTTGTCTGTAATTTTAAAGAATCCATTTGAAATAAATGATCGTTTGTTAAAAAGCATTAACTTCTGAGAGGTCACTACGCACACTATGTTTATTTAAACTTTTAAGTTTCTTATTAATGCTCAAGCAAAAGAGCTCTTCATTGTTGTGCAGGTTGAATCTTGCATTACGTTACGCGTAATATCCTCCATACATAAAAGAAAAAGACTCACCGCGGCATGTCGAAGCTTAGTAAATATTGAAAATTCCAATACCTCAAAGACTGGGCTGAGGCATGTTTTTGACTCTAAGAATGAGATTTGTTTAATAGTGAGCAAGATGCCTCTTTATAGTGCAATAAGACCATTACGAGTCATGAAGTCAAGTTTAAAAGAGTTGCCTTGAGGCCACCTCAATTTAATAACAATAGAAATATCTCCAGCAGGTACAGCCTTGGGTGGATTCGCCAGCGGGTGTCCTGTTACAGCATGGTTTAGATATTTCAGATCTGTGTTGATTGCTTTAGGACAAACTCAAAAATTGCTGCACCTGCCTGCTCAAAATGCAAATGCAAATGATAGTGAGCACGTCCCAGCCTGTCTGAAAATAAATGATTGGAAACTAGCTTTGTTCAGTCAAAGGTTGGGTTGGTCAGGAATGATCCCAACCCACATCCCAGCTATGACAAAAATAAGAAACGTATTGTGACTGAATGTTTGTTAAAGTGCCACAAAAATTGCTAGACAGAATAATAGTCATTAATAAAGAATTCCTTTCATGTGTTTGGTGGATTTCATGCTCATCCATCCCAGAAACAAATATCTGTTATATTTATTGTAATTATAAAATCATAAGAGATCGGGAGATGACTGCTCATCCGCCCAGCTTATCCTTGAGCAAAATTGCAAAACGCAGATGGCACCACTCAGCCTCGGTTGGAGTGAAAGCCACTTAATGGAATGTGAAAGAGATAAGAGTAGAATTAGGCCATTCGGCCCATCAAGTCTACTCCGCCATTCAATCATGGCTGATTTATCTCTTCCTCCTAACGACATTCACCTGCCTTCTCCCCATAAGCTCTGACACCAGTACTAATTAAGAATCTATCTATCTCTGCGTTAAACATATCCACAGACTTTGCTCCACAGCCTTCTGTGGTCTCTTCTGTGTATCTCTTTCCACACAGAAGATAATGGAATGTACTTTGCAGAAACTTCCCCATTCCTCTTCAGGGCTTTATTTTTGCATCAGTTTCACTGTCACTGAGTTATTTAACAATGAGGACTACAGTGTATGCCTCAATACTCTTAAACTATGTTAAGGCACATACAACTTGTGTACAGGACCACCACCGATTTTCCGGCACCCTTCGTTCCAGACCCTTGCTGCATTATCCGTTTTGCCGAACCAACAGAAGCAACGGTCTCGGGGGACCGCAAAGTTGGCCATGGAAGTCGGCAATGGGAATGGATCTGCCAGGTCAGAGTTCCAGAGCCCATGCCACAGGGGGGGCAAATTTGACCCGCCGATCAGCCGCGGAAGTCCTGATGAGGTCGAGATCGGCCGCCTCACCCGGCCTAAGTGCCACATTTTCAGGGGGACTTCTAGGGGGGATTTCAAGTGCACTCTCATAATTTTGTATGGATTTAAGGAGGAGCCGGACCACCAGTTGCTGGAAAATCAGTGGTGGACCTGTTGAGATTTTTGTTTGTTATCGTGTGCTAGAACAATGAAGCTAAACTTAAAGTAAAAACCAGATCCTTCTCAGACCTGAAACATGAACTGCGTCTCTTTCCACACAATTGATGTGAGATTCCAGCGTTCCTTGTATTTAATCCAGATTTCCAGAGCCTGCAGCTTCTTTAAGACGTGAGAAATTGCAGACGCTGAAATCCTGAGATAAACACAAAATTGGGACCCGACCCGAAACGTCATTTATCCATTCCCCCCACAGATGCTGCCTGACCTGCAGCCTTTTGTTTGATAATGCTTGGATTAGAACAGCCATTCCACAGTGAAAAGAAATCTAACAATCAATTTTCTTAATTAGTTGACATTGGGGAACCAAATGTTAATTTGGCAGACAAAATTCACGCCAACCAGCGATCACCTGTACTCTAGTCCTATCCCACATACTACGGACAATTTAGAGAAGCTATTTAACCAACAAACCTGCAAATCTTTGGAACGTGGGAGGTAACCGGAGCACCCAGGGAAAAACCTCACTACAGACAGCACCAGTAGTCAGGATCGAACCCGGGTCTCTGTAACTGCAATTCTACCGCTGCGCCACTGTGCTTCTCGTAGCCTGGTATTTTCTAACAAAAATGCTGCCAATTTATTACTTTGTAAACACAAAGATTTTATCTACCACAATATAACCAAAATGGTGAAAATATTGAGCTGGTCAGGAAACGTATAGACCTCAAACGTTAGCTCTCTTTCCCTCTCTCCAGATGACGCAGACCCACTCAGTATATTGTGCTTTTTCTGGTTTTTATTTCAGATTGCCAGGATCTGTAGATTTTCCTTTGCCTTTCGCCTGCTGTTGCTGGTCTCAAGATGTGAACATATCACTTTGCTGACATTCCTTTGTAAGCTGCATGAAGGAACATGCACAATGGCATAACTGGGACAATGCTCACACATTCCTTCCCGACTTTTAAAATTCAGAACAATATCTTGGTTAAATTCACTTGTTGGTAATACTGGCTATGTTGTCTAAAGCCGGTTTAGCGAGTCTGAATTATTCTTTATCACCCACCTCCTCCCACCTCACAAGTCATCACTTGCTAGGCTTTGCCCCCACCCCACCTCGCTTTCCCAGCCCCCCCCCCCATTGAATCAATCAGTAGAAGGGTCCCTGTCCAATTCCTTCACAAATGATCCCTGACTCACTGAATCTGCAGTTTCTTGCATCTCCATTATTGTTTTGACTCTAGCTTGACAATGGCACAGTGGTACAGCTGGTAGAGCTGCTGCCTCACAGCGCCAGAGACCTGGGTTTGATCCTGACATTGGCTGCTGTCTGCGTGGAGTTTACACATTCTCCCTGCGACCATGTAGGTTTTCTCCAGGCGCTCCGGTTTCCTCCCACGTCCCAGAGAAATGGGGGTTTGTTGGCCTCTGTAAATTACCCCTTGTGTGTAGAGAGTGGGTGAGAAAATGGAATAATGTAGAACTAGTGTAAATGGGTGATAGATGGTTGCCATGGACTGAAGAGCCTGTTTCCATGCTGTATGTTTAAATGAAACTAAACTGAAAATCGAACGCAAATGTGACAAAGTTAACGAACTGAGTGTGACTGTTGTTCAGTGCATGAAATGGCCAGGGTTTTACTAGGGAGAAAGATTAACATTGCCACAGACAACTGTGGAGGCCAAGTCAATGGATATTTTTAAGGTGGAGATTGACAGATTCTTGATTAGTACGGGTGTCAGGGGTTATGGTGAGAAGACAGGAGAATGGGGTTGAGAGGGAAAGATAGATCAGCCATGATTGAATGGCGGAGTAGAGTTGAAGGACTAAATGGCCTAAATCTGCTCCTAAAACCTATGAACATTTAACTGTAAAGAGTGCACATAGTAGAGTATTTGTCTCTCACTTGTTTTCATAAGGTTTAATGATAATAATAATAATAATAATAATAATAATAATACATTTTATTTATATAGCGCTTTTCAAGGACTCAAAGTCGCTTTACATTGAGTCAAAATAGAGCAGTAAGACAGAGATGTAAAGGGGAGGGAGACATGGGACTAAGGGTATGCAGAGGTGAAGAGATGGGTCTTGAGGCGGGACTGGAAGATGGTGAAGGACTCAGAATTTCGGATCAGTTGTGGGAGGGAATTCCAGAGCCTGGGAGCTGCCCTGGAGAAGGCTCGGCCTCCAAAAGTGCAGAGGTTTGATTTCGGAGTGGAGAGGAGACCAGCTGATGTGGATCTGAGGGACCGTGAGGGTTGGTAGGGGGAGAGGAGGTCAGTGAGATAAGGGGGGGGGCAAGTGGTTGAGGGCTTTGTAGGTGAGGACCAGGATTTTGTAGATGATCCGGTGGGAAATGGGAAGCCAGTGAAGTTCTTTGAGAACTGGGGTGATGTGGTGCCAGGATTTGGTGCGGGTGATGAGTCGGGCGGCTGCATTCTGGACCAGTTGGAGTCGGTTGATGTTGCTGGAATTAATGCCAAAGAGAAGAGAGTTGCAGTAGTCCAGTCGGGAGGAGATGAAGGCATGGATGAGTCTTTCAGCAGCGGGGGGTGTGAGAGAGGATCTGATTTTGGCAATGTTGCGGAAGTGAAAAAATGATGTTTTGACAACATGGCGGATGTGAGGCTCAAGGGAGAGGGTTGAGTCAAAGATCACGCCAAGGTTGCGGGCCTGAGGAGATGGGGAGACAGTGGTGCCGTTAATAGTGAGAGTGGGGTTGTTAATTTTAGTGAGTGTTGATTTGGAGCCAATGAGGAGAAATTCTGTTTTGTTACTGTTTAATTTAAGGAAGTTGAGTTGCATCCAAGATTTGATGGCTGACAGGCAGGAGTTGATATGGGAGAGAGGGTGGTGGTGGGGGGACTTGGTGCTGAGATAGATCTGGGTGTCATCAGCATAGCAATGGAAGTCCAGGTTGAAGTGACGGAGTATATGACCAAGGGGAGGATGTAGATGATGAAGAGGAGGGGACCAAGAACGGAGCCTTGGGGAACGCCTTGAGTGACAGTGGCTGTGGCAGAGGTGTGGTTGTGGAGAGAGATGAAGTGGGATCGGTTGGAAAGGTAGGAACAGAGCCAGCTGAATGCAGAACCTTCAATGCCAAGGTCCCTAAGTCTGGTGAGCAGGATGTTATGGTTCACGGTATCGAAGGCTGCACTCAGGTCGAGGAGGATGAGGATATTGAGGGAGCCAGTGTCAGCAGAGGTAAGGAGGTCATTGAGGACTTTGAGGAGAGCAGTTTCTGTGCTATGGAGGGGGCGAAAGCCAGATTGGAGGGGTTCGAATAGGTTATACGCGAGGAGGTGGGAATGAAGTTGTGACGCGACGATACGCTCCAGGGTTTTTGAAAGAAAGGGGAGGTTTGAGATAGGGTGGTAGTTAATGAGAGAGGAGGGATCAAGACCAGGTTTCTTTAAGATTGGTGTGACAGCAGCAGTTTTGAAAGCAGAGGTACAGAATAAAAAATGATCCTTGAATTTTGCATTTTGTTTTTGCTCCCATTTAAATAAAGTGAATAAGTTGATAATTTGAGTAAAAAGCCACCATTAAGTGCTGATTTTAAATATCCTTAATGAGCAATAAGTCATCCTCTGGATCATTTGCCTCATTGCAGTGATATCCAACAGAAACTGCTCACTAAACACTATAATGGATTACAACAACTTAACTTAGAGACAGGCAGTGAGTTTAGATAAAAATGAACAGACCCCATATACCACTGAGCTATAATACAATAAATTATATTGTCACTGACCCTCACCCTTTTCCCACACATACAATTTTCAGCAAATGGTCACTAATCAGAATCCAGAGCTACGAGGCGACATACAATCGTTAGACTCACACAATGCAGATAAACACAACTCTCCTCACAAATATGGACCACCATTGACTAATCAAAGAAGCCTTGTGGTTTCCACATCAATTCGTGAACAAGTTATGCAAAAAGATAAAATATATATTTTAACCGGCAGCACTGAGGTGCATCTGGTAGAGCTTCTGCCTCATAACGCCAGACACCTAGGTTCTTGTTACCTTCTCCTAGCTAACAATGATCTATTCTACATTTTCCTTGATCTACACCCCCATTTGATCTCTCATTTTCACACCTTACACTTCCTTATCTCTGTATCTCCCCCTCCCCTGACTCAGTCTGAAGAAGGGAATCGACGCGAAACATCACCCATTCCTTCTCTCCAGAGATGCTGCCTGTCCCACTGAGTTACCATCATTTTGTGTCTATCAACCCAGGTTCAATCCTGACCTTGGGTGCTATCTGTATGGAGTTTGCAATAATCTATCTGTGATCATGTGGGTTTCCTCCTGCTGCTCGAATTTCCTCCCACATCCCAAAGAGGTGCAGGTTAGTAGGTTAATTGGTCTCTGTAAAGTGCCCCTGGTAGGTAGGTGGGATAACATAGTGAATAGATAACATATGAATAGGTGATCAATGGTCGGCATGGACTCGGTGGACCGAATGGCCTGTTTCCATGCTGTATTTTTCATTCATACGCGTACATTGTAAATATGAGAATCAAGTTGACATAAACGGTGGTACTGTGTATGACTTATTTTATTAGCTGATTAGGAATGCAAAGAGGAACATCAGGATTGATAATAAATTAGCTATAGATTATGGACACCCTTTTGGTCAGGAGGTGGAGCAGATTTATAGCAGAAAAAGAGGTGACCCATTAATTCACCAGTTCAGCTTGATATATGGAACTACAAAGGCTAAGATCACGATTCCAATAATTTTCTGCTGTAATATGTAAAATCTTCAGCAATTGTTCCATCAACACTCATTCATTTTATATCAGCCAGAAGGTGTGTGGAGAACCATTGATGCTTTTAAAGAACATAGCAGAAATGGGTAGTTCTAAGAAAGCCACAGTGACTATCACAACATTTAAACAACGTATGGACAGGTACATGGGTAGGATGCTACAAGATCCTTAAGGGCCTGTCTCACTTTCACGACCTAATTCACGACCTCTGCCAAGTTTGCCCTTGACTCATACTCGCAGCATGGTTGTCACAAGGTCGTAGGAGGTCATAGGTAGGTCGTAGGTAGGTCGTAGGTAGGTCGTGATGCTAGACGTAGGTACTCGTGGCATCAAGTAGGTCGGGGCGTTTTTCTAGCCTGATGAAAAATGTCCACGAGTAAAAAAGGTCGTGAATTAGGTCGTGAAAGTGGGACAGGCCCTTAACAGCGTACAGGTGTAGCAGTACTCTGTACAACTGCAACATGTTTCCCCTTTCTGAACTCCATCCCTCTTGAAATAAAAATCAATTTGTCATTTTGGCTTCCTAATCGTATGCTGCACCTGCTTGTTAGCTTCCTGTGATTAACACCTATACCCTGCAGTACTTTGCCTAATTGCAATCATTCTGTATTTAGATAATAGTCCAGTGGACCGATGGGACTGTTTAATCACATTGACTTTTGCAAATTATGTCTGGGGTAGCTGGCAGGCAGGAAAATCAGCAGGTAATTGATGTGAGAGAATAAATAAGCAGTGGAATAGGACTGATGCGAAAGCTCTGGGACCAGCAGAGACTTCATGGGCCAAATGGCCTTCTACTGCGCCACAAGTGAATTTGACCCATTATATCATCTGTTTGATTAGAGATGAAGCGTTGTTTAAGATCAATGGCCTGGAAATTATTACTACAAACCTTAAATTGGGCATCTAAAAATAAGGAAGGACATGTAATGCAGAGAGGAAACCCCAATAAAAGAGAATAAAATAAATGTTTACATGTGTGAATAGAAAGTTGTGCTCAGGCACTTGTCAAATGCACAATACATTGCTGATTTCTGAAGCGTTAGCTACAATAGATTCGGACCACTATGGTGAGCCGATCACAAACAGTGATAAGACGGTGTGCACAAAGGAGCACAGCAACATGGTGTCAGGACAACAACCTCTCCTTTAATTCAGCGAGTCAAAAGAGCTTGTTATCAACTTCAGGCAGCGTGCTGGAGTACATGCCCCAATCACCATCAATGGTGCCGAAGTGGAAATGATTGAGAGCTTCAAGTTACATACGTTAATATCAGCAACGATCTGTCATCGACCAAATACATTGAAGCTGCAGCCAAGAAGGAAGACTACTTCCTCAGGAGACTATATCAATTCAGGAGGTAGACAAAAGTGCTGGAGAAACTCAGCAGGTGCAGCAGCATCTATGGAGCAAAGGAAATAGGCAACGTTTCGGGCCAAACCCCTTCATCAGTCTGAAGAAGGGTTTCGGCCCGAAACGTTGCCTATTTCCTTCGCTCCATAGATGCTGCTGCACCCGCTGAGTTTCTCCAGCACTTTTGTCTACCTTCGATTTTCCAGCATCTGCATTTCCTTCTTAAACACATATAAATTCAGGATGTCTCCAATGACTCTTATAAACTTTTACAAATGCGCCGTTGAAAGCATACTGTTGGGTTGCATCGGAGCTGGGTTTGGGAAGACCACAAGAAATTTCTTAGAGATGTAGATGCAGTCTAATCCATTAAACAGACCATACTCCCCGTCAGTGACTCCATCTACACCACATGCTGCCTTGGAAAAGCAGCCAACACAATCCAAGACTTGCCCCAACACCATCATTCCCTCTTCTCCCTGCTCTCATTGGGCAGGAGATAGAGAAACTTGAAAGTGCTCACCACCAGACTCAGAAACAACTTCTTCCCTTCTCATCAGTTTTCTGAATGGTCCTTCCATAAGCTACGTACTGTCTGATTCATCTCTACCCCATTGTGGACACTGTACTTTGTCCACTACAATGCTGCAAACTACATTCTGCACTCTGCATCTTCCCATTTGCTCTACCGATTTTGCTTACGTTTGGATTGATTTATTTATTCTCATAGTATTATGTGATTTGATGAGATCGAGAGCAAAACAAAGCTTTCCACTGTACCTCAGTACACGTGACGATAATAAACCTAAACCTAAAGATAGATCTTTGAATGCTGCAAAATGATTTCCTTGAAATTAGATAGCATAGCTTCTAGATTAACAGAATAGGGTACTAGAGGATATGATGAAATAGAATTGAAATCATATCTGAGTTTTCATTTTTAGAGTGAGTGAGATTCATAGATATGATTGATAATTCCAATTCCCCAAATCAGCTCTAGGAGCTTGTAATGGGAAGAAGAGTAAAGATCCATTTAAGTGAAAACTCTCAAATGAATCAATCAGGAGGAAGACCTCCTTTCACACAAATGAAACGGTTTATCAGTGGATTAATCTGTCGTTCATTCGGTCAAGGTTATGGGATGACTAAAACACATGAGGCTGGATTTATCACTGAGGTTTAGACCAAAGCGAAGCACAGCTATTTATCTACAGTGAAATTAGGCTGAGAGAGTGAAAGAAAATTAGGTATATGACCTGACCAGCCCAATCAAAGGAAATAAATGATAATTGATAGATTAGTTTCTATGCAGCATGGAAGTAGGCCCTTCAGCCCACCAAATCCATGCCGACCATCAATCACCTGCTGACACTATCCGAACAGTTTAGTTTAGTTTAGAGATACAGAGCGGAAACAGGCCCTTCGGCCCACTAAGTCCGCACCGACCAGCGATCCCCGCACACTAACTATCCTACACACACTAGGGATAATTTACAATTTTACTGAAACCAATTAGTCTACAAACCTGTGGGGTGTGGGAGGAAACCGGAGCTCCTGGAGAAAACCTAGGTAGGTCACGGGGAGAATGTACAAACCTGTAGTCAGGATCAAACCTGGGTCTCTGGCTCTGGAAGGCAGTAACTTTATTGTTGTGCCAGCGTGCAGCCCACTGTTATTACACTTACTCATCCATTCCTTACACACTGGGGCAATCGACCTACCGAGGCCAATTCACCTACAAACTCACACGTCTTTGCGATGTGGGAGGAAACCGGAGCACCCAGTGGGCACCCATCCTGTACCCGGTCACAGGGAGAACATGCAAACTCCACAAATACAGCACCCCAGGTCAGGATCAATGCCGGGTCTCTGGCATGGTGAGGCAGCAGCTCTACCAGCAGAGCCACTGTTCAGCCCTGAACAATCATAGCTTATCATAGTTTGGAAAACCTGTCCTCTGCATTCGAGGCAGGATTGTGCTTGTCAACGATAGTGTCTATAGCTGTGCATAGAATAGATTTGTTCACGGATCAAAGCCTGGGATTTAATATGCGCACTAACTTCTCGTGCTTCACTTTTGTGCAGAGTTATTTAGCAGCACTTCTGCCTTACTGAAGGACCCTGTTGTTTCTGTTAGAAGTGCCTGTACAGGCAATTAAAAATATCACACACAGGCACAGACACAAAGCATGTCTGCATCGTATACATCATGTAGCATAATGCAAGGAATTTAAAAGTCAAACATAATCTAGGATGCATAAATTGCAGGTTTGCGATTAGTTATGTCATCTACGTCTTCTCAGTTGTATTTTTGTCCTTGTTTTTCTTTCATCAATCTTCCATATTTTCATTTATATTGTCTGGAGGTCGGAAAGATGCTGTGTAAGTATGCTGTTTAAAAAAAAAAATGATACCCCCACTGTTGTCAGT
Source organism: Malacoraja senta (assembly GCA_038087875.1). NCBI lineage: Eukaryota > Metazoa > Chordata > Chondrichthyes > Rajiformes > Rajidae > Malacoraja > Malacoraja senta. The sequence continues at coordinate 28,174 of JAXLNO010001341.1, forward strand.
GTGAAGAAACATATTGAAGCCAATTTTCTCCTTCTGAGGTGGTAGCACAAATTTTGGCAGAAGGTCTGGTACTAATGTGCCGAACAACTCCCATGTGAAAAAATACTCAAGTCCTCACTGCCGCTGCAATTAAAAGCAAATATTTAAATAAGACGTTAAAGGAGAATTATAGCCTGCATTATTTTCCAATCTAAAATAATTCCCCTTGGATGTGGAACTCTTCTCAGCAAAATGGGAAATTTGCATTCCTTTTCGTACACCAAAGTATTATCCTGTTGTGTTAAGCTTCATATATGTCCCTCGGTTCAGCGCGAACATGAAACAAAGTCAGTCAGTTTCATCAACATCTTATTCTTGCTTTGGCCCACATGGTAGCTGAGCAAACAAAAATTACTCACAGTCGACAAACCAAATCCAACGAAACCTATAATTTGCTGATACTTTCCCCAAGGCTGACCCTGAGCACTCTGCCTCCTACTGTTCTAAGGTGTAGGAAAGAACTGCAGATGCTAGTTGCCACAAAAGATAGACACAAAATGCAGGAGTAACTCAGCCGGACAGGCAGCATCTCTGGAGAGAAGGAATGGGTGTTCTGAAGAAGGGTCTCGACCCGAAACATCACCCATTCCTTCTCTCCAGAGATGCTGCCTGTCCCACTGTTACTCCAGCATTGTGTCTATCCCACTAGTCTCTAACCACCCAGTTGACACAGATGCAGTCCTCTTTATCTGCTATTTCTAAGGATATACCCACAACGATCTGGGAAACGAATGGTTGTTGCTGCCAACAGCACTTTTCCTTCTTATATGATATGTCTCTTTTAATGATTTATCTGAGTACTGGTTTGCTTTGGCGAGCTTTAACCACTTTATAGATCAGCATTCCCCCATTTCTTTTTGACTAAGCTTTGCAGATGAAAACTGCAAATGGTTTAAGATGTCCAACAATCAGCTTGCAAAAGGTCATGAGAAGAAGGCACAGAGAAACATTATCAGCGTTCGGTACAACTTTTTATGTCTCAGTCAATTAGGTGTTCACTTCCTCCTGCATTATAGTTAATTTATTATCAATCCTGATGTTACTAATTGCATTCCTGATCAGCTAATAAAAGAAGTCATGTACATCACCACAGTTCATGTCAACTTGAATGAAAGATACAGCATGGAAACAGGCCCTTCGACTCACCGAGTCCACACCAACCATCAATCACCTGTTCACACTAGTTGTATGTTGTCCCACTTTCTCATCCACTCCCTACACACTAGGGGAAATTTACCTAGGCCAATTAACCTACAAACCCACAATTTGTGAATTAAGGGACAGAAGTTTAGGGGTAACATGAGGGTGAACTTCTTTACTCAGAGAGTGATAGCTGTGTGAAATGAGCTTCCAGTGGAAGTGGTGGAGGCAGGTTCTATTTTATCATTTAAAAATAAATTGAATAGGTATATGGACGGGAAAGGAATGGAGGGTTATGGTCTGAGTCCAGGTAGATGGGACTAGGGGAGAATAAGTGTTCGGCACTGACTAGAAGGGCTGAGATGGCCTGTTTCCGTGCTGTAATTGTTATATGGTTATATGGTTATAAGTCTTTGAGATGAGGAGGAAACCAGAGTACCCTAAGGAACTTGCAAACTCCACACAGACACCACCCGAGTTCAAGATCGAACTCACGTCTCTAGCGCAGTGGGGCAACAGCTCTACAGCTGCGCCACTGTGCCATCTTTTATAGATGAACAATTTCTTTGCATGCAAAAATAAAGTATTCTACGGATCTTTGAAGGGACCAGTACCCTTCAAATACCCACTCATTCATATTGAGATATGTTTTACCCCCATTTAAACTAAAAGGTCACGTAATCTATGGCACTGGGTTGAAGCACATCTTCACTGGCATTCTTAAATGTATGGGACCTGATCCTCCACTTTATCCTGCACTAAACGTTATTCCCTTTATCATGCATCTGTATACTGTGGATGGCTCAATTGTAATCATGTGTAGTCTTTCCACTGACTGGGTAGCGCGGAACAAAAAATGTTCACTGTACCTCGGTAAACTTGACAATAAACTAAACTAAACTAAATAACATGCAGCACCTGAGTCTCCAAATTGGTGTTGCACTAAACCAACAGCCAATGTCTAGATGGCCTATTCGATAATTTTGTATTTAGATCTTAGAACATAGAAAAGTGATGGCCATGCTCAGTTTGATCAGCTTCATGTGTAGGAAGGAACTGCAGATGCTAGTTCAAGTCAAAGATAGACACAAAAAGCTGGAGTAACTCAGCAGGTCAGAGAGGATCTCTGGAGAAAAGGAATAGGTAATGATTCAGGTCGAGACCCTTCTTCAGAGTGAGTGTCACCTTCAGGCTTTATTACAACTCTGGACCAACTTGGATTGAATTCCAGGGAAGAGGTGAACGGGACTGCTCCTGACTTCGAGTCTGATGGGCAGTACCAAGGATCCATGGTAAAACTTTCATTAATATGGCCCAGGAAGTAAAACTTAAATGAACAGAGACGGGCAGAGAATTCTTCAGGTGGCTTCAGTCCTGCCTGACATGAGCTTTGATAGACATAGTTGTTGGAACCTGTGAATGTGATTGCAGGAGTGCTTCTGGGGCAAAATATTCACCACAACTACCTCAGAAGGCAGTGGAGGCCAATTCTCCAGATGCTTTCAAGAGAGAGTTAGATAGAACTCTTAAATATAACGGAGTCAGGTAATATGGGGAGAAGGCAGGAACTGGGTACTGATTGGGGATGATCAGCCATGATCACAGGGAATGGCGGTGCTGGCTCAAAGGGCCGAATGGCCTACTCCTGCACCAATTGTCTATTGTCTATTGTCATTTGCGATCATCAATTAATCATTCTGTGTCATCTGTGTCAGGTGCGTACTCTACGCACCTGACACACATCTGTGTCAGGTGCGTAGAGATGGGGTTCCTAAGGGACCGTGTTAGGAACCTGGAGCAGCAGCTCGATGACCTCTGTCTGATCAGGGAGAGTGAGGAGGTCATAGAAAGGAGTTATAGGGAGGTGGCCACTCCAAGACCACGGGAGGCAGACAAGTGGGTCACGGTTAGGAAGGGCAAGGGGCAGAGGCAGGGACTAGTGAGTACCCCGGTGGCTGTACACCTTGAAAATAAGTACTCCTGTTTGAGTACTGTTGGGGGGGACAGCCTTCCTGGGGGTAGTGACAGCAGCCGGGCCTCCGGCACAAAGACCGGCCCTATTGCTCAGAATGGGAGGGAAAAGAAGAGGAGGGCAATAGTAATAGGGGACTCTATGGTTAGGGGGTCGGATAGGCGATTCTGTGGACGCAGTCAGGAGACCCGGATGGTAGTTTGCCTCCCTGGTGCCAGGGTCAGGGATGTGTCTGAACGCGTCCAAGATATCCTGAAATCGGAGGGAGAGGAGCCTGAGGTTGTGGTACATATAGGTACCAATGACATAGGCAGAAAAAGAGAAGAGGTCCTGAAAGGAGAATTTAGGGAGTTGGGAGGAGAGTTAAGGAGAAGGTCCGCAAAGGTAACAATCTCAGGATTACTACCTGTGCCACGCGACAGTGAGAGTAGGAATTAAATGAGGTGGAGGATAAATGCGTGGCTGAGGAACTGGTGCAGCGGGCAGGGATTCAAATTTCTGGATCATTGGGACCTCTTTTGGGGAAGGTGTGACCTGTACAGAAAGGACGGGTTGCACTTGAACCCGAGGGGAACCAATATCCTGGCGGGGAGATTTGCAAAGGCTACTGGGGAGACTTTAAACTAGAACAGTTGGGGGGAGGGACTCAAATAGAGAAAGATAGTAGAAAATGTGGGAGGCAGGAGGCAGAGAAGGGAAGCACTCGGACCCAAAATGTAGGGGAGAAAGAAGAAAAAGATAATAAACAGAGAATAAGTGGTGGTGGGTTTCTTAAATGTGTATATTTTAATGCTAGGAGCATTGTAAGAAAGGTGGATGAGCTTAGAGTCTGGATTGACACCTGGAAGTATGATGTTGTGGCGATCAGTGAAACATGGTTGCAGGAGGGCTGTGATTGGAAACTAAATATTCCAGGATTTCATTGCTTCAGGGGTGATAGAATTGGAGGGGCAGGAGGTGGGGTGTTGCATTACTTGTCAAGGAAGATATTACAGCAGTGCTTTGGCAGGATAGATTAGAGGGCTCGTCTAGGGAGGCTATTTGGGTGGAGCTGAGAAATGGGAAAGGTGTAGCAACACTTATAGGGGTGTATTATAGACCGCCAAATGGGGAGGGAGAATTGGAAGAGCAAATATGTAAGGAGATAGCAGATATTAGTAGTAAGCACAAGGTAGTGATTGTGGGAGATTTCAATTTTCCACACATAGACTGGGAAACACATTCTGTAAAAGGGCTGGATGGTTTGGAGTTTGTAAAATGTGTGCAGGATAGTTTTTTGCAGCAATACATAGAGGTACCTACTAGGGAAGGGGCAGTGCTGGACCTCCTGTTAGGAAATGAGACAGGGCAGGTGGCGGAGGTAAGCGTTGGGGAGCACTTTGGGTCCAGTGATCACAATACCATTAGTTTCAATATAATTATGGAGAGGGTCAAAACTGGACCTAAGGTTGAGATTTTTGATTGGAGAAAGGCTAACTTTGAGGAGATGCGAAAGGATTTAAAAGGAGTGAATTGGGACATGTTGTTTTATGGGAAGGATGTAGAAGAGAAATGGAGGACATTTAAAGGTGAAATTTTAAGAGGACAGAATCTTTATGTCCCTGTTCGGTTGAAAGGAAATAGTAAAAATTGGAAAGAGCCAGGGTTTTCAAGGGAAATTGGACACTTGGTTCGGAAAAAGAGAGAGATCTACAATAATTATAGGCAGCATGGAGTAAATGAGGTGCTTGAGGAGTATGAAGAATGTAAAAAGAATATTAAGAAAGAAATTAGAAAAGCTAAAAGAAGATATGAGGTTGTTTGGCAAGTAAGGTGAAAGTAAATCCAAAGGGTTTCTACAGCTATATTAATAGCAAAAGGATAACAAGGAATAAAATTGGTCCATTAGAGAGTCAGAGTGGACAGCTATCTGCAGAGCCAAAAGAGATGGGGGAGATATTGAACAATTTCTTTTCTTCGGTATTCACCAAGGAGAAGGATATGGAATTATGTGAGGTAAGGGAAACAAGCAGAGTAGCAATGGAAACTATGAGATTCAAAGAAGAGGAGGTGCGGACACTTTTGAAAAATATGAAAACGGATAAGTCTCCAGGTCCTGAGGACATTTTCCCGAGGACATTGAGGGAAGTTAGTGTAGAAATAGCAGGGGCTATGACAGAAATATTTCAAATGTCATTAGAAACGGGAATAGTGCCGGAGGATTGGCGTACTGCCCATGTTGTTCCGTTGTTTAAAAAGGGTTCTAAGAGTAAACCTAGCAATTATAGACCTGTTAGTTTGACGTCAGTTGTGGGCAAATTAATGGAAAGGATACTTAGAGATAATATATATAAGCATCTGGATAAGCAGGGTCTGATTAGGAACAGTCAACATGGATTTGTGCCTGGAAGGTCATGTTTGACTAATCTTCTAGAATTTTTCGAAGAGGTTACTAGGAAATTGATGAGGGTAAAGCAGTGGATGTTGTCTATATGGACTTCAGTAAGGCCTTTGACAAGGTTCCTCATGGAAGGTTGGTTAAGAAGATTAAATTGTTGGGTATTAATGGTGGAGTAGCAAGATGGATTCAACAGTGGCTGAATGGGAGATGCCAGAGAGTAATGGTGGATAGCTGTTTGTCAGGTTGGAGGCCGGTGACTAGTGGGGTGCCTCAGGGGTCTGTGTTGGGTCCACTGTTGTTTGTCATGTACATCAATGATCTGGATGATGGTGTGGAAAATTGGATTAGTAAGTATGCAGATGATACTAAGATAGGTGGTATGGTGGATAATGAAGTAGATTTTCAAAGTCTACAGAGAGATTTAGGCCATTTGGAAGAGTGGGCTGAAAGATGGCAGATGGAGTTTAATGCTGATAAATGTGAGGTACTGCATCTCGGCAGGACAAATCAAAATAGGACGTACATGGTAAATGGTAGAGAATTGAGGAATGCAGTTGAACAGAGGGATCTAGGAATAACTGTGCATAGTTCCCTGAAGGTGGAATCTCATGTAGATAGGGTGGTAAAGAAAGCTTTTGGTGTGCTGGCCTTTATAAATCAGAGCATTGAATATAGAAGTTGGGATGTAATGTTAAAATTGTACAAGGCATTGGTGAGGCCAATTCTGGAGTATGGAGTACAATTTTGGTTGCCTAATTATAGGAAGGATGTCAACAAAATAGAGAGAGTACAGAAAAGATTTACCAGAATGTTGCCTGGGTTTCAGCAACTAAGTTACAGAGAAAGGTTGAACAGGTTAGGTATTTATTCTTTGGAGCGCAGAAGGTTAAGAGGGGACTTGATAGAGGTCTTTAAAATTATGAGCGGGTTAGACAGAGTTGACGTGGATAAGCTTTTTCCATTGAGAGTAGGGAAGATTCAAACAAGGGGACATGACTTGAGAATTAAGGGACAGAAGTTTAGGGGTAACATTAGGGGGAACTTCTTTACTCAGAGAGTGATAGCTGTGTGGAATGAGCTTCCAGTGGAAGTGGTGGAGGCTGATTCAATTTTATCCTTTAAAAATAGATTGGATGGGTATATGGATGGGAAAGGAATGGAGGGTTATGGTCTGAGTGCAGGTAGATGGGACTAGGGGGAAGTATATATATATATTTTTTTTTAATTAAAAAAAATAAAAATAAAAAATAAATGTTCGGCACGGACTTGAAGGGCCGAGATGGCCTGTTTCCGTGCTGTAATGGTTATATGGTTATATGGTTATTCAAAATTGGCTTGTTTGCTGATGGTGTTAAAACATATAATTTAATTTCCAAGTTTGCAGACAGTGAAACAGTCTATCTCAAACATCAAGGATGAGATGGATAACATCTCTGTTGATAAGTGGCAAGTAATGCATGTGCTCTCTGTTCCAGGCAATGGTCATCTCCAAGATAGACACAAAATGCTGGAGTAACAAGGCAGCATCTCTGGAGTGAGGAATGGGTAATATTTCAAGTCGAGACCCTTCTTCAGACTGATGGTCATCTCCATTAAGAAAGAGCACAGCCTGTTCCTGTTGACTTTCAATAATATTTCTATCATGCTGGGGTTGATGCAATGGGTGAGTTTTGGGGTGAGGCAGGTTGGGAGGACTAGTTAGCCATGACAGAAACTCAACTGGACCAACCACATAAATACTGTGGCAACAAGAGCATCTCGGAGACTGAGTATTTTGTAGAGAATGCTTTGCTTCTTGAAAATTTTCCATCAGCTACAAAGGTAAAACTCAAGACTGGGAACTTCCTGGCCTGAATGGATGCAATTTTCAATAACACTCGGTAAGCTTGATGCCATCCAGTATAAATCAGCCTGATTTGACTAGCATCCCACCTACTAGTTTAAACAAGTACTCCTCCATTATCAGTGGAACATGACCATAAGGCACAGTGCCTGTTATGTGGACCAACACTATTAAGAAGGGATGCTAATGGCTTTGAACAAGCCATTAGCTCTAGGTTCCCATCAAAGTCACACATCATTTTAACATGAACACATTTGGACATTCCTAAATGGCATTGAAACTCTCTATTTAACAGTTTTACCACAAGGATTGTAACTGTTGATGAATGTACTTGACTTCACTACATTTTCTCAGGGGTAATTTCAGATGTCTTTAAATGTCCTTTCCAGCCATCTCACTGATGCTTGCATTTTCAAAATAAATTATCCTGCCTTTCTTCTTCCTTTTCCATGATGTCACATACCCGTGTTCAAAGATGAAATGAAGACACGTTGTATTTTTTTAGCATATGTCGATTTCTATGTCTTACTGGTCTCAGTTCCTTTGGACTGCACTGGAAGCTAACTTTCCAAGGATAAACAGAGCCCATAGTATTTAAATGATTTCTAGAACAAATCACAAAGGTCAACTGTACATTACTGACAGGAAATAAACAATTAACGCCTTCAATCAGCCCAAACTATTTAATATAATCCATCTATAATTTCCATTTAACTGAAAACCTCTATATACTGTCAGTGGAATTGGGGGAGCTCGTAACTTCTGAAATCTGCCTTTTGTCTCCCAAATGGTCGGCAGCTGAGCTGTACAAGCGATGATGCTCCTTACATATTCAACAGCAGTAACTCTTCAAAATTCCCATGTCAACAAGCCTTCCCCGAACATGAGTAACTGCAGTCTCTTCTCCTTTGGCATGAACTGCACGTGTTCATTGGGCTGCAGACCCCTGCTGGGTTCAGATAAGATCAGTTGTGCAGAATGTTTGGTTGGAAATTACAGAAACATATGCTGCTGTTGAATAAAGCGCGGGCATTGAGCCAAAAAGATTCAGATGTACAAGGCACAGAAATAAAGAATATTGGATGAATGTTGTCTACATCAGACAAACCCGTCATTCTTTCCAGTCGAATAATTAGCGGATAGTCCCTTTCACCCCCCCCCCCCCCCCCACCTAATTTCTATCACACCGTTCCACTTTTTGCATTCAGATATTTGTCAAATTAATTCAGCGATATAGCACATACAAAGAGCTATAGCTCCCCCAGTGACTTATTGGTGTACTTTCAAAATGCAAACTATATTTTCATTGTTTCAATATTTTCAAATACTGGAAGGCATAACTTTAGGGTGAGAGGGGTAAAATTCAAAGGAGATGTGTGGGGCAACATTTTTACATGGATGGTGGTGAGTGCCTGGAACGCACTGCCAGGGCTAGTGGTTGAAGCAGACACAAAAGTGGCATTTAAGCCTATTGCATAGATAGGCATATGGTTATGTAGGGAATGGAGAGATATGCGGTACAGGGGTTGATAAGAAATGGTCTTGGTATCATGTTCAACACAGACATTGTGGGCTGAAAGGCCTGTTATAGTCATAGGGTTATATAGCGTGGAAACAGGCCCTTCGACTCAACGCCCACATCGACCAACATGTCCCACCATGCCAGTAATCCCACCTGCCTGCGTTTGGCCCATAATCCCTCGAAACTTGTCCTGTTCTTAAACATTGTGATAGTACCTACCTGAACTACCTCCTCGGGCAGCTCGTTCTATACACCCACCACCCTTTGTGTGAAAAAGTTACCCTTCAGGTTTCTATCAAATCTTTCTCCCCTCACATCAAACCTACGTCCTGTGGTTCTATGTTCTATGGGCGTGGAGTTCAACGCCAACACTCGTACTAAAGAGGCGCAACTCCAAAGACGTACTGGTTTGTAGGTTAACTGGCTTTGGTAAAGTTGTAAATTGTCCCTCATGTGTGTAGGATAGTGCTAGTGTGTGGGGATCACTGGGCGGCGCAGACCCGGTGGGCCGAAGGGCCTGTTTCCACACTGTGTCGAAACTAAAACTAAACTAAACTAAACCAATATCAATGCTGTTTCTATTCAACCTCTGACATTTAGTTACATTAATGGTCAAATATCAGTGGGCAAATGCAACTGGCAATGAACAAGTGGAGAAATATTATTCTTTTGTAAGTAGTTATTATATCTCACGCCTGAGCCGAATACACATCAGGGACAGGGTTTTGGAGGAAAAAGTCAATGCATCATTGCTGGGAGAACGAATTGGTGCCTTTGACACCAAAAAGCAATGTATCAATTTTCCTTTAGTTCCTCATTTGTCTTAAATGACCTTTTGCAGATATATATTCTGACATACAGTAGAATGTGCTTTAGCTGTTAAATGTTTGCAAAGCTAAATGCAAAAAGATAAAGGAACGATAAAGATGAATTGGGCGGCAGGGTGGAGTCATCAGTAGAGTTGCTGCCTTACAGCGCTAGAGACCTGGGTTCGATCCTGACCACTGGTTCTGTCTGAACGGTGTTTGCATGTTCTCCACGTGATCTGCGTGGGTTATTGCCGGGTGTTCCTGTTTCCTCCCACACTCCAAAGACGTACAGTTTTGTAGTTTAATTGGCTTCGGTAAAATTATTAAAAATTGTCCCTAGTGTGTGTATGTAGGATAATGTTAATGTGTGGGTATCGCTTGTCGGCACGGACTAAGTGGGCTGAAGGGCCTGTTTCCACGCTGTATCTCTGCATGTGACAATAAATGTGAATGTGAATCTGAATCTGAATCTGAATCTGAATCTGAATCTAAACAAAACCTAAATAATCATTATTTTACAACCTGCTGATGGATTTAGTTTAGTTTAGAGATACAGCGCGGAAACAGGCACCAGCACCGAGTCCATGCCAACCAGTGATCCCTACATATTAACACTATCCTACACATACTAGGGACAATTTACATTGATAGAAAGCCACTTAACCTACAAACCTGTACGTCTTTGCAGTGTGGGAGGAAACCAAGGCACAGACAGCACCCGTAGTCGGGATCGAACCCAGGTCTCTGGTGGTGAAAGGCAACTATACCGCTGCGCCACCGTGCCGGTAACGCCCACGCCCCCACTGATCTTCGTGTACAATTCAGTGAAATTGGCTGATGAAGACGAAAACAATAAAACAATAACAAAAGTTATTATTGTGGACTAAGGGAAACAGAGTTTTAGGAAAAAACTGAAGTGGGAAGGAACGTGAAGCAAGTCAGGCATTGGAGCAAGTGGGAGTACTTGGCATTGTATCACAGAGAAGGGATATATCTGGCAGACATGATTATCAAGGCACAGAGTTACTGACCCCATTTGGGTTCTCAGGGGAAATGATAAACTAAATCAAAGCTTTCTTATGGGAACGAGCAATGTTCAATGACCTAACCATACTCAGTTATCCCAACATGGCTGATAGTCAGAAGAGTGTTCGCTTAAAAAGTCAGTTTACCTTATGAGTGAGCTTAGTGATAACAAAAACAAATTGCTTTTAAATAACACTTACAACATTGTGAAATATGCTAATCTGCTTCACAAGAACTGGCAAGCAAATATCTCACGCTGAATTACATCAGGGGATATTGGGAGAGTTGACCGAATGTCTGGTCATAAAATGAGTTTGTAGAGAGGAATTAACTCATAGATTGGCCAACTGAAGGCAAGGCCATTAGTCTGTGAGGGATTATAATCAGAGATGAAGCAGAGCAGCATAATTGTACGGACAGACAGATCCCAGAAGGTTACAGAGCTGGAGGAAGGGCTGAGAGATAGGAAGGACTATGGCCAGATGGAGATTTGAAAACAAGGGCAAGAATCGTGAGGGCAACAAACGTAGGGCAACACAATGGCGCAGCTGGTAGAGCAGCTGCCTCACAGCTCCAGAGACACGGGTTTGATCCTGACTTTGGGTGCTGTCTGTCTGGATGGTGTTTGCACGTTCTCCCTGTGACTGCGTGCATTTCCTCTGGGTGCTCTGGTTTCCTCCCACATCCCAATGGTGCGGGGGTTTGTAGGTTAATCAGCCTAGTGTGCAGGGAGAGGATGGCAAAGTGGGATAACAAAGAACTAGTGTGAACGGGTGATCGATGGTCGGCATGGACTCGTGGGCAGAAGGGCCTGTTTCCATGCTGTATCTCTAAACTAAGCAAAGTGCCTAAATGATTGCCAAAAGGTAGATAGACACACAAATTGCTGGAGTAACTCAACGGGTCAGGCAGCATCAATGGAGAAAATGGATAGGTGATCTTTTGGGTCAGGATCCTTCTTCAGACCCATTGTAGTAGGGAGAGTGAGGGCAAAAAACTGGAAGCAAAGACAAAAACAGGATAGATCGGAATGGGCAATGGACGGCCTCAGGGAGGGATGTTACCCGAAAGGCTGATTGTTGGCTAGGGACGGTGCCATCCCAAGAGGGATCCATCATTGCGAACTGTGGAACTGGTTGACTGACTTTTAGTGGAGGAAGGAGTGCTAGGTGTAGAAGAAGGAGGGAGGGGAGTTTTTGTCAAAATTACCTAGAGTTAGAAAGCTTAATGTTCATATCGCTGGGGTGTAAGCTAGCCAAGCGGAATATGAGGTGCTGTTCCTCCAATTTGGGTGAAGCGTCACTCTGACCCAGGACACAAAGGTCAGTATGGTAATGGGAAGGGGGGTTTAAATGGTTAGCAACCGGGAAATCCGATAGGCCTTGGTGCACTGTTAAGGCAGGTTAGGATAGGGGCAGCAATATGTAATTGGATGAATATAGGCTGACTAAATTAAAGTTTCAAAGGCAAAGCAGCAAATAGTAGCAATTTTACAAAATTTTGAGATTTTAAAAATCAAGTCTGCAATTTATCCCATCAGATAAAGCATAAGAAGAAGTTTAAATCACTGGATGGATTTAAGAGAGAGTTAGATAGAGCTCTAGGGGCTAGTGGAGTCAAGGGATATGGGGAAAAGGCAGGCACGGGTTATTGATAGGGGACGATCAGCCATGATCACAATGAATGGCGGTGCTGGCACGAAGGGCCGAATGGCCTCCTCCTGCACCTATTTTCTATGTTTCTATAATTTGACACCTAATTCACTTTCATATCTTCAGTATTAAAAAAGTTATGGCCATTTTCATACTCGGAAAGTAGCATCTTGTTCCTTATTGCTTTTCCATTGACTTAACACAAAAGTTGTGATCGAGGACAGTCAAAAGCCCATAGCTTTCTCAAAAATTAAGAGTACTTAATGAAATTTTCAGTTATTAAAGATTGAAACATTCTGAAACAAATATAAAACATCTTACTTGGACCTGAAATTAAAGCATATAATTAGTTAGTTACCTAATTGTAGCTAATTACAAAATTGACCGTTGTGACGGAAATAGTAATAAACACCCAGACTGCCTTGAAAATTCAAAAATGTGATATTCTCAAGATCAGAACTTTAATATTATTGTATTATATTCTGTAAGTCCGTAACAGATAGGTAAATAAATTACAATTTCTAGCAATAGACCTAGTCTTTATGGAGAAGATCAGTTGCTAGCTGGTACATTGGCATATCATAATCAGTAGCATCATCATACTCCTCAGATTGTAACCAATAAGCAACTCTGTACACCTTGTTTTTCCTCAACTTTTCAATTTTGGCATTGTAAACTACGTTTTTGATCTTCAAACCACGCATGACATGCCTTTCTGCCCACTACTTTCCCATTAAGAATGTCCTGTAGATCATCACATTTGGAGTAGTCCAAATTCGGATAATCTCTGCGAATGCTGTCTAAATCAGTCTCTTTTGCTGGGCATTTGGATTGACAATTTTGCATTTCTTCTTCGGAGACATCTGTTTAAAATGTAAAGGAAAAAAAACACTGAACGGCATTAACAAAAACAAGTTATTATTTGCAGTTTTATAAAATAGGTAGAAATGATAAAGTTAAACGCTAAAACAAATAGTAAATACCCAACAAAAAATTCATATTCATCAGTTTCATCTAATCAATTCATTTAAATTCAATTACTAGATCTAAACATCTACCCATTTCTTAAGAAAATGATAATTTTGTTTAGTAGCCTAAGTATCCAAATAACAAACTAATCCCATTCACACAAGAATTCACAATATAACATGATTTTTAAATCTCACTGTCATGACCTTGATGGAAGAAATTTAATGTTTAATTCCCATAAATTAATCTAGAAACATCCACTCTCAATATAATCAAAATTATTATTTTTTGCACAATAACCATATAACCATATAACAATTACAGCACGGAAACAGGCCATCTCGACCCTTCTAGTCCGTGCCGAACACGTATTCTCCCCTAGTCCCATATACCTGCGCTCAGACCATAACCCTCCATTCCTTTCCCGTCCATATAACTATCCAATTTATTTTTAAATGATAAAAACGAACCTGCCTCCACCACCTTCACTGGAAGCTCATTCCACACAGCCACCACTCTCTGCGTAAAGAAGATCCCCCTCATGTTACCCCTAAACTTCTGTCCCTTAATTCTCAAGTCATGTCCCCTTGTTTGAATCTTCCCTACTCTCAGTGGGAAAAGCTTATCCACGTCAACTCTGTCTATCCCTCTCATCATTTTAAAGACCTCTATCAAGTCCCCCAATACATGTGGCTAAAACTGTTGTGGATATTTAGTATAAAAATATTGACTATGGATAGACAATTACACAAAATATAGACAATTTAGATGCTCTAATGACATGATTGTCCAAAATAAAAGAGGATTTAAATCATCTTGCGATTGGGTGTTTCTGGAATGCGATCGATTGGAACGTTGCCGGTGCCGTGAATTTTAACCCCATATCGGCAGGAAAGACACTGCCTGTTCATATGGGGACTAAATAACATTTTCGCATCGTAAAATTAGATTAAAGCCACCCCAAGAAGCAAGATTATGTGAAATAAACGATTACCTTTTGTTTTGTCCTGATATTACGATCTGTCACGTTGTAGGCGTTGAGAGCGTTCGGTCGCTTTTTACTTTAATCCAACTATTAAATTGTCCAGCAATTATTTAATTTTAAAAAACGGGAATTGGAAGTTCGATCGATTTTTCTTCATCGACTAGCAGCCCGAGGAAATCCCTCTCCGACAAGCGATACAAACCTGCATTTTAATCCCGCCCCCTCCCCTCAAAGGCGCCAAAGTCGCGCACACAGCCCATGGCAGAACTGCAGCGCCGCTGAAGGTAGGTTTTGTAACATCGCTACAAATAGGTAGACACAAAATGCTGGAGTAACTCAGCGGGACAGGCAGCATCTCTGGAGATTCGTTTCGAGTCAAGATCCTTCTTCAGTGAGAGTCAGGGGAAAGGGGGACGAGACGAGAGGTATAGATGACAATATAGAGAGATGTAGAACAAAGAAATGAAAGATATGCAAGAAAGGTAACATTGGTCAAGGAAACAGTCTATTGTTAGCTGTGAGCTGGTTGAAAACACGTTATACAGACAATGCAACTCACCAGGACTCCGGTGATACTAGTACAACTACTAGGGTGGGGGAGGGACAGAGAGAGAGGGGATGCAAGAGGGATGCAAGTTAGAGAAATCAATATTCATACCACTATGTATTGGCAGGATGGAGTCAGGCATTATAACAAAGTAGATATTAGTGATCTGGTTAATGCAAGTTCATCCAATGGCCGGGGTCAAGGGTCAAAGCTCACGTCGCGGCCCTGTTTCCACCAATCTTTCCACCGCCACGCACAAGAAGCACAAAAAGCACAAGATGCCATTGTATGCAGATGCCGAGAAGTGAGCTCAGCTCTGGCTGAACAATTTCTCATCTTGTGATGTGGACTCGATAAGAAGATGATCCAATGGCCAAAACTAAACCAAGGCTGCAAACAATCTGGATCAGGCTCAATACGTTGCCAGGATGAGGGAGATTGATGCCTCAGGAACAAAGTAATGTCAAGGATTGGAATCTCAGTCCTTTCCATAACTATTAGGCAGAAATGTATACTTATTCAGAATAGATGTCAGAGATACCAAAGAGATGTAGACATGTTGGAGGGAAGCTGGGTTTCATTAGTATAAATGGAGACATTTATATTTTGTTTTGGATGATGTGCTGAGGAAAACACATAAGAATATGGAAATCAAAGGCAGAATAAGTAAAAATCTGGATGCAAGTATACTTACCCATTGTACATTTAAGGCAACAGCGTATAATTTCCTTCCAGCGATATGAGTGCGCAAATGCTATTTAATTGGAGCTATTACCACACTAAAATTAGCACTAATTTCCAAGATCATGTTCATGATTTTGACCAAATTAAAGCATCCTGCAACTAATCAGGTTTTAAATTACAGCATTTCATGCTAAAATAATCTCAGATATGTTCACAGCGGTAGAGTTGCTGCCTTCCAGCGCTAGAGACCCGGGTTCGATCCTGACTACAGGTGCTGTCTGTACGGAGTTTGTACAGTTCTACCTGTGAACACCTGGGTTTTCTCCGGGTGCTCCAGTTTCCTCCCACATCCCAAAGACGTGCAGGTTTGTAGATGAATTGACTTCTGTACATTGTCCCTAGTGTTTTAGGATAGAACTGCTGCATGGGATTGCTGGTCTGCGTGGATTTGGTGGGCCGAAGGGCCTGTTTCCACACTGCATCTCCAAACTAAAACTAATAATATTATGCACGCACACTCTTTTTGCCTTTACCAAAGGAGGAAATGTGAGATAACCAATAGGGTTAGTAATATCAGTTTCAATAGAAGCTCTGCTCAAGAAAGTATCTTGTGATCAGATTGCTGATCTTAAAGCTGCAAATTTTCCTTTTGAATGTTACTATTCACAGGGTATAAAGATCACTTAAAGATAGTCAAGCCACTCTCTTTGAAACGATTTTGGCATGAAAATAGAGTGAATGAACAATTATCTAAAACCCGAGGTTACTTTGCAACAACCCAATCACGGGAATAATTTCCAGCATTGAGAAAGCCAAACATTTTCTTCAAAGCTGAATTCATAAAAGAGCCTCTTTACTGAGAAAATATATTTTTTTCACTGCCCTCCCAGTTTCTATTCTCCCTATCAGATACTATCAATACATTTTGAAAAAAACAATCGTGACAATAATGTTCTACCAGAAAGCATGGATTTAGAACAAGATCTGAAACCTTGGTAATCAGACCTTAATTCTCTTTGCTAATGATGACGAATCTTTGTGAGATCAAAGGAAATTAAATAGTTTCAATACCTAACCTACAAGATCTATTTTCTCACTGATTTCAGAGAAAGGTTTCAATTGATCATTGTAACTTTTTTACTTTTTTGCATATCTTTCATTCGTTATATATCTCTCTATATCATTGCCTATACCTCCTGTTTCCCTCTCCCCTGACTCTCAGTCTGAAGAAAGGTCTCCAATCGAAACGTCACCTATTTCTTTTCTCCAGAGATGCTGCCTGACCCGCTGAGTTACTCCAGCTTTTTGTGTCTTGTTTGAAATTGCACACAAAGTCAGAGCAATATTCATCAAGCAACTCTACTAGCCATTTTTAGAGTCACAGAGTCATAGAGCCATCAGCGTGGAAACAGGCCCCTTCGGCCCAACTTGCTCACACCGACCAACATGCCCCATCTACACTAGTCCCACGTGCGCTTGCTTGGCCCATAACCATCTGAATCTATTCTATCCATGTACCTGTCCAAATGTACCTTGGTCAAGGTGGGAGTTGCCATGATGTTACTCAAGGATAGATGGTTGCATTGGTTAGATTTAGTCCGCATTTCAAATTGAACTCATACCAAACGTGGGTAAAATCAGAGGCAAAAGCTGAAAGCAAGAGTTTAGCCTTTAGAGTTAAACCATGCTCTGCACCATTTGCTAACGGTTCATGCTGCGAAAGGAATATTGTCTAGTAGTTTACAAAGGAATTCCAAACCATATTCCTGGCCTCAGGTGGAATCTAGTGGACAGATTATGATCATCTTCAGGCCAAAGTGCAAGTTTGAAAACAAATCAGGTGTGGTCAGGTTGAAAATGTTAATTTTGCACCAGCAATAGAGATTTAGGTAACACTGAACTGGACTTCAGGTCGGCATAGTGGTGCAGATGGTAGAGCAGTTACTTCACAGCAGCAGGCACCTGTGTTCGATCCTGACCACGGGTGCTATCTGTGCAGAATTTGGATGTTTTCCTTGTGACTCTGTAGGGTTTTCTCCGGATGCATCGGTTTCCCCCCACATCTCAAAAATGTGCCGGTTTGTAGGTTAAAATTGGCCTCTAGTGTCTAGGGATTCGATGAGAAAATGGAATAACATAGAACTAATGTGAACAGGTGATCAGTCGTCAATATGGTCCCGGTGGGATGAAGGGATTGTTTGCATGCTGTACCTCTAAAAAAAATACGTTCAGAGCAAAGGAGGTGTCATGGTTGTGTTTCAACATATTCTATCAGTCTCTAATGTCTTTACAGGTTGATGGCAGATGAGCATCTGACAGTGGAAAAACCAGCACATAATATTCTCCATTTCATTTATATTACATGTTATATTATACAGGGCATCTTTAAACAGTCTGTATATGTTGGCTTCAATGCAGTGGAATTTGTTTTGTGTACAATGCGGAGTAGATTTCTGAACACAACCACCATGGTCTATTTGTTCCAGTTATAGCTTCCACAGTCTGGTTGCCGGTTTCTTCATGAGAGTGCAAGATGGATACAGACCCGCTTCTGGTAATATGTTCATCCCACTCATAGAGTCACAGGGCGTGGAAATAGGCCCTTTGGTCCAACTTGCCCGCACCGACCATCATGACCCATCTACACTAGTCCCACCTGCCCATTTGCCTCTAAACCCTTCCTATCCATGTACCATCTGATTGTTTCTTAAACGTTGCGATAGTCCCAGCCTCAACTACCTTCTCTGGCAGCTCGTTCCATACACCACCACCCTTTGTGTAAAAAAGTTACCCCTCAGGTTCCTATTAAATCTTTCCCAACTCCCCTTAAACCTATATCCTCTGATTCTCGATTCCCCAATTCTGGGGATCTCTCATGATCTTGTACACCTCTATAATATCACTCCTCATCCTCCTGCAATCCAAGGAATAAAGTCCTAGCCTACTCAACCTCCCTACAGCTCAGGCCCTTGAGTTCTGGCAACATTCTCGTAGATCTTTTCCACACCTTTCCCAGCTTGACATCTTTCCTATAACAGAACAAGAATAAGCCTTTGTCACCAGCGACTGAGGGTATCTAGCTAAACTGCTCCTTGGTGAAACCTCCCGCCTGTCCCACCTAATGAACTATTTACATTACAACATGACTGCTAAGGTCACAACTGTTCTTGTAAATTGCAAAGGCAGTTTGGAACTGAATAAATTCCAATGCAGAGTAAATTACCTCCTGGTGAATCAGAAAATGCATACCACAATGAACAAACTTTTAATAATGTTTCAATGTGCAATAAAATTTCTCTTACATTTTTCTGTACCTCGTAACTAAATTAATGAAACATGTATTTTTCTTGATCCCATACAATAGCTCTATTGTGTCGTGCAATAATATGGCTAATTCCGCGTCCGTTAAGAATCTGCCTTCATTTACACATATTGGTTATTTATCTTAAGTTATTAAGTCGTGATTACAGAATTTTCGATATGATTGAGGAAAGATTTACTGTCAGGAAATACCTATTGGGAATTAATTAATTCAGAATCTGGAGTTCATCCTCTCAGGACCTGTTTACGTAAACATTCTTGTAAACACAGATTGAAGTAATTAACACCTCTTAGGGGACTTGGCACTCACATATTGGTACTGTGATATTCCACAGCATTCTTCATCACACCTAACCTGCAATTTTGGCACCATTCTCGAGCTTACTGACATTTTATTGGAAAAAGATGTGTTTAACATGTTTTGTATCAGTAAGGCAAAGTTATCACCAGCCTACTACCACCTAAAACCATCTGTGCGAAAGCCACTTCTCAGGTCCACAAGTGGAAAGGTGTCAATACATTTGTGTTGCTTGCATCATAAACAGTTCTGGGCAAATTACAAACAGTGTTTACACTGGATAATTGGTGGGCTTTGTCCATCCTCTGATCAAGGTGAATCTGATGTCTTGTTTCCCCTCACATGGCAATTCACTGACAATTAATCCACCAGAAGGAACGGATGAAGATGAATAAGAGAAGGATGAATAAGAGCAGGGTCGGATAAAGATGAATTGGGCGGCACGGTGGTGCAGCGGTGGAGCTACTGCCTTACAGCGTCAGAGACCTGGCTTTGAAACATAGACATAGAAACATAGAAAATAGGTGCAGGAGTAGGCCATTCGGCCCTTCAAGCCAGCAGCGCCATTCAATATGATCATGGCTGATCATTTCTACTTTCTCCCCATACCCCCAATTAAGGGTGCTGGTCTGTGCGGAGATTTTACGTTCTCCCCATGAGCTGCGTGGGTTTTCTCCAAGATTTTCGGTTTCCTCCCAGACTCCAAAGATGTACAGGTTTGTAGGTTATTTGGCTTGGTATGAATATAAAATACTCGCAAGTGTGTGTAGGGTGGTGTTAATGCACGAGGATCGCTGGTCGGTGCGGACTGGATGGGCCGAAGGGCCTGTTTCTGCGCTGTATCTCTAAAACTAAACTATTATAAAATTCCATGTCTGACATATAAGTAATTTTGGGCTGACCATTAAGTATTCTGTGTAAACATCAGCGTACACCAAGGGCACAAAAGCACGTTAATATGGCTGCAGCATCCTGCCCACAGCTGTGGAGCAGCGGCGAAGGACACCACAGCTACGCTTAGCTAGGTCAACCCTGCAACGTTGCCAGGACAACGGGCCTACGTGGTCAGGCCAAAAACGCGACACTTACAACAACTGAGACTTGAAAACGGTCCCAAAAACTGGCGACTATGTGTACATGGTTTTAGTGTATTACTCACTTGTACTGCACCTGAGATGCTTATCTAAGATGTATCTAATTGCTTATGTACTCAGTTAAACTTGTACTGAACTGTATTCAAAAATGAATTTCCCCGTACCTTGGTGCATGTGACAATAAAGAACCATTGAACCATTAGTTCAGGATAACAAGTTATACAATTGTGGGGCACAAGAAACTGCAGATGCTGATTTACATAAACAGACACAAAGTGCTGGGGTAACTCAGTGGGTCAGGCAATATCACTGGAGAACGAATAGGTGACGTTTCGAGTCAGGACCCTTCTTCAGACTGATGCATTATGTTTTTGTTTTTGATGCAGAGTTGTACGTTGGGTTTTTTCTAACTAGTTTCCCTTGGTATATCATAGCCTACCATCCACTTTAACTTCGCAACGTAGCTTCAGTGAGACTTTGTCCATTTTTTTTCTCTCTATTTCTGAAACCTCTGACACTTATTGGCTTTCAGCCTAACACTACGGCAGCTCCACCTGCCCTTCCCAATGTCGGAGCCAAGACAGCGACAACATCAGTAGGATATTTGGGATGGAGACAGGAAATGTTTCCAATGCCTCTCAGTCACTGAGCGTATTAAATCCTGCACCAGGACTGAGTTACTGAACATCCACAAATCACTATTAGGGCGGAACAGTGTCACAGCTGGTAGAGCTGCTGCCTCATAGCGCCAGAGACCCGGGTTCGACCCTGACCTTGGGTACTGTCTGTGTGGAGTTTGCACGTTCTCCACGTGACCACATGGCGGGTGCTCCGGTTTCCTCCCAAATCCCAAAGACATGCGGATTTGTAGGTTAATTGGCCTCTGGAAATTGCCCCCGGTGTGTAGGGAGCGGATGACAAAGAGAGATAACATAAGACTAATATGAATGGGTGGTCGATAGTTGGCGTAAACTCAGTGGACTGAAGGGCCTGTTTCCATGCTGTTTCTCTAAATTAAACTATCGTTCAACATGGAAAATGAATTGATATTATTCCTCTCCGGTCCGAAGGCTCATTGACCAAGATTGTTATTGTTAATTTGTTACAATAGAATCATCACGCTTGCAAACTTTGAACAGTTCCATGCTGAAAGAGGTGATGATAGATTTTGCCATGTGGTTTTCAAACTCTGCCGGTACTCTGTCCTGTCTCTAATTCACATGCAATTATTAATATTATACAGATGACCCTAGTATTTCACAATTTCAAATAAATTGATATTTGGCAGTTCACTCCCTTTCATTCCTAGAAACTTCTGACTTCTTTACATCTCTGGCCTCTGTCTGCGCATCTGCCAATCAAAAAAAGCCCTCACCTGTATCCACCCATCACTTGCCAGGTTTTGTTCTGCCCGTACCTCTCTTTCAGCTTCCTCCCCCACCCCCCCCCCCCACCTTCCCCACTACAATCAGTCTGCAGAAGATCACTTATCCATGTCCTCCAGAGATAGACAATAGACAATAGGTGCAGGAGTAGGCCATTCGGCACCATTCATTGTGATCATGGCGGCAAATGGCGGCAGCGGTGAGCGGTGGTGAGAGGATTATCCGAGGTTAGACCTGGGCTTTCATTGAAAAACTGAGTAGCTGGAGTTTACCTGAGTAGCTGGTGACCATGCCTCCGAAGAAGGTAATAACAACGGAGGATAGCGACGAAATAAAAAGAGCGCTGGAGTTCTTGTCGGAGGAGATTTCTGCTGTCAAAAAACAGCAGAAAGCCATCCTCGACCTCGTGGCGGAGGTAAGGGCTCTTCGGATCCAGAGCGCCGAAAAGGACCGGAGACTGGTGTTCCTGGAGAGCAGAGTTGCAGATCTGGAGCAGTACACCAGAGAGAACAACATCATTATTACCGGGCTCAGTATAAAGCCCCGGTCATACGCACGGGCGGTGACTGAAGAAAACGGGGGGGAGCCCGGGGAAATGGACACAAGCTCCACGGAGCAACAGGTGGCGGCCTTCCTGCAGTCGAAAGGTATACAAGTAGACTGCGATAACATCGAGGCTTGTCACCCACTGCCCAGGAAAAAATCGAAAGATGTTAAAAATAGTGATGACAAACCTGCCATCATAATAAGGTTTGTAAGCAGGAAATATAAAGTCAGTCTCCTAAAGCAAGGGAGAAAGCTGAAGGGAACAAATGTATACATGAATGAGCACCTAACAAAACGAAATGCCGATATAGCCCGACAAGCAAGATTCCTTAAGAAACAAAAAAAAATATTAAATACCTGGACTGCAAACTGTAAAATCTTTATTAAATTAAATGGAACACCAGAGGAAGCCAAAGTGCTGGTCATCAGAGATATTGCAGATCTGGACACATACCAATGACCATAAAACGGGAAAACACTGAAGGAATTCAGCCATTAACATCTGGAAATGGAAGTCAAGTAACTAAAATAATAAGCGAAAAGGAACAACCGAAGTTACAACCATTCGAATATACAGAACACAATTTACAGGATTTGGAATACGATATAGACCCGGACAATAATTTTTACTTTAATTCTAACGACAAAAATATCTGCTGCTACTACACAGAGGAGCAGTATAATCAGAATATTAATACAAAAGGCAAATTATCTATTATCCACTTTAATAGCAGGAGCCTCTATACGAATTTCAATAATATTAAAGAGTATTTACAAAAATTTTCACAACCATTCAATGTCATCGCAATATCTGAAACATGGATTAATCAAGAAAAGGGAATTGATTTTGAGATGGACGGATATGACTTCAATTACATCAATAGAAAAAATAAGGGGGGAGGAGGGGTAGCACTATATGTGGATACAACTCTGAATTATAAGGTAGTAGATAATATGACAACTGTGGTTGACAATCTGCATGAATGTATAACTATAGAAATAAGTAATGGTGGAAATAAAAATGTAATCATTAGCTGTATATATAGGGCACCGGGGTCAAATATTGAAATCTTCAGGGGCTGGATGGAGAGTATGTTTTCAACAACAGGTAGTAAATCAGTGTTTTTATGTGGAGATTTCAATATTGACCTACTAAATCCTAATCAACACAACCTTACAGAAGATTTTATTAATACTATGTACAGCATGAGTCTATTTCCGAAAATCACTAGACCTAGTAGAATTACTTCCCATTGCGCTACACTCATTGACAATATATTTAACAATGATTTGGAAAATAAAATAGTAAGTGGATTATTAATTAATGATATAAGTGACCATCTGCCAGTTTTTGTAGTTTATGATGGTGTCCACAGGAATAACAAACCAAGCAGATTAATAGAATATAGAAGAGTGAGATCGGAGGAAGCTATCAATGCACTAAAAAAGGATCTATTGGCACAAAACTGGGATATAATATACCAAAAAAGAGACATTGATAGTGCTTATGAAACATTTATTGATATGTTTAAGTTATTATATGATAAAAATTGTCCAATTAAAGAATATAATAGAAAATCAAAATATACTAAATGTCCATGGATTACAAAGGGATTACAAAATGCTTGTAAAAAAAAAAATAGCCTATACAGAGATTTTATAAGAGAGAGAACTAAAGATACAGAAAATAAATATAAAAAGTATAAAAATAAATTAACTTACATCATAAGAGAAAGCAAGAAAGATTATTATAAGAAGAAATTAGATGACAATAAAGACAATATAAAAAGAATATGGAGCATACTTAATAGCATTATCCGAAATGGTCCGGGGAGAACAAATTACCCGAAGTATTTTATTGATAAGGATAAGGAAATTTACAACATGGAAGATATAGCTAATAGCTTTAATAATTTTTTTGTTAATATTGGACCAGACCTGGCTAAACAAATCCCTGATTCAGGGACATCTGGAGAAACACCTGAGAAATTAGTGGAAAGAAATCCCTGCTCTATGTTTCTTACGGCAGTAGAAGAGAAAGAACTGCTGGATATTGTCAAAACATGTAAAAATAAGAAGTCAACCGATTTCAATGACATTGACATGTCGCTAGTTAAGATGGTCATTGAGGGGATCTCCAAACCTTTAACATTCATCTGTAATTTATCCTTCCAGACCGGAACTTTTCCAATTAAAATGAAAATAGCAAAAATAATACCAATATACAAAACAGGGAACAAGCATCATTTTACAAACTATAGACCTGTTTCCTTACTCCCACAATTTTCCAAAATATTAGAAAAAATGTTTAATAATAGACTAGACAAATTTGTAGAAAATAATAAATTATTAACAGAAAGTCAATATGGATTCAGAACAAATAGATCAACATCACTTGCAATACTAGAATTAATTGAAGACATCACAAACGCCATTGATAAGAAATTATATGCAGCTGGGATATTCATTGACATAAAAAAAGCATTTGATACAATTAATCATGATATTTTATTAAAAAAATTGGAGAGGTATGGAATTAGAGGAATAGTACTGGACTGGATTAAAAGCTACTTAAGTAACAGGCAACAGTTTGTAAATCTGGGTAGTCATAATTCTACATGTTTGGACATTGTGTGTGGTGTACCACAGGGGTCAGTGCTGGGCCCAAAATTATTTATCATGTACATAAATGATATTTGTAATGTGTCCAATGTCTTGAGGCTGGTTTTGTTTGCAGATGATACAAATATTTTTTGCTCTGGAGAAAATTTAAAAAGGCTATTGGATAAAATAATAAAAGAAATGGGTAAATTGAAAATATGGTTTGATAGTAATAAAATTTCATTAAATCTGAGTAAAACTAAAATAATGTTATTTGGTAATTGTAGAATAAGTCCCCTAGTAAGTATAAAGATAAATGGGGTGGAAGTTGAAAGAGTGCATGAAAATAAATTTCTTGGGGTTATAATTGACGATAAAATAAGCTGGAAATCACATATTAAACATGTAAAATTAAAATTATCAAAAAGTATCTCTGTATTATACAAAGCCAAGCAAGCTCTGGATTACAAATCACTCCGTATTCTTTATTGTACATTAATTTTACCCTACTTAAATTATTGTACAGAAGTCTGGGGAAATAATTATAAAAATTCGATACACTCATTAACCATGATGCAAAAAAGAGCAATTCGTATTATCCATAATGCTAAGTATCTGGGTCATACGAATCCATTATTTTTAGAGTCAAAATTATTAAAATTAGAAGATTTGGTCACATTCAAAACAGCTCAGATAATGTTTAGGGCCAAAAATAAAAATTTACCTGGAAACATTCAAAAATTATTTAACGAGCGTGTGGGGGGTTACAATTTAAGAGGAATATTTAACTTTAAGAAACAACAAGTCCGTACGACTAGAAAATCCTTTTGTATTTCGGTTTGTGGAGTAGGAGTGTGGAATAAATTGAACGGGGAATTGAAGCAATGCACAAACATGAATCATTTTAAAATGATATATAAAAAAATAATGCTCAAGGGGTACAGGGATGGAGGGGATGGTTGACAAGTGGGGGTTGATGTTTATCTTGTTTACAATCGTTGATGTTATCTTGTTACTATTGTTGATGTTTATCTTGTTTACTATTGTTCACTGATGTTGGGTACTTCAAATATGAAGATTGTATGTACATAATAGTTGAATGTATATAAGTGTCTGTATGTATTATGGGAAATTGCCTAGGGCAGTACTATTATTAGTAAGGAATTGATTTTTAAATACGATAGAAGTGTGGGAAAAGGGGTGAGATTTAATAAGTTATTCTTCTTCTCACTCCTTTTCGAGCTTGTACAGACTCTGAGTTGGACATTGGAACCTTGATTTTGTTCTTCTCAATTGTAAATGTTGATTGCAATGTTCAATTGTTTGATAATTTCGATTTTGTTAATATCAATGTCTTTAATGTCTTTACTTGTTCGGAATAAATAAATAAATAAAAAAATAAATCATCCACAATCAGTACCCCGTTCCTGCCTTCTCCCCATATCCCTTGACTCTGCTATCTTTAAAAGCACTACCTAAGTGGGACTTAACATTGCCCGCCTGGGGCTTCAACATCGGGAGAAAAATGGTGCAGGGGAGAGAAAAGACTTTGCCTTCCATCACAGTGAGATTCACTGTGATGGATGTTTTTCTGTAAATTGAATTGTTTGTGTGTCTTGTAGGAATTGTTTTGTTTGTATGGCTGTGGAAACGGAGTTTCGTTTGAGCCTCTTTGGAGGTTCAAATGACAGGAAATAATTATCAATATCAATAATTCTCTCTTTAAAGCATCCAGAGTTTAGACTAGTGGTAAAGTTTAGACTAGATTAAGGTTAGATAAACTGGAAAGGCATAAATACTTATAGAACTGAGAATATGTTGTGTGTTATATTTGTTTGTTTTTTATTTTTTATATCTTTTATTAATCTTTTTGGTTTTTACTAGTGCTAGTTTGATAAATTTAAATAAGAATAAACAAGATATGAGACGGTCTGTAGCTTTTTATGAGGTGTTAATAAGGGATTGGAGCTCAATGTAAAACAACATCAATGGAAGTCCATAAATTTTTCACCACCTTAGGTGGCTACTTGTCTTTAAGGTATCTTTTCTTAGATACCTTCACTTTTTTTTTAAATCACTATAAAGATTTGTATTTGCTTAGTTTTTTTGTATTCAACTTTAAATCACTTTTTTTCTTTCTTTATCTAAGGTACTTTTTGAGAAGGAGATGTAATATAAACTTAAAAACTTGGGATGACCACCCAACACCCAGAACTGAGGTATTTGCTTGCGCCATATGATTCAGGAATACTATTTTGATATATAATGCAAGACGATAGACAAATAAAGAATGGAGGAATCACATTCTGTAGTTGGAATATAACCAATGAACCAATAAAGAGGGGTAACATTTTTGCTCACCTAAAATCTTTGAAAAGCGATATAATTTTTTTGCAGGAAACCCACATGAAACATCAAACACAAATGAGATTAAAGGCGAAGTGGATAGGTCAAACATATTATTTGTCATTTACTTCTAAATCTAGAGGTACGGCTATTCTTATTCGAAAAGGTATACCTTTCAAATTAAAGAATACTATATCAGATAAAGAGGGAAGGTACATTATAGTTTCGGGAGAAATTTATGCTACCCCACTAACTATGGTAAATATTTACGCTCCGAATTTTGATAACCCCCAATTTTTTGATAAAAT
This sequence comes from Malacoraja senta, assembly GCA_038087875.1. Classification (NCBI taxonomy): domain Eukaryota; kingdom Metazoa; phylum Chordata; class Chondrichthyes; order Rajiformes; family Rajidae; genus Malacoraja; species Malacoraja senta. The sequence goes on from JAXLNO010001341.1 coordinate 55,641, forward strand.
TATAGATATAATATTAGAGTTTAATTACCAAAATGTGATAATAGGGGGGGACTTCAACTGTGTTTTAGATCCATACTTAGACAAATCAGTAAAACAAAGGAGGAGTAATTTAAAATCTAAGACTAGTGAACTTCTAAATACATATATAAAAAATACTAATATAACAGATGTATGGAGATCTGCTAATCCAGTAGGAAGGGAATACTCGTTTTACTCTTCGGTACATAAACTTATTCAAGAATTGATTATTTTTTAGTGGATATGAAATTAATGCCATATACAATTAATCCAACATACCACATTAGTAGTATTTCTGATCACTCTCCGTTGACTTTTTCAGTAAAATTTGAGGAAATGCCGGGTAAAAGCTTTTTTTGGAGGTTTAATACACATATTTTAAATGACTTACAAGGTTATCAATACTTAAAACAACAAATGAAATTTTTTTTGAGATAAATGATACACCAGGTACCTCGCCTTCTTTATTATGGGAAACTTTTAAGGCATTTATTAGATGAATTATAATTTCATACGAAATTTTTCAAAATAAAAAGAATAAGAGAACAAATGTTGCTAGAACAAGAAATTAGACAGTTCGAGTTAGATAATGCTAAAGACTCCACTATAGATAAACATAATAAGATAATATTACTGAAATTTAAACTTAATCGAATTCTCTCGGCAAGAGTAATAAGATTATTCCAAATTACAAAACAGGAACATTTTGAGTTTGATGACAAACCACGTAAGCTGTTAGCGCGTCAACTGAAAAAACAAGAAAAAGAAAATACTATAAATATAATTAAATCAGAGAATGGTGAATAACTAATACTACCTAAAGATATTAATAAAGGATTTGCTCATTTTATCAAAATTTATATAGATCAAAAACTAAAATAGAAGATAGTAAAATTATTTTTTTTTTTAGATAATTGTAATCTTCCAAAACTTGACCTTTTGGAACAAGAGGAACTCGGAGCGCAAATTACAATCGAAGAAATAGGTGAAACGATAAAGTCGTTGAAAAATGGTAAGACACCGGGACCAGACGGTTTTAGTAATGAATTTTATAAAAAATGTCATGAGTTAACGACTCCTTATTTATTTAATTTATATACTCACGCTTTTAAAGAAAATAAACTACCTGAAACATTAGCAGAATCAACTATTACGCTTATTCCAAAAAAAGATAAAGATCTAGAGGATCCGGGCTCATATAGAGCTATATCACTTTTAAATACAGATCAGAAAATTTTAGCAAAGACTTTAGCCAGAAGACTAAGCAAATATATTAATAAATTGATAAACCCTGATCAAACGGGGTTTATACCCAAAGATATTCATTTAATAATCTGAGATGCTTGTTTAATATAATGTACTCACACAATGTGGAGGAAGAAGATATATCAATTATTTCTTTGGACGCAGAGAAAGCATTTGATCAGGTAGAATGGCAGTATTTATACAAAGTATTACAAACATTTAATATGGGAGAGAATTTTATTACATGGGTGAAATTTTATTACATGGGTGAAATTATTATATGATAAACCAATGGCAGGAATATGATAAACCGATGGCAAGAATATTAACTAATAATATGTTATCTCAAAAAATTCAATTATCAAGGGGTAATAGGTAGGGATGTGCGTTATCACCCCCTACTATTCGCCCTTATGATAGAACCTTTGGCTGAAGGTAAGGTAGTGCATCCGTGGATAACAAGGGAAATCAGGGATAGTATCAAAGCAAAAGATGATGCGTACAAATTAGCCAGAAAAAGCAGCATACCAGAGGACTGGGAGAAATTCAGAGACCAGCAGAGGAGGACAAAGGGCTTAATTAGGAAAGGGAAAATAGATTATGAAAGAAAACTGGCAGGGAACATAAAAACTGACTGCAAACGTTTTTATAGATATGTGAAGAGAAAGAGATTAGTTAAAACAAATGTAGGTCCCTTGCAGTCAGAAACGGGTGAATTGATCATGGGGAACAAGGATATGGCGGACCAATTGAATAACTACTTTGGTTCCGTCTTCACTAAGGAAGACATAAATAATCTGCCGGAAATAGCAGGGGGCCGCGGGTCAAAGGAGATGGAGGAACTGAGTGAAATCCAGGTTAGTCGGGAAGTGATGTTGGGTAAATTGAATGGATTAAAGGCCGATAAATCACCAGGGACAGATAGGCTGCATCCCAGAGTACTTAAGGAAGTAGCTCCAGAAATAGTGGATGCATTAGTGATAATTTTTCAAAACTCTTTAGATTCTGGAGTAGTTCCTGAGGATTGGAGGGTAGCAAACGTAACCCCACTTTTTAAGAAGGGAGGGAGAGAGAAAACGGGGAATTACAGACCAGTTAGTCTAACATCGGTAGTGGGGAAACTGCTAGAGTCAGTTATTAAAGATGGGATAGCAGCACATTTGGAAAGTGGTGAAATCATTGGACAAAGTCAGCATGGATTTACAAAAGGTAAATCGTGTCTGACGAATCTTATAGAATTTTTCGAGGATGTAACTAGTAGAGTGGATAGGGGAGAACCAGTGGATGTGTTGTATCTGGACTTTCAGAAGGCTTTCGACAAGGTACCACATAAGAGATTAGTATACAAACTTAAAGCACACGGTATTGGGGGTTCAGTATTGATGTGGATAGAGAACTGGCTGGCAAACAGGAAGCAAAGAGTAGGAGTAAACGGGTCCTTTTCACAATGGCAGGCAGTGACTAGTGGGGTACCGCAAGGTTCAGTGCTGGGACCCCAGCTATTTACAATTTATATTAATGACCTGGATGAGGGAATTGAAAGCAACATCTCCAAGTTTGCGGATGACACTAAGCTGGGGGGCAGTGTTAGCTGTGAGGAGGATGCTAGGAGACTGCAAGGTGACTTGGATAGACTGGGTGAGTGGGCAAATGTTTGGCAGATGCAGTATAATGTGGATAAATGTGAGGTTATCCACTTTGGTGGCAAAAACAGGAAAGCAGACTATTATCTAAATGGTGGCCGGTTAGGAAATGGGGAGATGCAGCGAGACCTGGGTGTCATGGTACACCAGTCATTGAAAGTAGGCATGCAGGTGCAGCAGGCAGTGAAGAAAGCGAATGGTATGTTAGCTTTCATGGCAAAAGGATTTGAGTATAGGAGCAGGGAGGTTCTACTGCAGTTGTACAGGGTCTTGGTGAGACCACACCTGGAGTATTGCCTACAGTTTTGGTCTCCAAATCTGAGGAAGGACATTATAGCCATAGAGGGAGTGCAGAGAAGGTTCACCAGACTGATTCCTGGGATGTCAGGACTTTCATATGAAGAAAGACTGGATAGACTTGGCTTATACTCGCTGGAATTTAGGAGATTGAGAGGGGATCTTATAGAAACGTACAAAATTCTTATGGGGTTGGACAGGCTAGATGCAGGAAGATTGTTCCCGATGTTGGGGGAGTCCAGGACAAGGGGTCACAGCTTAAGGATAAGGGGGAGATCCTTTAAGACCGAGATGAGGAAAAACTTTTTCACACAGAGAGTGGTGAATCTCTGGAACTCTCTGCCACAGAGGGTAGTTGAGGCCACTTCATTGGCTATATTTAAGAGGGAGTTAGATGTGGCCCTTGTGGCTAAAGGGATCAGGGGGTATGGAGAGAAGGCAGGTACGGGATACTGAGTTGGATGATCAGCCATGATCATATTGAATGGCGGTGCAGGCTCGAAGGGCCGAATGGCCTACTCCTACACCTATTTTCTATGTATCTATGTATCTATGTATAAGAAGTCATCCGAATATTCTGAGTTATAATACTAGGGACTCAAATAATAAAATTTCATTACATGCAGACGATATTCTGTTATATATAACACTCACAAACGAGCATACCAAATTTATTAAACTTAATAGAGGAATTTGGGTCCTTTTCTGGATATAGAATAAATTGGAATAAGAGTGAAATCATGACGTTAAAACCTCAAGAATCTACACACTTACTGAAGTTCCCCTTTAAAATAGCAACAGAAAAATTTAAATATCTGGGTATTCAGATTACTAGAAAACATAAAGCATTATTCAATGCCAATTTTATACCTTTAATAAACAAACTTAATATAATGATTAAATTTTGGAAAACACTTCCTTTATCATTAATAGGTAGAATAAACGCTATAAAAATGATCTTTCTACCACAGTTATTATACCTATTTCAGTCTATACCAGTATATGTACCAAAATATATATTTTTTAAATTAAACTCTAATATTACTAATTTTGTTTGGGATTATAAATCACATAGAATTAAAAAAGAACACTTATGTAAACCAAAAGATGTCGGGGGACTTTCACTCCCGAATTTTCTGTATTATTATTGGGCAATACATATTAAGAATATAATTTACTGGTTGGATAGTTCTACCCAACAGACAGAATGGAAAAAAATGGAGAAAGAGGATTGTTTTCCTTGTAATATAGGAACGATCCTCTTCTCCCCGAAAAAACGGAACAATACAATATATAAGAAGAAACCTATCATTGCTAACACCAATAGCGAATAATCCTTTATTTAAACCATCTCTTATGGACAAAATATATAATCAATGGGAAAGTTTAGGAATTAAAAGGATCGGGGATATGTATGAAATGGGAGATTTATTATCATTTCAACAATTACAATTAAAATTTAAATTGAAAAACAATCATTATTTTAAATATTTTCAGATTTGCGATTTCTTGAAGACATACATACAAGGATATCAAAAAATAACTCCTGATTTTTTGGAAGAAGCAATGAATATTAAAGCTGATGCAGAAAAATTAATATCATATTTATATAATAGTATTTTATAGACCTACCAGCGACAGAGGTACTTAGAGAAGAGTGGGAACGGGAATTAATGATAAAAAATTACGAAGGTTACATGGGAAAAGTATTTGACATACATTCACAAATGTTTGATTAATGCAAGACATAATCTAATTCAATTTAAAATTTTACATAAATTATATTATTCAAAAACAAGATTAAATAAATTCTATCCAAATATATCCCCCACTTGCGATAAATGTTTAACCCAAAATGCAACTCTTTTGTTTCCTGTATAAAACTTTATAGATTCTGGAGCGATTTTTTCGAAATATTCACAAAATTATTTAAGATAAAAATGGAACCTAATAATGAATTGATTATATTTGGGGTAATGGAAGATGGGAATAAATTGAATCCATCTCAAAAATTATTTTTTAATTATGGTTTAATAATAGCAAAAAAAATAATACTTACATTTTGGAAAAATACACCAATACCAATGCTCAAAATGTGGATTGCAAGTATGTTGGACACCGCACATCTTGAGGAAATGCGATTCCTCCTAATAGATAAATTTGACCAATTCACAACGAGTTGGTCTCCATTTGTCGTCTTTTTGGAATCATATGGTGCAACACAATTGTAAAAGCTAACTCGTGACTGGGCGAGGGATGGTCAAGATTATAAATAAGATCTCCTTACTTCTTTTTTCTTTTTCTTCCTTTTTTTCTTTTATTCTCTTTTTCCTATTTTCTATTCTTTAACTTTCCTCTTTCACTCTATTTTTCTTCTCCACACACTATATATCTCACATTTTTCTATACTTTATTATCTAATTTCTTTTTCTTTTTCCTCTTTATTATAATAAAAAAATAAGAAGCTGTACATAAAATGTATTATGAAAATATGATTGTATACAATTGTACTTACTTCTAATAAAATAAAAATATTTTAAAAATATTTTAAAAAAGCATCCAGAGAATTGGCCTCCACTGCCTTCTGAGGCAGAGAGTTCCACAGATTCACAACTCTCTGGGTGAAAACGTTTTTCCTCAACTCCGTTCTAAATGGCCTACCTCTGACCTGATGCTGCCTGACCTGCTGAGTTACTCCAGCACTTTAGTGTTTTTAAAAACCCCATCATTTTCAGTTCCTTATGTATCAATTCTCTATCCTGATTCACTTCAATTTAGGATGATGGATAACAGATTATGTCATTTCTATTACTGTAGAATTAAGTGTGTAGGAAGGAACTGCAGATGCTGGTTTAAACTGAAGATAGACACGAAAAGCTGGAGTAACTCAGTGGGTCACGCAGCATCCCTGGAGAAAAGGAATAGGTCACATTTTGGGTCGATACCCTTCTTCAGACTGAGAGGCAGTGGAAGGTGAAACGAGAGATATAGACGGCGATGTAGAGAGATATAGAACAAATGAATGAAAGATATGCAAAAATTAATCTTTACTTTTTTGCATACTTTTTTGTCTCAACCCGAAACGTCACCAACTGTCTGCGCATTCTAGAATGGAGATAAAGGACAAATGACATTTATTGTCACATACACCAATTGGTGCAGTGAAATTTGAGTTACCATGCAGCACACAAATAAGGTCAACACAACACTATAGAATTTAACATAAAACATAAAAAACATTCCCCACAGCAGAATCAACATTTCCCATTGTTAGGGAAGGCAACAAAGTTCAGTCATTTTCCACTTGTTCACCCGTGGTCGGGGCCTATTGAGGCCTCTGCAGTCGCTGCAACGGTGGCCCGATGTTTCTGGCCCTCTTGCTGGGATGATCGGATGATCGGAGCTCATAAGATAAGAATATCTTAAGAATATCATAAGAATATCATCGGAGATGATAAGTTGTCAATGGATAAAATCATAAAATTGTTCTAGAGTTGGTGTTGGTGTTTATGGAGAAAAAAAGATTGCCGCTCATTATTTATTTGCTACCGACTGATCCCAAGTTCAATAAAGTCTGGTTAGAACGAGCAGCCATTAAGGAACTTAGTAACCATTCGATTCTGTTTTGTAAAACCCCTGTGAAGTGCTTTGGTGCATATTATTTCTATGAATGCAAGTTGTTGTTGAGAAATATTTATCCCTATTACTTACTTGTTGTGGAATACACCGGCACATCCTTCCTGCTTCTTAAATGGATTGGATGCAGGAAAAGTGTTCCCGATGTTGGGGGAGTCCAGAACCAGGGGTCCGCCCTGAATAAGGTGTACGCCATTTAGGATTGAGATGAGGAAAAGCTTTTTTCACCCAAAGAGTTGTGAATCTGTGCAGAAGGCAGTGGAGGCCAATTCACTGGATGTTTTCAAAAGAGAGTAAGATATAGCTCTTAGGGCTAGTGGAATCAAGGGATATGGGGAGAAAGCAGAAATGGGGTACTGATTTCAGATGATCAGCCATGATCATATTGAATGGCTCAAAGAACTGAATGGCCTACTCCTGCACTTATTTTCTTTGTTTCTATGTTTCTATGCTCCTGCAAACCCTTCCATTTGCATCGGTTTTGTGAAGGCAAACTACATCTAATACCCACTGCAATAGGTACTCTCACTCACTGGCATTTGAGTCCTTATCGTTATTGGCCACATTGCCTCTGTAATCTCACATCTTCGCGAATAATTGTTTGGAACATGTTCCTGCTTTCTATACCACTCACCCTCCAAAAAGAGCTAAATCCATCGGCTACAAAGTTGGGGCATGTCTGGAGTACCTTGAACGTGCTGCTGGGGAGGTGATACGATAATAGCATTTCAGAGACTTTTGGACAGGCACATGGACAATGGAGGGATATGGATTATGGGCAGGCACATAATAGTTGATCTTGGCATCATGTTTGGCACAGACATTTTGAACCGAAATTTTAGTTTTAGCTTTAAATAAGTATATTGTCACGTGTACCAAGGTACAATAAAAAGCTTTTGTTGCGTGCTAAGCAGTCGGTGGAAAGACAATACACGATTACAATTGCACCATCCACAGTGTACAGATACGTTACGATGCTATACGATAGAACTTTATTTGTCCCAGGAGGGAAATTAATCTGCCAACAATCATAAAACACAAAATACATGAAACATGAAATTAAAGTGACGAGTGGAGAGGATTGGGGATGTGCAAAGATTGGGGGAGGAGGGGGAGGGGAGTCAATCTACCCCACGACAGAGTACATAATAAAGGGGGGAAGATAAACACAAAAAGCTGGAGTAACTCAGCGGGACAGGCAGCATCTCTGGAGGGAATTATTGTGTAACGTTTCAGGTCGAGACCCTTCTTCAGAAACGTCACACATTCCTTCTCTCCAGAGATGCTGCCTGTCCCACTGAGTTACTCCAGCATTTTGTGTCTATCTTCAGTTTAAACTAGCATCTGCAGTTCCTCCCTCCACATGATAAAGGGAATAATGTTTAGTGCAAGTCAAAGTCAATGAAGTCCAATTAAGGATAGTTGGAGGGTCTCCAATGAAGTAGATAGTAGCTCAGGACCGCTCTCTAGTTGTTGATAGGATAGGTCAGTTGTCAGATAATAGCTGGGGAAAAACTATCCCTAAAATGCCTGTTCCTGTGCTGTATTGTTTTATGTTCTAAGTCTTAAACTCCGGGTGCATTCTATACATATCAGCTCCAGGCAGCAATCTAATTTGTTCACTTTTTTAAATTAATTCTTAATATCAAACAGGCAAATAGCTATAGATAATCAATTTTACCTTGTAATTTTGCTCATATACTAAGAAGAAATGTTATCTTACAGAACGGGAAACAAATGCAAATAACTTGTAAAAATATTTAGTTACTTGCAGACCCTTCGTTGCTCATCAAAACAACTTAACAGAAACCGTACCTTTTTTCTGGTTCATTGTTGATGCAGTATGCAAATACTGATAGTAAAAGAGTCTTTGGATTCCAAATGCATTACATAATGCCAAAAATTGTGAAATATCCTGGAAAACAGGATATCACCAAATATAAACACCAACAATAATATTAACACATTCAGAGCACAATACTCGTTTTATTTATTTTTGGACAAAATGCCTTCAGATTCTTTACAAAATAAAATCGTGAGCCCTCAGGTGTAGCCTACAATGATTATTCAGGTCTCAATCTCCACATGTACCTGTAGATGTTCGTATCTTGGTTGCTTTAAAATAAAAGGGATGATTTTTTTTGGGGGGGGGGGTTCTAAAAAATGTTGAGTCATAGTATCATAGAGTTAAACAGCGTAGAAACAGGCCCTTCGGCCCAACTTGCTCACACCGGCCAACATGTTTCAGCTACACTAGTCCACCTGCCCACATTTGGACAATATCCCTCCTAACCTGTCCTATACGTGTACCTGTCTAACTGTTTCTTAAAGAGTGTCTTTAAATAGCAAATTACACAAGAACATTTTACAAGTGTATCAGTTTGCATTATTGATAGACTGCAATGCACAGTAGCTTGTTCCTTCAGCTAATGCTGCTATGTAAAGTAACACACATAGTGTACTTTGAGGACAGTGGAAAATAATTTATACTATCCATGCATTGTAGTGCACATGATCTTTGTGGATGCATTAATTCAGTTTTGATATATTATAGTCACACAAGGCTTGTTTGTCATTGTTGGGGTTTATAATCTCCAGAGTATACAATTCAGATTCCTACTGATATATCATTGCCTCTTTAATCGTTAATTGGCAACATGTAATGGAGAATTAAAACCTAACTGAAGAAGGGTCTCGACCTGAAACATCACCTATTCCTTTTTTCCAGAGGTGCTGCCTGACCCACTGAGTTACTCCAGCTTTTTTGTGCCTGAGTCTATATAAATTATCTAAAGGTGTGGAACATGGCAGGAAAAATGTAATCATAAATGGACATATTTCAAACGCTAATCAAAAATTGCAAATGCTGGAAATCTTAAACAAAATCAGAAAATGCCGGAAACACTCAACCACTCGGATAGCATCAGCAGAGTTCATGTTTGGATCCAAGAGTCAAATATTAACACTTTTTCTTTTTTCACAGATGCTGGCTGACCTGCTGAGTGTTTGCAGATTTTCCTTATGGTTTTAAAACATTATCTTGAATGTGTGATATTTTAAAGTCAGTTTTACCGGAGCGACATGTTATAAATCTACAAACAATATTACGATGGCAACTGTGAACTATTCCATTTCCCAAGTACTGTTTCAATTGGTGTATCCCTTACCTGTACTATTGTGAATATTTCAGAGAAATATCCCAATGCTGTCTCTATAACATCCTCTCTATCCAATAGTGATGTCACTCAGGCCAAGATACCCAGTACGAAGACTCTAATTACACCATGAGCTCCATCAGACAGGCCTCATCGTCCGATGCCCAAAACCAGACTTCCAAACCAGACTCTCTTCTCCACGCTCCACCGTGGCAAGAGAATACCAAGTGCCGAAACAGCAATGCATTGATGTTCTCTAATCCTCTTTAATAAGTGCAACATCCCCCACCGACTCCTGGGAGTTCCTGCTCATGACCCCTGATGGTGGTGAACAGACCTTCAGGATGACACGTGGAACCTCAAGTATAACTGGTGAAGTCTTCTTCTTATCGAGTCCACACACAAGATTAGAAGTTGTTCAGCCAGAGTTGAACACTCTTCTCAGCATCTGCATACAATGGTGTCTGTCTTCCGCTTCTTGTGCTTCTTGTGCGTGGTGGTGGAAAGATTGGTGAAAACAGGGCCGCGACGAGAACGCTCTTCCTTGACCCCACTGGTGAAGTAAAGATGGTTAAAAGCTTCAGGTTTTAGGAGTCAATATCAGCAGCAACTTATCCTGGACCAGCCATATCAAAGTAATGGCCAAGAAAGTACACCAATGCCTCAACTTCCTTAGAAAGTTTAGGAAATTTGGCATATCCCCAATAGCTCTCACCAACTTCTACAGATGCATCGTGGAAAGCATTTTATCAGGAGGCATCACATCATAATTTGGGAACAACTCCGTCCAAGACCGCAGGAAATTGCATGGAGTTGTGGACTTAGCCCAATCCATCACACAAACCAACGTCCCTTCCACTGACTCCATCTACACTACACACTGCCTAGGCAAGGCCATCAGCATAATCAAGGACAAGCCACCCCTTCTTCTCCTCTCTCCCATCAGGCAAGATGTGCAGAAGTTTGACAATGCATACCTCCAGATTAAGGGACAGTTTCTTCCCAGCTGTTATCAGGCAACTGAGCATGCTATCACCAACTAAGTGGTCCTGAGCTCCCATTTACATCATTGGAGACCCTCGGACTATCGTTAATCAGACGTTACTGGACTTTAGCTTCCGCTAAACATTATTCGCTTTATCCTGTATCTGTACATTGTGGACAGCTTGATTTAGGTATGTTACAATACTTACCTTCAGCGGCGCTGCAGTTCTGCCACTGGCCGTGTGCGCGACTTTGGTGCCTTTGAGGGGGGGGGGGGGGGATTAAAATGCCGTTTTCTCCTGTCTGTCGGAGTCGAACTTTCTCAGGCTGCTAAGCTGCTGCAGAAATATCGCTCCGACATCCTTTCTCGGAAGTTTTAAAAAAAATCGCTGGACAATTTAATCGTTGGAGTAAAATAAAAATCTACTTCTAATGCCGTCAAAACCGACAACGGGACGGATCTCACATAGGGGACAAAACATAAGGTAAGTCATTTATTTTACATATAAACTTGCTTCTTAGGATTACTTTAATCCAAATTTCATTGGCGAAAATGTGATTATGGCCCCATACGAACCGGCAGTATTTTTCCTGCCGATATGGGGTTCAGATTCACCGCAACCGCAATGTTCCAAACGATCGCGTTCCACAAAATCCCACTTAATTTACGGGGTTTTTTAACACTAAATTCTTCCATTTGGCCTATAAATTCATGACAATGAGATTTAAAAATCATGTTATATTGTGAATTCTTGTGTGAATGTTATTTGGACACTTAGGCTATTTAAAAATGTTAATCTTTTCTTAAGAAATGGATAGATGTTTAGATCTAGTAATTGAATTTTGTAATTAGCTACAATTAGGTAACTAACTAATTATATGCTTTAAAGACCTGTCTCACGAGTCTGCGGTCATTGGCGGCAAAACAGGAACAATCTACCGCTCCTGGGCCGCCACAGCCGCCGCCAGTGCGGCACGAGCGCCGTGCGTCGAACTTGCACCGCCACAGCCTCCGCCAGTGAGGCACGACCGCCGCCACAGCCGCCGCCACAGCCGCCGCTAGTGAGTCACGTGTGCCGCACGGCCGCCTCCACAGCCACCGCCACAGCGCCGCAATCAGCACTGCCGCCGCCACAGCCCCACAGATCCAAAATGACATCATCGCAGTCGGCCCGCCCTTTGTTTTTACTTACCGCAAGCTCGTGGGACCAGCCGTACTTAAATCACTCGGCCCCCGCGCAGCATCCGTGCGGTGCTCCCGTGGCATAGGGTCGGCGCTCTCGCCGTTGCCTTGCGGTCCCCTCTACCAGCGACGTCGCGCTTCACCGCCGATGACCACAACACCGTGAGACAGAGCCTTTAATTTCAGGTCATCCAAGTAAGATTGTTTCATATTTGTTTCAGAATGCTTCAATCTATAATAACTGAAAATTTCATTCAGTTCTCTTAATTTTTATGAAAGTTAAACAGGCTTTTGACTGTCCTCGATCACAGCTTTTGAGTTAAGTCAATGGAAAAGCAATAGGGAACAAGATGCTAATTTCAGAGTATGAAAATGGCCATAACTATTTTAATACTGAAGATATGAAAGTGAATTAGGTGTCAAATTAAACTTCTTTTTATGCTTTATCTGATGGGATAAATTGCAGACTTCTGTAAATTCTGTAACATTGCAATTTGATTGTAATCATGTATAGTTTATTCGCTGACTGGATAGCACACAGCAATAAAGCTTTTCACGGTACCTCGGTGCATGTGCCAACAAACTAACTAAACTAAAACTAAACTAAGTGGTAACATACCTCGTACACTGGGCATGCACTCTGACATCTCCAGATCCTTACAGGCATGCCTCGCCATCCAGGATAACACCAATGTCCCTGCTTTTCACTGTACCTTGATACACGTGACAATAATATACTAAACTGAAAACTAAACTAAGGAGCACCCTACGCCATAAACTATCAAGTTGCCCCTTCCACCATGACACATCCCACTCAACAGCTCTGCCCACACCAGCCTCATCAATCACATTAGGACCCATAGATCTGGAATAAACTCATCATTCTCAACTCTGAGGGATTATCCGAAAACGGCGAGAAGATGTGGGTCTTGAACGAACCCAATAAGTGGCCACAGATTTGCTTTTAATGCGTTTTATTCATTGTAAATCGTGGACATATGAAAACCTGGAGCTCTCTTCTATTGATTGCAAGATCCTTGCCCTGTCTGAGAGGGAAGAAAATCTCTGGAGACAGGAGTGAATCCCCCACTGGTTACTGGACCTTAGAGTTGACAGGAAAGGGAGTTTCACTTTTCATTGTGAAATTCTGGATCTCACATCAAGCCTGAAGTGAGTTCAAGTTGAAAGGAGGAAAACTTACAGTTCGAAGAATGAAACATGATTATCCATACATTAGATGACAGCTAAAATTACCACTTTGTGTGTATGCACATGCTGTAACCTTAATGTGCCGGGAGAAAGGTGTATGTATGTGCAGAACAATGATTGCAAAAATACATTTGGTGTTTATGAATGACATCCATTGAAGATGATCTTGAATTTGCCCCGCCCCATTTTTCTCCCCCACTTTGTACTGTTTGATCCACAGCTGCCTTACTCTTGACAAGAGTTCTGATCTGTTCCTGTTAACATCAGTGAACAATTTGTCCCCAGGCCGGAAACAGGTAACATCTGTCAGTGGAATTCATAGCACCTGCTTCCTTAAAAGATTTTTCAAACCTAAACCAAAAAAGATTTTTCATTCCTGAAGGAACTTCACCAGCAAATGTACAAAATGAAAACATTGCAGGATTATATCCAAATGGCAATGGAATGATTAAATTGATGCAAACACACACGCACACACATACACACACACCCTCACATACACACGCGCACACGCGCACACTCACACACACATATACGTACACACACAAACGCGCACATATTCACACACGCACGCATGCACACACATGCACACACATGCACACACATGCACACACGTGCACACACATGCACACACATGCACACACATGCACACAAGACAGGCGCGCGCACACACACAAGCGCACACACACATGTACACACATGCACTCACACACTCACATGCTCACGAACAGACAGACAGACAGACAGACAGACAGACAGACAGACACATACACACACACACACACACACACACACACACACACACACACACACACACACACACACACACACACACACACACACACACACACACACACACACACACACACACACACACACACACACACACACACACACACACACACACACACACACACACACACACACACAGTATTTGAGATCTCCACTGAAATTAATCAATTTTGAGGATGACTTTTAGAACTGTGCAAACAGATGTTTATTAGTGTTGTGCTGTTTTAATTAAAATTATACCATGTGTTTGGATCTTGAAACCATCCTAAACCCAGTGAGCGTGAGACGTCTGGTTTCATGTATCGCAGCCCGATTGGCAGATTTGGGAAAATTAAAAATGGAATAAACATTACATATTTTTCATATATGAACTGTTTAAGGCTTTTCATCATTCCAGAATACAAAGAATGATGAAAGACAGAGAGACAGATAAAGAAATAGAGCAGGCAGTATCTCTGGAGAGAAGGAATGGGTGACGTTTTAGGTCGAGACCCTTCTTCAGACTGGGGCGTGAGCGGGATAAAGATAGATAATCAGAGACAGTAAGACTGGTGAGAGAACTGGTAAGGGGGAGGGGATGGAGAGAGAGGGAAAGCAAGGGCTATTTGAAGTTAGAGAAGTCAATCTTCATACCGCTGGGGTGTAAACTTTAAACCCTACTCCCAATTCCTCCATCTACGTGGCATCTGCACCCAGGATGTTTTCCATTCCATGTCATCAGAGAATGAGGAAATGGGGGATCCCCTCTTCCACTATAGTTGAGGCTCTCACTAGGGTCTCCTCGATATCACACAGCTCCGCTCTTGCTCCCCCCATTCTTAACAAGGACAGAGTCCCCCTTGTCCTCACCTTCCACCCCATCAGCCGTTGCATACAGCATATAATCCTCCAACATTTTTGCCACCTCCAACGGGATCCCACTACTGGCCACATCTTCCCATCTCCACCCCTTTCTGCTTTCTGCAGAGACCGTTCTCTCTGCAACTCCCTGGTCAACTCGTCCCTTCCCACCCAAACCACCCCCTCCCCGGGTACTTTCCCCTGCAACCAACCGCAGGAGATGCAACATCTGTCCCTTTACCTCCCCCATCGACTCCATCCAAGGACCCCGACAGTCTTTCCAGGTGAGGCAGAGGTTCACTTGCACCTTCTCCAACCTCATCTACTGTATCCCCTGTTCCAGGTGTCAACTCTTGTACATCGGAGAGACCAAGCGCAGGCTCGGCGATCGTTTTGCTGAACACCTTCGCTTAGTCCGCCTTAACTTACCTGATCTTCCGGTTGCTCAGCACTTTAACTCCCCCTCCCACACCCCTGATATCAGTCTGAAGTAGGTTCTCGACCCGAAATGTCACCCATTCCTTCTCTCCAGAGATGCTGCCTGTCCTGCTGAGTTACTCCATCATTTTGTGTCTACCTTTGATTTAAACCAGCATCTGCAGTTCTTTCCTGGACAAAGAAATAAAACATCTCTTTGTCATAAAAATACCAGAAGCTATCTCACACTGTTAAAATAAAACAGCGACAAATTATAATGAAGATGAAGAATTGTATGTTGCAAATAGTGGCTAAGCATAAGCACAAAGAGGATTAATAAGCAATCGAATGACACGATCGAAAGCTTGATGTAGTGGAAACTGGTCATCTTGTTCTTTAGTTTTCTCTCACTAGTGCTCTTGCATTATTGGCCATGAGTTATGCTGCCATATTGTTCTGTCTCTAAGGCACCAACAGTCCATCATTACTTCATCCAGCTGGCCTTTTTTCAATATTAACGCCAGAAAGCAAGATATTCCTACTTCAACAGAGCAACATTAAAGGTCTTGCAAACTAATTCCTCCTCCCAACCAGGAACTTTCTGGATTCAGTCTTGTTTAGACATTTTTGCAACAGCTCCTGTTAACTTTCCTGTCTACGCTGAAAAGCTCACATTCGAGCAGGCAGCTTGAAATGAGCAACAATTATTGAGATTCCTTCCATTTAACATATTTGACGTTTTCCTTGTTTTTCAGCACAACTTAACAAGATTGCACACCTCTGATGTGACTGGATTCTTGATCTTTTCCTTTTTTAGCTTAGTTTAGAGATACTGCGCTGAACCCAGTCCTCAGCCAACCAAGTCGGCACCAACCAGTTATCCCCGCACACTAGCACTATCCTACACACACCAGGGACAATTTACAATAGTTCACCAAGCCAATTAACCTACAAACCTGTACGTCTTTGGAGTGTTGGACAAAACCGGAGGTCCCAGAGATAAACCACACAGATCACGGGGAGAACGTACAAAATGTGGACAGACAGCACCCTTGGTCAATATTGAACTAGGGTCTCTTGCGCTATAAGGCAGCAACTCGACCACTACGCCACATGCCACCTCTAGGCGTTTTGCATAACTAATTCAGTAATGATAGGACAAAGTAATAACAATACAACATTTAACATATTCATTCTAATTTATGTGGGTACACAAGTCACAAGAATATGATGCAGAAACAAAAATGTGTGGATTGCATGATCAACATTTTGCCTCAAAGGTTCAATTCCAACCATCTATTAAAGGCAGAAATTCAGCAATATAAAAATGGAACCAACCTCATGGAATTAAATGTTCCCAACCGGTCTTCATCTGAAGTTGTTGATTTACACATCGGAGCAGTGACCATGCTGATTTCTTTCTCTCTCGAGGACAACAATTCTGAGTTTAATGACAATATTCCTGATGGAGGGATTAACTAACTCAGAATTGGCCACGGACTGAATTCGACCTTCTCTTGTTTGTATAACCTTTGCCACCTAAACAGTGCACTTACCTTCTAAGCCATCACAGGACTAAATGCTCTTCCATATGCATATGCATCCCAAAAAGCAAAATTTCATCTCTTGCAAATGTCCTTTGGAAATATTTCCCCCCCACTCCCCTGAACTTTAAATTTTATCATTGTTTACTAAAGCATGTTGTTTTAAAACTAACATTTTACATTTTGGTTTAATTCTGTTTAATAAATAGTTACATTGGATAGCAGCCAACATCCAACATTAAAAAAAAAAAGAATAGTTTAACATAACACATCTGGAGAAAACCTGTATGGGGTCAGATGGATTCAAGGAAGAATGGTTGGACAACATCCAAGCTTCTTACCCCTATCATTTTAGTGAATGGTGATTATGATTCATAGCAAGACCACATTGAGATTTCATTATGAATTCTTTTGAGATCGACAATAACCATACTACAAACCAAACCAAAGTGAAGAAAATGTTAATTACAGCTCTTTATTATACTGGTCCACTTTTCTCCGACCAAATGATAGATTTGATATTGTTATTATGAATAATGTAATAAAAACATCATTAAAAGTTCATATCGGAAAAATATGTAGCTTTTTTTCAGATTCTTTTGTGCTCTCAAAGTAATAGCTTCTCTTCCATTTTACATCTCCCCGTGGTATAAAACAGGTAGAGCTGAGGTCAGTGATTCAGAGTCATTTCCTATTTCATTACTTGGCAATGGACCTCTGCCTCCTGTTAACTGTCAGGAAACCTTCTTTACTGTACAAATGAAATTAGTCCAATAAAATGATATAAAATTGTTTTCCGCTCTAGACAGCAATTCCCCCCTAACTATGTTTTCAGTCGATTGGGAAGTATGGCCTCGTCTGAGGTTTGACTTTTGCTTATCATTAGTCATTACGTTTCAGACTAGATAGAGAAAGTTGGACAGAAAACAATACATAATTAAAGTCATCATCGACAACCGGGTTATGATTTTGAAGTTGGTTGGGGCACCGATGGGGCTTTTAGGAAGGTCAGGTTCATTGAAGACAGATGCACAATTAAAAATAGACACAAAATGCTGGGGTAACTCAGCGGGACAGGCAACATCTCTGGAGAGAAGGAATGGGTGATGTATCGGGTCGAGATCCATCTTCAGACCCTCCTTCATCATTGATGGTGAGATACGTAAGCTGTGAATATTGTTTGCGTGCATAATCTAAATTACATCTCAGTGCTTGAAAGAAGACTAAGAGCAAAACTGAAGTACCACATGACTCTGAAGGATCAATATCACGAATGAAAACTTTTCATTTCTGAAAGTCAAATTAATCAAACAAAAGCAAACTATAAAGTTTGAGTGTAAAATCAGAATGTCCCTGAGAGAGCAAAAATTGTAAAGCCATTAGGACTATTTTCTTGTTCCTCTGCAAGGTTTATTGCATTACTCAAACTTTATGGTAATTCGAATATTACTGTACCTTAATGGTACACGTGACAATAAAAGACCTTGAAACCTTGAATTTGTATTTCTTAACAGCAGAACACAATAATGTGACTGGGCAGAGTTTCCTGTTAAGCATATGATCTTGTGTAGGAAAGAACTGTAGATGCTGGTTTAAACCGAAGATAGACACAAAATGCTGGGGTAACTCAGCGGGTCAGGCAGTATCTCTGGAGAAATGGAATAAGTGACATTTCGGGTCAGAACCCTTCTTCCGACCCGAAACGTCATCTATTCCTTTTCTTCAGAGATGCTGTCTGACCTGATGAGTTACTCCAGCCTTTTGTGTCTATCTTAAGCATAGGATCAGCCCTACCACTGGTTATCCACCAAGGAAATCAATAGCAGAAAGATAAAAAATGTGTCTCCAGAAATACAATACAACTTTGCCGCATTTAAATTCAACCTGTACAATATCTCCTCTATTTTGTGTAAACTGGCTTTAAATATAGCACGATAATGTTCTGAGCCTTACAAAACAAATCTTATCCCATGAGTTTCATCTTCCACACCAACAGTTGTCCCATGTGCTTACAAACTTCAGGTGTGCATGAAATGAGAAAGGTATACGCCAATTTGGTAATGATAGTACAATAGTATAATAGTACAAAATAGCACGGGTGTCAGGGGTCATTAGAGGAGAATAGGGTTAGGATGGAGAGATAGATCAGCCATGATTGAATGGTGGAGTAGACTTGATGGGCCAAATGGCCTGATTCTGCTCCGATCATTTATGACCTTATGACCTCAGCCAGCAGAAATCTTTTCTTCTCAATGTTGAATGTAACTTGGCAATGACAATGTAGGTTGGGCTGGAAGTCATAGTTATTAAAGAACATTGACAACCAAGTCGTAATGTCTACACTGTTTGGACCACCGACGGAGCAGGCTAGACCTTTCAAATTAAATTGCACAGTTGAAGTTCAAGAACCATGTCGATGTAAAGAATGCATTCTCAGTGGGTTTTTAACCTGATACATCGACCATGGCAGTGTGTGCGAAGTAAGTGTGCTCAAAAAAATCATGTCGACTTTTCAGGACTTGTCACAGACTGTCTTAAGAACTTAGTATAAATATTGCTGTAATGCAAAGCATAGCTCAGCATATGACTAAGTTCTTACAGGGCTGAATGAGTTGAAATGACAATTATTACTCGTAGCTAATACAGGCTCTCTGACCACGTGGGTTTCCTCCAGGTGCTCCGGTTTCCTCCCACATCCTAATACTGTGCAGGCATGCAGGTTATTTGGCCTTTGCAAAAAATGCTCCTAATGTTTAGGGAGTGGATGCAAAAGAACGGGTGTGAACGGGTGAGCGATTGTTGGCGTGGATTTGGTGAGCCAAAAGGGCCTGCTTCCATGCTGTATCTTCCAATCGATCACTTTATTTTCATTAGAGGTGATTTTGAACCTGCATCAAAATCTCCAGACTTCTATAGACTTTAGACTTCAGAGACACAGCATGGATGCAGGCCCTTCAGCCCACCGAATCCGCGCCGATCAGCGATCACCCTGTACACACTTGAACCCTCTTACACACTGGGTACAATTTACAATTTTACTGATGCCAATTAACCTACAAACCTGTACGTCTTTGGAGTTGGGAGGAAACCAGAACACCTGATTATGTTCTCTCTTTAATCGGTAATAATGACTATCTCATGAGAATGGGGACCAATAAAAGGAACCCATAGGTTAGTCGAGGTGAGAAAAGAAATGAAGATAGTCCTCGTAATTCCACTGTTGGTTATGCTCCATAGTGATTTAGTTTAATTTAGTTTAGTTTAGTTTAGTTTAGTTTATTGTCACGTGTACCGAGGTATAGGGAAAAGCTTTTGTTGCGTACTAACCAGTGAGCGGAAAGACTACATGGGATCACAATTGAGCCATCCACATAGTACAGCTTCACGATAGAGGGAATAATGTTTAGTGCAAGATAAAGTCCAGTGCAGTCCAATTAAAGATAGTCTGAGGGTCTCCAATGAGGTAGATAGTAGCTCAGGATTGCTCTCTAGTTGTTGATGGGATGGTTCAGGTGCCTGATAACAGAATCATTCGTGCTATGCTCCTTATCAATTTAATCCTTTTCCATTGCATAAGATACAAAATGGAATAAATCAAATGAAATGCAGATTTTAAAATCTCAGCCATTGGCAGTGAATTTGTCAAGCAATTTATTTTGACATCATTGATCCCCAGTTATTCAATCCCAAACATTGCATTAGGAAACATTTGGATGTTATGTTTGGCTCAGTGTTACCACCTTCATCATTATTGCAATTCCAATTGACACGAAACCACTTTGAGAACATTCAGAAGTTGTTCTCGAATTACCAAAATACTGTAATTCCACACTGGTGGAGGTGAAAGTTATTAGATAAGACGGTGTTTCAACAACCTCATCTGTCCTCTCAAATGGGAACAAAACATTCAATGGCACCATTAGATAAAGAAACAAGAGAATTCTCCTGGCATGCTGATCAACATTTGTCCTCAGCTAATATTAAAATGGATAGTGAATTATTACCTTACTATTGGTAGGAACTTGCTGTCATATGTGGCATGATCACATCTCTGTATGGTGTGATCTGCCTGGATAGCAGAAGGATTTTCACCTTATCTTGGTACATGTTTAGTTTATTTCGAGATACAGCATGGAAACAGGCCCTTCAGCTCACGCTGACCATCGATCACCATTAACACTATTTCTATGTTATCCCACTTTCGCATCCACTCCTTGCACACTAGGGGCAGTTTTCCTTAAAGCCAATTAACCTACAAACCCGCACGTTTTTGGGATGCGGAAGGAAACCAGAGCTCCTTAAGTAAACCCATGCAACAACCATAATAAATTAATACCAGTCTCCATACCAAAACCAATTTGGATGCTATTTGGACTATTCTATTGACTATTCCATCTCAAAGAATCAGTGACATCCAGGGCTCCACTTTTGTGCATGTACAGGCCAGCAAAAACTGGAAAAGTAACTGGATGACATGGTGGCGCAGCTGGTCGAGCTGTCGCCTCACCGAGACACAGGTTCCACCCTGACCTTGGGTGCTGTCTGAGTGGAGTTTGCATGTTCTCCCTGTGACTGCGTGGGTTTCCTCCGTGTCCTCAATTCTTCTCCCTTATCCCAAAGACGTGCGAGTTTGTAAGTTAATTAGCTCTGTAAAATGCCCCTAATGTGCAGGGAGTGGATGAGAAAGTGGGACAACATCGAGCTAGTGTGAAGGGGTGATCGATCGATGGTCGGTGTGGACTCGGTGGGCAGAGAGACCTGTTTCCATGCTATATTTTCCAATTCAATTCAAAGTATCCCCAGACAAAGAATGGGGATGGAGCAGGTGAGGGGGATAAATGAGTATGGACTGGAGTCTAGATTGTGTGCAGTCTGATTGTGTACGTACCCCTAATCTATACATTTCCAGATTGAGCGCCGGTGAATAACCCAGATTTTTAACTATTTAAGATTAGGTGAGGATAGAATGGGGATGGCTGATGGATGCTTTTATACCTGTCCAGTTTTCTAGTGCAATCTGGATTTTTTTAAACGCTCATTTGATGAGATGCTGAGAACAGCTTTGAGTTCAACATTTTCATGAAAGGAGGGGAACACCGAAGAAGGAGGATTACGTTTTAAATGCCTAATATGTCACAGTGAAAATAATCAGCGAGAGTAAAGATAAACTTTCAGAATATAACGGGACAGTACGGTGGCGCAGTGGTAAGCTGCTGCCTTACAGCACCAGAGAATCAGGTTCGATCCTGACTACGGGTGCTGTATGTACGGAGTTTGTACATTCCCCCCGTGACCTGCGTGGGTTATCTCCAGGTGCTCCGGTTTCCTCCCACACTTAAAGGATGTAGAGGTTTGTAGGCTAGTGGCTTGGTAAAATTGTATATTGTCCCTAGTGTGTGTATGACAGTACTAGTGTGGGGATCGGTGGTCGGAGCAGACGTGGTGGGCCGAAGGGCCTGTTTCTGTGCTGTATCTCTAAACTAAACTAAACTAGACTAGACTAGACTAAACTAAACTAAAGTAAACTAATCTAAACTAAACTAATCTAAACTAAACTAAACTAAAGATGGAGAATGAAGAATCAATTGAGAACTAAGTAAATGCCTCCCATGCATAATACTTATGAAGATTTGAAGATGTTCCAGAGGAAATCCACAGACCAATTTGATAAAGCTTTTATTTTAATTCTGCTTCCAATATTCCGTCTTTTATATATTTGCATACATATGCTTCATGGTACAATTCTAATAAGTTTGAAATACTTCACTATAACGTTCCCCGGGGTGATGATTTCATAGTTGATGATTGTACATTACCTCACTGTGCCTCTGAACTCTAACAGAGAAAGCTTTACAAGTAAAAGGAAGAAATGGACTAATAACAATGATAGATTAAACCCAGGGGGTGCCTGGTATTCCTTCTTCACTCCCGGCTGATGGCAGCGCTGAATGACAGCTACATGACAACTGAACTATCATCAGTACTAATATGTAGCAGTTGGATACATTCCAGAAAAGAGGTATATTATCAAGAATTATATTTCAAAAAATAAATGACTGGGCCACTACCAGCTGCTCTATTAAAGTATGAAAACAGAACTCTAATGTGTCAATTTTGATTAAGTATAATTATTTTTGCATATGTTTGGGTGATGGGATTAAAGTTTGGCTTCATGAATGTTCTGTTTAGTTTAGTTGAGTTTAGTTTGCTTTAGTTTAACTTATTTGTGAGATAGAGCGTGCAAACATGCCCTTCAGACCATTGAGTCCAGGCCGACCAGTGATCACCCCTACATTAGTTCTGTCGTACGCACCAGGGAAAATTTACAGCCGTTAATTAACCTACAAACCTGCACGTCTTTGGAATGAGGGAGGAAACCGGTGGACCCGGAGAAATCCCATGCAGCCACAGGGATATTGTTGCAAACTCCGCACAGACAGCATCCGTAGTCAGGATTGAACCCGGGTCTCTGGCGCTGAAATGCAAACTCAGATCTACATTTGGACGGCACGGTGGCGCAGCGGTGGATTTGCTGCCTTTCAGCGCCAGAGGCCTGGGTTCGATCCTGACTACGGATGCTGCTGTACGGAGTTTGTACGTTCTCCCCGTGGCCATGTGGGTTTTCACCGGGTGCTCTGGATTCCTCCCACACTCCAAAGACGTGCAGGTTTGTAGGTTAATTGGCTTCTGTAAATTGGCCCTAGTGTGTAGGATTGAGCTAGTATACGGGTGATTGTTGGTCGGCACAGACTGGGTGGGCCAAAGGGCCTGCTTCCACGCTATATCTTTAAACAAAATTTGTTGCACTGTGGATGGCTTGAGTGTTTTCACGTATGATCTTTTCTTTGACTGGCTAGCACGCAAACAAAAGATTTTCACAGTACCTCGGTACATGTGACAACAATAAACTAAACTAAACTAAACAATCAAGGACATAGTCTTCATTCTACAGAACTCTCTCCTTGGCCCATCTAACTTTTTGCACTCTATCTACTGTAAAAAGCCTCTTAAAACAGACGTCTTGGACATCTTCAGCCTCTTCACTTGTCTCCAAACTATTCTTTGCAGGGCCTTGTGTTGAGGTGTGGCTGGAGTAAGTAAAGGTGCAGTTTTTGCTTAAGATGTTGGATTATTTATAAGCATCAGTATTATACAGTATTAAGACAGAACTCCAACTTCTGTGCTAAAAGGATGGCTAAGGTAGGGTTGAAGGGGATTAATGTCCTCCATCTGTCAATGCAAGGTATTAAAACCAAAAGAGTCCAAAACTGCAGGCAAGCAGAACATTTTTCCCACAAGTTAAAAATGAAGAGACAAGTACTATAAAAAGTCTGCATACAGTAGTCGTATTTTACAGATTCCTCTGTGACATTAACGTGGCTTAGAATAAACAGTATGGCGAGGGATACAGGCACTAGAATGGGTCGCTCCAGTGTTTATATCAAAGTTAACAAAATAAAGTTGAAGAGCCCACTGACAGGTACAGAAGAATGATCAAGTACCATGTGTTTTGATGTTTCAATCAGTGCAACCTTACTCACCAAACCCCACTTTGAAGATAAGTGCCCACATTAAATTAAAACTTTGTGTCTTTCGTTGCCAATGAGACAAGTTACTGGATTACAATTTAATGGAGTTTGTTGCTGCAATTTAAACCCCCCAAAGACATTGATAACCTTTCAAATGATATGAACACCATGACTGTGTTAAAGAAATGTATCTTAAATCTCCTTTGTCATTAATCTTTATGATAATATTTAGCATTAGGGACCTGTTCACAGGAAATCTTCCCTTGTTTGGATATAGTTAATTTTTGCATGTTTCTGAAAGTTATCCCTTTCTCTTATCATTCCACTGTGATTTGTAGTCTCTTTTAACATGTGATTGATATATCAGTTTTCTAATTCTGTGTATTGTCTATTAGTTTTCATGGTTTTCTCAACTTTCTGCGTGATGCAAAAAATAATTGACTCCATGATATAAGAGACAGCTTTCTTTAACTTATTATTGCTGGGCCTTTTTTTATTTGGGGTTTATTTTACCTTTGAATTTTCAGTTCTAATTAAGGATTTACATTTGTTATATTGAATAGTATTTCATCCGAACAGCTTATGGACTTTTTCCACATTTTCTTGTATTTTCAGGCAATAAGGTGTAGATTTATTATTGTCTAATATAGCCAATAGTACTGGTTAGGAATAGTTACTACAGCAGGCTGAAGTAAACTAATTTTCCAGTGTTTCCTTGCAAATGCTGCTGGCCTTGCCTCTCACTACCTCGGCAAGGCCAGCAGCATAATCAAGGACGAGTCACACCCTGGCCACTCCCTCTTCTCCCCTCTCCCATTGGGCAAATGGGATAGGTGTGTGAAAACGCACACCTCCACGTTCAGAGACAGTTTTTTCACCAGCTGTTACCAGGCAACTGAACCATCCTGCCGCAACCAGAGAACAGTGCTGAACTACTATCTACCTCATCGGGGATCCTCGGACTATCTTTGATTGGACTTTACTGGTTTTACCTTGCACTAAACGTCATTCCCTTATCATGTGTCTGTACACTACAAATGGCTCGATTGTAATCATGTATTGTCTTTCCGCGGGCTGGTGAGCACGCAACAAAAGCTTTTCACTGCACCTCCATACATGTGACACTAAACAAAACTAAATTAAACAAAATAACATGTCCAGAACTTTCCCTCAATGGTTCATCAGCAACTTATTTATCCAATTTTTCATTCCTTATGAAGACCAAATGGTCGAATGAAGTTCCTGGCAGTCTGCTGTTAAATCCACCCAATAAACATGGGCTGGGTTACATCTGATACAGATTCAGTGACGTTATTTACTGTAATGAAGAGGAAAGGCTGTAAGGCTTAGAAATAATTTTACAGTGTACAACACACATTGTTTTGAAGTTAAGTAATAAGAAGTTAAGAAATAAATGTATCAAATTGTTTCAAATGTTTCTAGTAATTTAAGTGTTTTAGGTTATTTTTATTTTCTAAAAAGAAATGTAATTTAAAGATTTTTTATAATAGCATGAAATATTGTAATAATTTTTTCATGTATGTCGATACGCAGTGTAACTACTCAAAATTCTTGACAGCTAGTTAAGCTGGAGACGTGGCACAAGCTATTGTTGAAGAATGTCTGGAGGGAAGCTTATTCTGGCTCTGATATCTGCACATATTAATTGCCACAAGGATCTGAACTTTATTTATATTACATTGAGTATTGTGTTTACAAACCTCTTGTGCTGCAGTAAGTGAGAATTTCATTGTTCCGTTTCAGTACATCTGACAATAAAACACTCTCGTCACTCCAGACTCTTGAACTACATACAATATCATCAATCAGGTCAGACCCAACTTCCTTCTCTTTCCCTCCTTAAGATGCCTTTTGAAACCCACCTCTGTCTAAGGTAGTAGGAAGGAACTGTAGATGCTGGTTTATACCAATGATGGACACAAAATGCTGGAGTAACGCATTATGCTGGGTCAGACAGCATCTCTGGAGAAAAAGAATAGGTGACTTTTGGGTTGGAACCCTTCTTTAGACTCTTCTTCAATTCCAACCCAAAACACCACATTGTGTCCATCTTATGACTAAGGTAGAATGGGCAACTTTGTTCCATTAAGGTGCCATATAAATGCATGTTGATGTTATTTTAATGTTCTCATATATTCAGCATAAATTCTACTTAACAGTCAATTCTGGAAGTGATGATTCCATTGAACGAGTGTTGGTGGCAGGGTTTCTTAAGCCCTCTGTACATGAGGTGATATGTGCTCCTGAGCCCCCTCTTCCCCTAGGTCGGAGCATGGTCTCCTCCAGCCTAACGAGCTGAACTTACAAAGTCTTCTCTTCTGAGTTGGAGTCATCCCACCAGTTCTTTGGCTTGAAGAGATGAACACCATTTAGTATGCTTTCCAATTCCCTATCACTGGAAGCTTGACCTGCGAGTGAGAATGGTGAAGGTAGAACATATAAGATGGGATATGTGGGAGGTGGGCAATTTTAGGGCGAATGTATGTGTATGCATGTGTATGTATTTATATGTTTGAGTTTAGCTTATTGTCACATGTATCGAGGTACCTGTGTGTGGGTGTGTATGTGCGTGGGTCTATGTATATATGGGGGTGTAGCATAACTTTGTGATATATCTTTCAGCATCGGTGCTTACTGAGGGGTACTCATTCCTGGTGTTGATGACTTTCACTATTTCCTCTCTGGCTCTACACGTCTATCTGTGGTCTTGGTGGATCTCCTGTGGCCCTTGATGCATCAGTCCTTCCTGCCGGTGTAGAAGTCACATATTAGGACATCATAAATTCAAAAAAAATAACCTGAAGGAACTATGTTGATACTCAAATTGGAGAATTTTTTAGTATTATAAAATTAAAATGGGTTTGGTAGTCATATTGGTTTATTATTGTTACGTGCAGTGAAAAACATTAGTTTGTGTGCTAGCCAGTTAATTGATGCTATACATGAGTACAATTGAGCCATACACAAGCACAACAGGTAGGGCAATGAGAAAACTACCAGAAAATAAACTGCTGCAGTCACCTGCAAAAATCATTCCAATTTAAACATTATGTCCTGAATTAACATGGCAGAACCCATAGGGGCTTTTCCTGTTTTCTATTTAACTACACTGTATTAACAAAATCCTCCGTCATACGCACTCGGAAGAAAGCACTTGCGACAGGAAGGACACAGGAAATGTGAGGATGTATTCAGGACATTGCCCTGACTCTTGGCACCTCAGGACATGGTTGCTATCAAGATTGAATATTACACTGGCTTCCTTATACTGAGGACAAAACAAAGATATGTGCAGTGTTAATGTAGACATTAGCAGCACTTCGTCATTATACCAGAGGTATTAAACTTTAGACTTCAGACTTGAGAGATACAGTGGAAATGAGGCCCTTCAGCCCAGCGACCACCCTGTATACTAACACTATCCTACACACACCAGGGACAATTTACAATTAACCTACAAACCTGTACATCTTTACATGGGAGGAAACGGGAGCAGCCGAAGACAAATCACGTAGTCATATGGAGAACGTACAAATTCCGTACAGGCAGCACCCATAGTCGGGATCGAACCTTGGTCTCTGGCACTGTAAGGCAGCAACTCTACCGCTGCACCACTGTGCCAGCCCTGATATTGTGAATACCACAGAAGTGGGTAGACTAGTATTATACGATGGCACCATGCAAGTCACCCTAGTTACTTTGTAGCGTAACACTTAATATTTAATCTTCTATGGCTGGAACAGTAAATGTTCTGTTTCCCGGCTCGACATGGTGATGTCATGCTGGCTCACAAAGGTAATTAAAGACAAACCTTTCCCTTGTGGACTCCGTGTGGGTTTTCTGACCATTGGTATTTATCCTCTGGGGAACTTTTGTTTAAAACTAGAGGCATGGTAATGTATGACTTTCTTTCGCTTGCTGAATTATATAGAAACATGATTTTAATTCAACTTAAAGGCCATTAGCCATCAGGGGCATGTTTATTTGCCAGCTGTGGATTTTTGCTGGCATGGAATGTTATAAAGCAATAAAAGAACATACAATCACTTCTAATGCAACCTGGCAGAAAATCCCTGGCTTAGGAGAGTGCTTGAACAGCATTGGCATATCTATACAAACTTACATATTGCCCTATAGCTACATTCTGTTTCACAATGTACAAGGGCAAAAAGCTATCTTTCCAAATCATTAGACTTTCTTGATGGGGTCATGGAGTCATACAGCATGGAAACAGGCCCTTTGGCCCAACTCGTCCATGCCGACCAAGATGGCCCATCTAAGCTAGTCCCATATGCCTGCATTTGGCCCATACCCTTCTAAACATTTCCTGTCAAATGTGCCTGTCCAAGTGTTTTTTAAATGATGCTTCAACTATCTCCTCTGACAACTCGTTCCATTTATCCACCACACCTCAGTGAAAAAGATGTCCCTCAGGTAGCTATTAAATCTTTTGCCTCTCACCTTAAACCTAAGTCCACTGGTTCCTGATTCCTCTACTCTGGACAAACAACTCTGTGCATTCACCCTCTCCGTTCCCCTCATGATGTTTTACACCTCTCTGAGATCACCCCTTTCACTCCAAAAAATAAAATCCGAGCCTGCCCAACCTCTCCCTATAACTCAGGCCCCCCAGTCCTGGCAACATCCTCGTAAATCTTCTATGCACTCCATCCGGCATAAATGATGTTGAAGAATACTGGCTTTGAGATTATTATGACACAGGCATTGAATATCTGTTGAATATCTTGTACGTTTTATTTGAAGGTCTCATTGATACCATTTTCATCCATTGTCAAACATGATGTTGATAAGCAAAAATCAAATTCTTACCGTTCTTACAATTGTTTGAAAACCGCAATAGCGCACTGCTACTAAGACTACGTAAACTCGCAAATAAAGCAGGGGTTTAAACAATTGTTTACGCAAGTG
This sequence comes from Malacoraja senta, assembly GCA_038087875.1. Classification (NCBI taxonomy): domain Eukaryota; kingdom Metazoa; phylum Chordata; class Chondrichthyes; order Rajiformes; family Rajidae; genus Malacoraja; species Malacoraja senta. The sequence continues at coordinate 85,083 of JAXLNO010001341.1, forward strand.
CGAGTTTTTGTAAGTCGCCTATTTTGTCAGTGCCCATACAGAGGCCAGATTCCCAATGTATTAATTTTTGATTAAATGGGGACAGGCAATCGATTTAGTTTAAGAAGGAAGATAATTAGGGAAAAGAAAAACAAAATCTTTTGAGTCTCTTGAGGGATTTGTTTTCCATTGCCAGGCAACCGTATAAGAGGTGGAAATACAAACCATTGAACAGAGCAAGGAAGCCAGGCCTACTTCTCTGTGAAAGAGGAATCTATCAAATAGAACTTGTACCAGACCAGTACTAAGCGAGTTGGTGAAGCATGCAATAGGTTGAGGTGTGCTTTTTGACTCGGGGTAAATATGTAACAATGTGAGATAATAAAATAATTTAAAGTGTGGATCAGCAGTTATCCCACATTACTTCGACTTTCCTACCGATGATCTCCTCTCGTACCACATAACACTTGTACTTCAGTGTTGTAGACGTACCCAGACCATCACACAAACCAGACTCCCTTCCATTGACTCCATTTACACTTCATCCTGCCTCGGCAAGGCCACCAGCATAATCAAGGGCCAGTCTCATCCTGATCACTCCCTCTTCTCCCCACTTCCATCAGGCAAGACAAACAGAAGCTTGAAAATACATACCTCCAAATTCAGGGATGGTTTCTTACCAGCTGTTATCAGGTAACTGAACAGTCCTCTCATCAGCTAGAGTGTGGTCTAAACTCCCCACCCCCTCCACCCCTATCTACCTCATTGGAGGCCTTTGAACTATCTTTAATTGGACTTTATCAGACTTCGATGTTAGATCTTACAGTAAATGTTGCACCCTTTATCCTTTATCTGTACACTGTGGAGAACTTGTTTGTATTCATGCATAGTCTTTTCTTTGACTGGATAGCACGCAAACCAAAGCTTTTCACTGTACCTCGGTACACGTGATAATAATCTAAACTAAACTAAAAGTTGCTGCCCATTTGAAAAGTCGAAACCAAGGAGCCTTCAAGCCGACACAGTTCAAGTGTTCCCTTTTGCCTTGTGCCCAACTTGCCCGCAACGACCAACAAGCCCCATCTACATTAGTCCCACCGGCCTGCATTTGGCCCATATCTCTCTGAATCTATCCTAACCATGTGTCCATGTACCTGTATTAGTACCTGCATCAACTACCTCCTCCAACAGCTTGTTCCATATACCTGCCACACTTTGTGTAATAAGTTGCCCCTCAGGTTCCATTTAAGTCTTTCCCCCCTCATCTTAAACCGATGTAGGTCTCAGACTGGTGCGACTATATTTACAGTACTTACTGATTAATCAATTTGAAGACAATAATGTCTCCATTAAATTAATGAAAGGTTGTAATGCAGGGTCAAGGTATACTGGAATCAAAAGCTAGTATGGGGATAAAAGTCAAAGGAGCAGGAAGGAGTATCCTGTTTTAAAAAACTCCATTCCAACCATTGTATACATTCAGCTTCAAGCACTTTTCTCCCTGACTTTCTGGGGAGGGTCAGAATCATAGAGTCAAAGTCATAGTCATACCGCGTGAAATAGGCCCTTTGGCCCAACATGCCCACAACCACCAACAAGCCCCATCTACATTAGTCCCACCCACCTGCATTTGGCCCATATCCCTCTGAACCTGTCCTACCCATGTCTAAAGGTTGTGATAGTACCTGCATCGACTACCTCCTCCAGCAGCTCGTTCCATATACCTGCCACTTTTTGTGTAAAAGGTTACCCCTCAGGTTCCTATTAAATCTTTCCCCCTTCATCATAAACCTGTTCTCTGGTTCTCGATTCCCCAACTCTGTCATAGAGTGTCAGCACTTTGTGCCCTTTTGTGTATTAACCAGCAACTGCAGTTATTTGTTTCTACTACTTAGTGTCACTGAGTCGTAAAACATGGAAACAGGCCATTCGGCCCAACTTACCCACACCGACCAACATGTCCCATCTACACAAGTCCCACCTACCCTCGTTTGGCCCTGTTTATATAGTGCATAATTCATATTGTGCATTTACCCAATCTATTTACGATGCCAAAATTAGAAAGAACATCATTGCAATTCACCGTGCCACCCATTTCTATTTATTCACGACAAATTGCTTCTGGACTAGCATTAGAAATTAAGCAGAGTAATTTAAATCATGAAGTCACTGTTGTGTTACACATGGCAACATCCTTTCACCTCAGCAGAACATGAACCTGCCACTTTTCTGCAGGTTATACCACATAAAGTAATATTGATTCATCTCACACTAGATTCTAGGCATGATAGCATTGTACTGCCTTAATTTTATCATGACAAATGTGCACTCTTGGCACACGCACAGAGAAGTTGCAGGTAGAATCACACATTTTTCCAGCGTTAATTATAAAAAACACTTTGCAAAGGAAGTACACCTGTATGATGTGCATGCACCCAGCCAGTAAGGCTGCTTGCTGGTAGTCTGATATCACAAAACCTTGGTTGTTAATCTTCACAATATTGCAATGGAGTGCTTTTGACTTAGACAATAGACAATAGACAATAGACAATAGGTGCAGGAGTAGGTCATTCGGCCCTCGAGCCAGCACCGCCATTCAATGTGATCATGGCTGATCATCCACAATCAGTACCCTGTTCTTGCCTTCTCCCATATCCTTTAAGATCTTTAAGAGCTCTATCTAACTCTCTCTTGAAAGCATCCAGAGAATTGGCCTCCACTGCCTTCTGAGGCAGAGAATTCCACAGAATCACAACCCTCTGTGTGAAAACGTATTTCCTCATCTCCGTTCTAAATGGCTTACCCCTTATTCTTAACCCCTTAAACTGTGGCCCCTGGTTCCAGACTCCCCGAACATTGGGAACATGTTTCCTGCCTCTAGTGTGTCCAAACCCTTAATAATCTTATATGTTTCAATAAGATCCACTCTCCTCCTTCTAAATTCCAGTGTATACAAGCACAGTCGCTCCATTCTACCAACATATGACAGTCCCGCCATCCCGGGAATTAACCTGGTGAACCTACTCTGCACTCCCTCAATAGCAAGAATGTCCTTCCTCAAATTTGGAGACCGAAACTGCACACAATACTCCAGGTGTGGTCTCACTAGGGCCCTGTACAACTGCAGAAGGACCTCTTTGCTCCTATACTCAACTCCTCTTGTTATGAATATCTTGGTGATAGATACATTGTCAGTACTAACTTCTGATCTGCCAGTGACCAATCCTGGAAATTCCCCTTGATCCACACCTCCCCTATACCCCTCCAAATCAAGCCCATCCAATCTTGTCTCAACGCTGTAGCGCACTTGATTTCATCCGTTAGTTCTTTAATGGTATCAGATGGTCCCCAGTGTGTGGGAGTGGTCTAAGAGCGTTTCACATGTGATGGAACTACATTGCTGAGGGCTCTTGCACAGAAAGGATGGGAACCCTGCTCCCACAAGCTGCCACTTCCATCTGCATTCCAGGCACTCAAGGATGTGCGTGAAATATGAGTGTGAGCTGAAGCCAAAGAAATCAAGCCATCCCCTAAAACTGGACGAGCACATGCACATTCTTGGTTTCGGAACATCTAAGACCGCAGGAAATTGCAGTGAAATGTGGACTCAGCCCAGACCATCACACATCCATTTACACCTCATGCTGCCTCGACAAGGCCAAGTCAGACCCTGGCCACTCCCTCTTCTCCCCTCTCCCATCGAGCAAAAGGTATAGAAGTGTGAAAACGCACACCCCCAGATTCAGGGACAGTTTCATCCCAGCTGTTGTCAGGCAACTGAACCATCTGAACGCAATCAGTGAGCAGTGCTGAACTACTATCTACCTCATCTGGAGCCTTCGTACTATCCCTGATCGGACTTTACTGGCCTTATCTTGCACTAAACGCGATTCCCTTATCATGTATCTGTACACATGTAATCACGCAATAAAAGCTTTTCACTGTACCTCGGTACATGTGATAATAAACTAAACTAAACTAAACTAAACAATAGTCGAAGAATATTTGTGTGTACCCCTGCAGAGACCAGTAAATTTGAAGACCATAACCCCCCCAGCAATCGCTACTCAGTAACTGAACCTTCATGTTTTCTGTACAATACATATACCGTATTCGTACACAAGAAGGATAACACTTTTTAAGGAATTGCATTTATATAGCATCTTTCACAAGCTCAAAGCATCCGTACACATTTAATTATCAAAGAAGCCCTATTTTAATGTAGAAAACCTTGCAGCCACAACACATAGAGTAAGGTCCCCTAAACAGCAATGTCAGACTTTCAGACTTTTAGACTTTAGACTTTAGAGATACAGCTTGGAAACTGGCTTCAGCCCACCAAGTCTGCGCCTACCAGCGATCACCCCGTAGACTAGCACTATCCGATGCACTAGAGACTATTTTAAATAAGCCAATTAACTGTACATCTTTGGAGTGTGGGTGGAAACCAGAGCAGCCAGAAAAAACTCATGCGGTCATGGGAAGAATGTACAAACTCTGTACAGACGGCACCCGTAGTCAGGATCGCACCCAGATCTGTGGAGCTACAAGGCAGCAACTCTACCGCTGCAACACTGTGCTGCCACAAGTTGAGGAGTTATTTTTGATGTTGGTTGAAGGATAAATTCCAACTGGAACATGCAAGTGAACCTCCTTTGAACACTGCCTTGGAATCGCTTATGTAAAATCAGACACACAGAGCCTTGTATTGGTTTAAAGAACCAGATGCATCTGAAGATGGGTCTCGACCCAAAACGTCACCTATTCTTTTTCTCCAGAGATGCTGCCTGACCCGCTGAGTTACTCCAGCATGTTGTGTCTATCTAAAGAGCCATAGAGTCATAGAGTCATAGAGTGATACAGTGTGGAAACAGGCCCTTCGGCCCAACTCACCCACACCGGCCAACAATATCCCAGCTACCCCAGTCCCACTTGCCTGCGCTTGGTCCATAACCCTCCAAACCTGTCCTATCCATGTACCTGTCCAACTGTTTCTTAAACGATGGGATAGTCCCAGTCTCAACTACCTCCTCTGGCAGCCTTTACATCTCTTATATCCCATCCACACAGAGGATGGTGAGTGTCTGGAACGTGCTACCAGCAGTGGTAGTGGAGGCAGATACGATAGTGGCATGAAAGAGGCTTTTAGGTAGGCACATGGACATGCAGGGAATGGAGGGATAGGGATCACGTGCAAGCAGATGAGTTGAGCATCTTGTCATAAGGTTTGGCACACTTCATTAGCACTTTCTAACTTTTTTTTTCTTCAAGACAGCAAGGGATTGGAAAACCCTACCAGCCAGCATCAGAGATCTCCAAAACATCAACACATACAAAGATGCACTGACTCCAAAAGCATCTCCATCTCAGCAAGCACGTCCACCACCATCATAGTGCTGAGTGATGCTCTACCCAGAGCTTTTCAGCGTACTACATCCAGATCCAGATCCAGGTATTGTGGGCCGAATGGCCCGCTCCTGTGCTGTACTGTTCTATGTAAACAATACCTCTGAAAACTCAGTGCTGACTTAATCCTGGACTGAAGTAAATGTCCAGATAACCTGCTCCAGACCTTCAGCCTTCTAAATCAGAGTTAGGACTATTGCTGCTCAGCCAATGCTGACAGTTTTTTTGGTTCTATTTATCTCATTGTCAGCCGATATTTTCCCCTGCTTGCCAAAACAACACAAAACCACTTGAAATTAAGCATTAAATTCCACACATTCTTGGCACAAACTGTGCTAGATTTGTGTTATATCTTTCACCAGATTTCACTTTGCCCGATGCCAAATTTAAGCACCCAACTTTTTTTTTAAATGCATGTTTGTCCCTTAATTACAGGGCATAACGAGATTAACTGGTTGTAATTTTCTATTTTTCACTCATTTTCCCACTACAGATCATTAAAACAGACAAGTTAAGGTGTGGATAATGGAATCATCATCCATACAATATTGTGCATGATTAATACAATCTCTCCCTGCCCATGCCATCTGGAAACACATCCTCAGATGAACAGGACTCCAGCCATGTGAATCCACGCGAGTCAGGGGGGAATTTCAGACAACTACTTTTCTACTGAGCCAGGTGTCTCCTCTTCTTCCTCATTTTAAAGACAAGACGACTCGAATACCTGCAATGCCTTTTCCACTTGAAGTACCAAGACAGCACATGTACTCAATAATATCAGCGTTGTTATAATACTTCTGTCAGTAATGTGGCACAAAGTGCTGGAGTAAAGCCCCTGTCCCACTTAGGAGACCTAAACAGCAACCTCTGGTGACCTTGCCCGCCACCCAAGGTTTCCATGAGGTCACCGGAGGTTTTGGTCACTCTCCCTAATGGTCGAAAGTGGTTTCCGTGTGATCGAGGCTTCATCTAGGTTGCTGCTATTTTTTCATCATGTTTAAAACCGGCCTCGACTAAAAATGGTTGCAGTTTTAAAAATTGATAATTTTTTAGCCGCAGGTCTAGTCGAAGCCGGTTTTCTTCATAGTCGAGGAAGGTTTTCAACATATGCGTGGGAGGTGGTAGGAGGTTGCAGGTCACCTCGACCTTGATTTTTTTTTTTGGGGTGGTGGGCTAGGTCACCAGAGGTTACTATTTAGGTCTCCTAAGTGGGACAGGGGCTTTACTCAGCGGGTCAGGCAGCATCTCTGGAGAAAAGGAAAAGCCTTTCTAATTACTTGTGGCACCTGCATGCTAACATTTGTGTTTCATTTATGCTTGGACTCATTTTGACGTTTCAGGACTGTGATCATCTTGACTTGGGAAATACATTCTCTCCTTTGGCTACAATAGGTGATACATTTTAGTGAACACAGAAGTCTCACAACACTTCTCTCTGAGTTTCAGGAACTTCTCTCTGGGCAGACAATGGTCCCACAGGGAATCCTTCCCCCCTCCTTCCTTCCCAATTGTATTCATATACGCACTCCTCACAGTAGAGCTTGTTTTCTCAGTCGACCTTATTCCAAGAAGAATTTGCATTCATCCACCCAGGAATTGGTAGATAGACACAAAAGGCTGGAGTAACTCAGCGGGACAGGCAGCATCTCTGGAGAGAAGGACTGGGTGATTTCATGTTTCAGGTGACGTTTCAGACGAAGAAGGGTCTTGACCTAGAGATGCTGCCTGTCCCTCTGAGTTACTTCAGCTTTTTGTGTCTATCTTTGGTTTAAACCAGCATCTGCAGTTCCTTCCCACGCATGAATTGTAAGAACTAATTTGTGCAGACATACTGACATCAGGACAAGGTTCTTCACCAGTGTCTCACCACAAATTATAGGTTGTGGCAATTTGACAGAAATTCAGCCGGGACCATGTACATTTAGTCCCAGCAAGTGCCAGTAGAAGTGTCAGCAAAGAACCCAAAGAACCCCAAAATAATTGCTAACTCCTTTCTAAAGTGTTGGTCAGTTCTTCGTGCTGCAGTACAAAGTCTTACAAAGTTAAGAGCACAAAACTGTACACAGTGCTTTGTGTGTGGTCTCTTCAGCATCCTGTAAACTTGCATCAAAGCTTTCCTACATTTGTACTCCATGACCCTTGCAATAAAGGGAACATTTCATTTGCCTTTCTAATTACTTGTGGTACCTGCATGTTTCATGTTCTTAAACTCCCACATCCCTTTGTACTACCACATTTTGCAGCCTTACTCTATTTAAACAATAAGTCGCTTTTTCATTCTCCTTCTACAGTGGACATCCTCAGATATTCGCACGTTATACTTCATAGTGAAAGAATCCAAAGTAGTAGAGGAGACCGATGAAGGTCTTCAACTCTGTCAAGTTGCTTGGAGTAGCTGCATCCAACACTGCACCAACCTTGTCAACTGCATGGAGTTCTTTGGCGTCAATCTTCTATGCAAGGTGGACTACTCATGTCACAACCCAGACGTACTTGCCTTTCTTCAACTTCTTCTTGATATCATCAAGGTGCACCCTTGGATTCTCCTTCTACATTCCCATTTGGTCTTTCCAATCATGAAAATGCCATCTGGGTAGCTGGTGGCTCCCAATATAATGTGAATTAAAATGTCCTCCCACACTCCAAAAACATACAGGTTTGTTGGTTAATTTGCTTTGATAATGTCCCGAGTATGTAGGATAGTGTTGGTGTAAGGGTTGATCGCTGGTCGGCGCGTACTCGGTGGGCCAAAGGTCCTGTTTCCATGCTGTATCTCTAAAGTGTAAAGTCTAAAGAAGGTTTACTTTTCTTTCCAACAATTACCAATTTTAAGGTCTGAAACTGGAGCCAGCGCATTCAAGGGAGTTTTGTTTTTTTAAGTAAGGAACATGCTCAAGGGCCGTAAGAATAGTATCCATAGATAATGGCATCTGTAAGTAGATGAGGTAAGTGTCAGATCATCAGTACTGCTGTGGCCACCAGCAGAAAACCAGAAATGTGGTTAACATTAAAAGCATATCTTCTGTACAAAAACACTTGCCAATACTTGGGATATGGCACAGCTAGAGACTTTGGAAGGAACAGAGGTTTGATACCAAACATAATGCATGTATGTAGGCACATGTTCCAAGGTGTGTGAGAAATGTAATGTATAACAACTCACAGTAAAAGATATCGGAAGGGATGAAAAAAACATGATGAAAGACCCACAATTTAACAAGGATTGCAAATGAGGAGAACTGTGAATGATGACTTCAGGCTTTCCAGTTTTTCACTGGAAGAAATTAGCACCTAAAAATCCCGGAATTTGGAACAACCTAATGGCCTTATTAGTATGGGTGTCAGGGGTTATGGGGAGAAGGCAGGAGAATGGGGTTGAGGGGAAAATATAGATCAGCCATGATTGAAAGGCAGAATAGACTTGATGGATTGGGCCAATTGGCCTAAATCTGCTCCTAAAACATGAAATTATGAATTTATGAGCTTCGAGACAGTGGGTGGGGCAAGTAGGCAAAACCTCACTGCAGGGACTTAACCTGGGGAGACATCATTCTGAATTAACTATAGGTATTAAAGACCTTCACAGCACAAGGTAGAAAAGCATGAGTCATGCATGATGTGAACTCCACCTTCCCCTTTGATGATTGTGCAAGTTGTGGCAGGGCCTTATACGCATAGGGTAAAGAATGCCTTCAATTGTCACAAGAACTCACCTAGATAAGTTTCCTCCCACCTCAGTAATGTTTGGCTGAAGGCCCATCTGACTTCATCGGTTTTTCTATGTCTGGTATTTTTAGTGTGAACATGCAACCAATCGATCCGAGTCTCATCCGTGACCCTCAAAGACCTGGTTTAACTTTATAGAAGTACCGTTGATAGACGCAAAATGCTGGGGTAACTCAGCAGGACAGGCAGCATCTCTGGAGAGAAGGAATGGGTGACGTTTCGGGTCGAGACCCAACTGGCGCATACCATCACACATTAGGCACTGATTGTACCCTTCATCATCATGGCAGATAAAATACTAAGCTCTTAAGCAAATATGTTACATCTGTATGACCTGTAGAGTATCCATCCCTCATACATCACCCGTACTTGCTCAGTTGCACGGGCCCCCTATGTCCCAATGAATTAAAATTGACACATATTCATTGGCATTGTGTCAATGAATCCTCTGTCTTTAGACCTTAAAGATACAGTACGGAAACAGGCCCTTCGGCCCACCGAGTCCATGCCGACCCACAACCCCCCAACACGGGCACTATCCTACACACTACGAACAATTTACTATTTTATCGAAGCCAATTAACCTACATACCTGTCAGTCTTTGGAGCGTGGGAGGAAATCGGAGCACCCCGCGCAGTCACGGGGGAACGTACAAATTCCTTACAGACAGCGCCCGCAGTCAGGATCGAACCTGGGTCTCTGGCACTGTTAGACATCAACTCTACCACTGTGCTGCTGTGCATGCCCACAAAGTCTTCAGTCATTTATCTTGCCCAAATTCTATTTTTTCCAAAATATAAACAAGAAATGCAGGAAATGCTGAGCAGATCAGGCAGAATCTGTAGAAAAACAAACAACGTTAGGGTTAGATTTTAATTTAGCAGAGTCTTGAATGCTGCTTTAACTCATTACCCTTCATTCCCCAATTGACCTGATAACTTGTACCAAATGCACCCCACCTCCTCACCTTCAGAACTCTTCCTAGACTGTAGTAGTACTGTATGCTCTGCTCTCTGCAAAAGTCTCATTCAAAAAAAAAATGTTTTTATTTGCAACAGTGGTAAGGGAAGTGATATTGAATCAGTCAATTTCCCCATTTTCCTTTCTGTGGTACACAACTATGTGATAATCAGGCATGACATGTAATGGCCGATCATTTGCCACGACCACTAAAAACCAACAACTCACCCCAACTCTCTTCTTGAATCTTCCTCACTAATTTCCTCTATCAGCTGATTGATGTCCATCGCCACCCCAGAAACGTTGTTTCATAAAAAGACCATGATCTAAACTAAATCCATGCAAAATCATTTATCTAACAGGAGTGTGCATCTCTGCTGTGATACTATTGTAGATTTAACTTAGATCAAGTAATTCTATTTTAATCTTAAAGTAAAGGATTTCTCGATATAAGGTAGTTTCCTGATAACATTATAAAAGCACTCTATTAGTGGACTGCATTTGTAAAAGTAATTTTTTACCAGTATTATTTTAGAACATCATGGGCCAGCATTGAGCTTCCCATTGCCTCCTACATACATGATCGTTGGCAAGTCATTCAGTCGACATACTCTCCAGAGAAATTGCTGGGAAACTGCAGTAAATGTGGGATCTGCTGCTAAACTCCGTCGAGGACCTCTCAATTTGGTTACACTTCAATGAGAAAATGTCTTTAGTTCAGCGTGGAACTGCCAGGCCTTTGTACGTTTCTGTGATTTTATACTCATTAATGTGAAGCACGTCAGAATATTATTTTGATTTTGTTCCAAGATGTCTCCATCAAATGTGGATATATTGTTATGCAAGAAAAAGTAGAATGAAACTGCTGGCTCTATCTGACAGTGTGTTATACACCCCATGACTACTCAAAGTGGAGAACGTGTTTTCAGGACAAATGCTGAGGGCGGCACGGTGACGCAGGGGGTAGAGTTGCTGCCTTATGGGCCTGTCCCACTTAGGCGACGTTTTAGGCGAGTGCAGGAGACTCTGCGCTTGCCACATGATCGCCACACGGTCGCCACATGTTCGCTGGTGGTCTCTGGTGAGTCTCTTTCATGGTCGCAAGGGGTTCCTGCATTCTGGGAACTAGTCGCGGCCTCAGTATGGTCGCCGCAAATTTTTCAACATGTTGAAACATTTTCTGTGACCAAAAATTGGTCGCCATGGAGAAAATCGATAATCCTGTAATCGTAGGTGCAATTGTAGTGGGGTCGCCATGTAGTTATGGGAAGTCGAGGTAGTCGTAGGTAGTTTTAGTTAATCGCCTTTGCTGACTGGTCATTTTCATTGGCTCATTGGGGGAAAAAAATGTAAGCACAAGTTTTCAGAACCAAGGATAACCAACCGTTAATGTTAAATGCCCGCCGAACTTCACAGCTGTGTATCTCTGGCTTATTCAAAGTTGTCTGGCTTCTTAAAAGTGACTCCACTCCTTCTCCCCCCTTCTCCCCCCTTCTCCCCTACCCCCCCTCTTTTAAAGGACTTACAGTACACTGTGCTAACCATCTTAACCTTCCTGTTCATTACTGTGTGTGTATCACCTTGGCTTTGCACCGTGTGAATTTCAGACAGCGCTCCACCCGCTTGCCCTGGCCCCCGCCTTTGCGATGTGTTTGTGTATGTTCCACTCTGACAGTTGCCGTTCCAGTTTCCGGTTTTTCAGGCGACTACCGGCAACTTGACAGTCGCCGGCAGTCCGTTGAAGAATCGCCTAAATGGGACAGCCCCATAAGAACGTCAGAGACCCGGGTAAGATCCTGACTACAGGTGCTGTCTGTAAACCGTGAGGTTTTCTCCGGGTGCTCTGGTTTCCTCCCTCATTCCAAAGTTGTGCAGGTTTGTAGGTTCATTGGCTTCAGTAAATTGTTTCTGGTGAGTAGGATAGAACTAGTGTAAGGGTGGTCGCTGGTCAGTGTGGACTCAATGGGTCGAAAGGCCTGTTTCCATACCATCTCTGTATCATAAGCTAAAAGCTAAAACCTCGAGCCCACGTATCAAGAACACACACAAGTTCTGCAGAAAAGACAGAAGAAGCGTTCCGTCTCAAACAACCCACTTTCCCAACCACCAGATACCTCCTGCCCCAACTACAGAGGAGTCTGCTGTTCCCCCAATGGTGTCTGAGCCATCTCAGAATCCACACAACAAGAGCAGAAAATTACCTCAGAAGAAGAGCAGTCTGTTTAACAGTCAACTTCACTGCACAGAAGACCAAATCCACAGCAGCTGAGTTGATAAGTTCATACTATAAGTGATAGGAGCAGAATAAAGTATTCTCCCCATAACACTTGACATCCTTACTAATCAAGAATCTGTCAATCGCCACCGTAAAAATATCCATTGACTTGGCCTCCACAGCCTCTGTAGCAATGAATTCCACAGATTCACCACCCTCTGCCTAAAAAAGTTCCTTCTCATCTCCTTTCTAAAGGTATGTACTTTTATTCTGAGAAAACCGTTGCCACAGAATGCTGTGGAAGTCAAGTCAATGGGTATTTTTAAGGCAGATCTTGATAGATTCTTGATTAATACAGGTGTCAGGGGTTACGGGGAGAAGGCAGGAGAATGGGTTGAGAGGGAAAGCTAGATCAGCCATGACCGAATGGCGGAGTAGACCTGATGTGCCGATTGGCCTAACTCTGCCCCTATAACGTATGAACTTATGACCTTATGACCCACTGTTCATCTTTACACATAATTGACCAAAACTGTAAAAAAAATAAGCACCACTGTTCTGTGCCCATAAAATAGAGGGAGAAAAACAATTTTAACGTCACAGACATTTTCTTTAAACATGCTTCTCCCTTTATGTACAGCAGCACATCAAGGAGACCAGCTGCTGTCACTTAGAACACAGCATTTCTCTTCCTGTGAAAACCCAGTTCTCCCACCATATTTTCACACGCCACATTCACAGCAACCAAGAAACCAGCGCCCTCACTTTTATCAAAAACACTGCTGAAATCTGCACTCATTTCATGATTAAACCCCAAGGCTTTACCACCATGCACTAAAAATGTTGAAAGGTATCGGTGTACACACTTCGGACATGCAAATGCTCGTGAATGTTACACAACGCTGTGGAAATAATGAGTGTAGTCCATGGGCAGGAGCTGTAAAATACTGCCAGCTTGAAGGTTAAAGGGATGACAGAGTTTGGTACAATGATTGAAGCCATCAACTTAGGGTATTATTGTACAGTCAGGATTTAATTCTACTGTAAGCCTATCATTAGTCCTCTAATTACACGCTCAAGCAAGCTGCCAGCATTTCTTTTATTATACCCATGTGCTACATTAAATTGTTTAACTTGAAAATGCTTTTTCTTTCCTTTGGGTAAATTTTAACGTTTGCTTTGTGGCATCAATAGACATGGGGACCATGTTCCACTGCCTATCTACATCACCTCACAAGAGACAAGCGTGGAGGGTTTTTGTTTCAAATATTTGCTTTTAAATCCAGCTCAGAATTTCGGCAACTTTATTTAATTGTAAGTTCGAAACTCCAAGCTAGACTGCAAGTCGCTAACTCTCCTGCCTGGTCTCAAGAGTCCGAGTTACGGGGAGCGGGTTGGGTAGGCCAGGACTTTATTCTCCTCCAAGGGCAAGGGACAAATGTAAGTATTTTCCATCTGTCTCACATTACAAATCACCTCTGGCCTCCAAAAGAAAAATAACAGAAACATTCTCCCTCATTTTTGAGATGGTTCATTACCTAGCAAGGGTCATGAAGAAAATGGGAGCACATTGGGAAGTCAATGAACCTGTGTCCAGTCACTGGGGACAAGGAACGAAGTGGCGATTCGCAACAGCCAAGTATGATCAAATAATGAGTGTGGTTTGCAGAAAGTGAGTCAAGCTGCTTTGAGTCTAGCTGCTTCGTTCTTGCAGAAACCTTGCACAAAACCAAAAGCCAAATGGATTCCTGCCAAAGATTGACACAAAGTGCTGGTGTAACTCGTGGGTCGGGCAGCATCTCTGGAGGAAAAGTATATGTGGTGCGACCCGAAACTTTCCCTCCACTGACCCGCTGAGTTACTTCAGCACTTTGTGTCTATCTTTGGTATAAACCAGCATCTGCAGTTCTTTGTTTCTACATTTTGGATTCCTTCCAGTTGTTTCATTGTTGTCCCAAGAAGAGCCACATTTCCATACCTCTCAATCGTCTTTCCACAAAAAATAAAATGTGAATAAAGATCAGGGATTTGCTGTCTTTTATTTAGAGCTACAGCACGGAAACAGGCCCTTCGGCCCACCCAGTCCGCGCCGACCAGCCATCTCCGCACACGAACACTATCCTACACGCACTGGGGACAATTTACAATTTTATCAAGCCAATCAGCCTACAAACCTGTACGTCTTTAGATGTGGGAGGAAACCAGAGCTCCCGAAGAAAATCCATGCAGGTCACGGGGAGAACGTACAAACTCCATACAAACAGCACCCATAGTGAGGATTTTACCCGGGTGTCTGGTGCTGTAAGGCAGCAACTCTATCGCTGCCCCACCGTGCCTTGCATTTTTTTCATTATTCCCCTGTATGTCCAATTTGTTAACATATGATGGACCTCAGACATGAAAAATGCCATCCGGTCCAAGCATGGGATTTGTAGTTGTGTTTAATGGTCCGCATTCAGGACAAGAACATCCTGCAGAGCAAGACTTTCACAGGGCCTGCAAGGCATTGCTTCTGTGCGATTGTAAGAGGTTCTCCCTGGATAGGTTCCAGCCTGACAACAAATATCTGACTTAGGTAGGTCACCTTTATGTAAATTATTTTCCAGCTCATCTTCTGACTCTATAACCTATCTCCCATCCTAGTGAATACAACACCCATTCATCTCCACTGTACGCTCACAATCCTGAACTATCCCGATATCCCTTTCACTGATCACCTGAATCCCATCCACCACACCATTGCCCTGACAAGAGAGTCACTCTCCTCCTCCATCCCCCCACCAGGAAGGGCCTCAAGCCCTCCGTTTCTTCCTCGACCGCAGAACCAGCCTATGTCCCTCTACAAACTCACCTCACGAGCAACAACTTCTCCTTTGACTTCTCCCACTTCCTCCAAATCTAAAATGTAGCCACAGGCACTCGCATGGGCCCCAGCTATATATATATATATATATAATATAGATATACACACACACACACGTATTTGTTTATTTATCTGATTTATTTAGTTGCTTATTTATTTATTTATTTAATACTATTATTTAACATGTGTGTGTGTGTGTGTGTGTGTGTGTGTGTGTGTGTGTGTGTGTGTGTGTGTGTGTGTGTGTGTGTGCGTGCGCGCGCGCGCGCGTGCGTGCGTGCGTGCGTGCGTGCGTGCGTGCGTGCGTGCGTGCGTGCGTGCGTGTGTGTGTGCGTGTGTGTGTGTGTGTGTGTGTGTGTGTGTATATATATATATATATATACTGAACTTTCATTTATATTGTTTGCAGATTCTGTTGTGCTGTGTCATGTTCTGTTTGGGACATTTGACAATAAAACACACTTGACTCTTGACTCTTGAGTTCAGAACTGTCATTACCTCCTGCGTCTTGAAAAGGTTCTGCTGATTATTCCCAGACTAATGTACCATCTTAAGTACCCTATTTATCTCCACTTATTATTCTTGTCATCCTTCTATTAAAACCATTTAAAAAAATTAGAAAGATAACGTGAACTTCTATCTGCCTTCTCCTCCTCCAGGGAACGATTCTCTTGCTCACTCAAAATAGCTCGCTTGAATTCTTCTCGCAGTCAACTGCGTATCTCCGAAAGTGTAATAAAATCAACTAATGAGCTCTAATAAAAACCTTTCTTTAAAATATTCTTTCTCAGAATGTGGACGTAATTTGCACGGCTAGCTCCTAATTGCTCCTGAAATAACTGGCTACGCCTTACTTAGGGCAGTTTAAACGCAGCCATGTTGCTATGGTTTTACCACAAATTGGAGAGTCCAGGTATGGACAGCAGCCATTCTTCCCCACTGAATCGGGAGGAGTTTTTTTTTAATGACAATCCAGTCATTTTGTGGTCAGTGTTACGAGCACTTGTGCTCAGTAACACCTAACTACGAACAATAAACCTTCAGTGCACAGTTAGCCTGTTGCGATTCATCAGGGTGCACATTAGACACGGTAGCGGGGAAATTGTTGAAGTCATTTTGAGGATGGAACACTGCTGTTAAATTGCTAATGTACAAATCAAGATAATTAGTGGCTTAGTGCCACACACTTGCCAACCCATTCCCTCACAAATTGGTTCAATTTTCCAAACCTTAATGAATACAGTCCACCCCAGCAGCTACTTACTGCCAGGCATCCGTAGAACATGGAACATAGGACACCGCAGCACAGGAATTGGCCTTTTGGTCCACAATGTCTGTGCTACACATGATGCCAACAGGCCCCTCAGCCCACCGTTCACATGAGTTCCATGTTATCCCACTTTTGCAAGTATTGCCTGCACACTGGGAGCTATTTACAGAAGCCAATTAAACTGCAAACCTGTTTGGAATGTGGGCGGAAACCGGAACACCCGGAGGAATCCCACGCGGTCACGGGGAGAACGTGCAAACTCTACACGGACTGCACCCGAGGTCAGAATCGAACCCGGTTCTCTGGCACTGTGAGGCAGCAGCTCTACCAACTGCGCCACCGTGCCGCCTTAATAATGGGTTATATAATGATGGGATAATGATAAGAATGATAGGATAGCTCTTATTCCCCTAAGACACTACCCTCTGTGTGGAGTGGTGACTTAGAACAGCAGGCAACATAAACTGCCTGACAAAAATAAATCATATCAACCCTTGAAAAATGTGGCATTAGCTATCATAAATTACTCCTCATGGTTCACAAGTTGCACACTCATAGACTGACAACCCTTGCTGTTTACTCAGTGCCTCGAGTTCTGAAGAGGATCCACAAGTACTACATCTGATCAGCCTATCACTTCCTGAGCCTTGAGAAGCCAAGAGAGTTTAATTGTCATATGACCTGAAGTGGAACAATTGAATTCTTACTTGCTGCAGCATATGAGGTCAGTAAACACAGTACTCAATGGATAACATAATAAACAAACTAAAATAAGTACAACATTTTTTTTTAAAATCAATATTTGTCCAACTATTGGGGCAGCACAGTGGCACAGTGATAGAGTTGCTGCTCTTCAATGCCAGAGACCCGGGTTCGAACCCGACTACTGGTGCTGTATGTATGGAGTTTGTACATTCTCCCTGTGGCCACGTGGGTTTTCTCCATGTGCTCCGGTTTCCTCCCACATTCCAAAGGCGTGCAGGTTTGTAGGCTAATTAGCTTCTGTATATTGTCCCCAGTGTATTGGATAGAAATAGTGTACGGATGATCGCTGGTCAGCACGGACTCGGTGGGCCGAAGGGCCTGTTTCCACGCTGTATCTCTAAACTCAAGTAAACTAAAACAAAACAAAAGCTCAAAGTCCCTGGTGCAACCAAGGCAGTTTGTAGCTTGTGGTTTCGTTGCTGCTTATAGTGTTCAATGGCCTGATGGTTGTTGGGAAGATGTTGCTTCCTGGACCTAGAGGTCATGGTTTTCAGACTCCTCTGCCTTCCTCCTGATGGCATGGGTGAAATGAGAGTGTGGCCAGGGAGGTGTGGGGTCTTGGTGATGCTGGTTGACTTTTTGATGGAGTGCCTCCTACGGATCCCTGCGATGGTGGAGAGGTCAGGACCTGCGATGGACCAGGCAGTGTCCAGCACTTTTTGTAATCTCTGCCACTCCTGGCCGTTCGAGTTGCTGCACCATGCTGTGATGCACCCAATTAATATGCCCTTTATCAGATACCTGTCGAAGCTCAAGGGAGTATACTAAATCTCCTCAATCTTCTAAGAAAGCAAAGGCATTGGTGGGCTTTCTTTATGATTTTTTTTTTTTTTTTTTAATTTTTATTTATTAGAAGTACATTACATCACAGCCACATACATTAATACTCGTCATTTATATCTTCTTACAATTAATGTACTCCCTTTATTTATTTTTTTTACACTAAAGAAAGAAAAGATTGAAAGAGAGAAGAAAGTGAAGGAAAAAGTGCAAGTGTAGAAAAGTGTAGAAAATGTAACAACAAAAAAAAAGGACGAGGACCCTATGAGAGCGAAATTAAAAACAAAAAGAAAAAGAGTTAAGAAATAGGCCCTAAGAAAAGAAAAGAGAGAGAGAAAAAAAGAAAAACAAATGTTTTTTTTTTTGAGCATCACGTAAATAGGACATACCAACTCTTCAACTATCATCCCCCCTTACCCGACCTCAATTTTTTATTTTTTTAAAGTACTTTTGCACCCTATGTTTGTAATAATTCTATAAATGCAGACCACGTCAGGTGGAAGTGATCTGGTTTACCTGCTAGGAGGAGTCTTATCTCTTCAAGGTGTAGTGTTTCAAACATATTTGAAATCCACATATTTATAGTTGGTATTGGAGCCTTCTTCCAAAATTTTAGAATTAGCTTTTTTCCAGTTATTAACCCATAATCCATTAATTTCTTTTGAAACACATTTAGTTCTGGATCATCTTCCGTTATTCCGAAGATAATCCATTCTGCTTTGGGTATCAGTCTTGTTTTAAATAACTTTGTAAAGATTTCAAAAATTTCATTCCAAAATTTTTGAATTTTTGTACAGAAGACGAATGAGTGCGCTATAGTAGCTTCTTGGGATTGACATTTATCACAAATAGATGATACATTTGGGAAAATTTTATGAATTTTAGTTTTCGAATAATATAATCTTTATGATGATCTCACCTTAGCCTTGTGTATCTCGGACAGGCTCCATAATGTTCTGCAGTAGACTACAGAGGGTTCAAATCTCACCAGGCTGCGTGCGTGTTCAGCTTGATGGTCTCTGGTTCAGGAAGTAGACACAAAGGATCTTTTCCTTGGAAGGGAGAGGATCCATGCATTCACTAATGGAGTAACGGGGGAACAGGGCAAAGATCAACCACCCTCAGCTGGAATGGTCCAGACGTGGGCAGGGTACAGGGTATTGGTGGCCTGTATAGGTAGAACTGGAATTCTGCCTGAGGATGGCCACGGATCTCCATCACAACTGACATCGATGCCCTCAGCCTCCAGAAACATTGTACCCGATGGAGTTGGAGCTAGTGCTTCCCGGATTCATTCTTGGAAGGCAGGGTCTCCGGACCTATGGTCTTCTTGTCACCCTGCCTTGTGGTCCATGGGCATGTCACCCACAAAGACATCTATAGAGCAGAGATACTCACAAAGGGGTGTGGGTGTATGGAACGAACTGCCGGAGGAGATAGTTGAGGCAGGGACTATCGCAACGTTTAAGCAACAATTAGACAGGTGCATGGATCGGACAGGTTTAGAGGGATATGGGGCAAGTGGGACTAGTGTAGGTGGACATGTTGGCCGGTGTGGGCAAGTTGGGTCGAAGGGCCTGTTTCCACACTGTATGACTCTATGACTCTATGATAAGGTCAGAACTGGCAGAACCAGCAGATCTTCTCACGACAGCCTTATAATATCTCGGACAGCCTCCAATGTGTAGACTGCAGAAAGGGTCAATTGAGTGAGTAGCCCTTTAAATAGTGCAGCTGCATTGAATGTAATGATATAAAAACATGGTTCCATATGCAAAGCCAATGAGTATTCTAGAAAAATGTGTCCAATTTCAGCTGTCAACACTCCAAACAAGCGTTCCATGAGAGGTGACGTCAATCAGTAACCACCTTAAACGCCAAAAGGTTCGGCATGTGCTAACGAACATTGCCTAGTCCATAAAGACAGAGTTCTGTAATCCAATTTTAAGGCATAATATTTTTATTCCAGATTTATTTAATTAAATGAATTTAAATTCCCCGGGTACTGTTTCAGGATTTGAATTCATACCTCCAGTTCCTTATAATCAACATATCACTATACTCCATAAAAAAAATTTAGGTTGGGCATATACAAACAGATTTATTGGGTTTTTTATTTGATGTCTACTCTTAAAAATATAATGATGGACTCCTTCTTCAATATCATCTCAATAAATATGAACATATAAATTTCTTCAGGTTAAAGACCACTATAAAAATGAGCCGCTCAAATTTATACCAGGTGCTCATTCCGCAGAATCTAGAACTGCGTAAGCTATTAAAATGTTCCAAATTTCTCGTTCTGCACAATCTGCACAAGTGTTAATGGCACATGCTTTCCCTGGGACATTGAACACGCTGCAATATACAATATTTGTAGAAATGTGTAGGACAGGGTTTCTGGAATAATAAGTAACGTAATGAACTGTTAATAAATAAAGAAAGCAACGAAGGGCAGCAGGTCAGGCAGCATCTCTGGAGACCATGGATAGATGACATTTCGGGACAGGGCATACAGTTTAGAAACAGGCCCATCGGCCCAACTTGCCCACACCGAGAGGTCCCATCGACACGTCCATTTGCCTGCATTTGACCCATATCCAGCTAAACTTGTCCTACACATGTACCTGTCTAATTGCTTCGTAAACGTTGCGATAGTCCCGGCCTCAACTACCTCCTCCGGCATCTTGGTCCATACACCCACCTCCCTTTTGGGTGTAAAAGTTACGCCTCAGATTTCTACATAATCTTTCTCTTCACCCTAAACTTATGCCAATGGTTCTCGATTCCCCCACTCTGGGCAAGAGACTCCATGCGTCTACCCGATCTATTCCTCTCATGATCTTATACAGACTGAGGAAGTGTATGAAGAAGGGCCCCGACCCAAAACGTCACCCATCGCGCATATCTTTAATTCATTGTTCTTTATCTCTCAACATCATCAACTATATCTCTCGTTTCTCTTATCCCTAACTAGTCCGAAGAAGGGTCTCGACCCGAAACGTCACCCATTCCTTCTCAACAGAGATGCTGCCAGTCCCGTCGAGTTACTCCAGCTTTTTGTGTCTATTGTCAGTTTAAACGAGCATCTGCAGTTCCTTCCTACACCCATCTGCGTTCTCCAGAGATGCTGCTTGACCCGCTGAGATTCTCCAGAATTTTGCGTCTTTTTTTGGAAATATGCATCTGCAGTTCCTTGTGTCTCCAAAGAAAGCAATGGATTGGAATTGTTACCTCACCTACTTTAGATAATCTGTACTCAGAGTGCCAAGAGAACATCTGTGGTGCATGCACATATTTGTAGAGCTAATCAGGTGGGACACCACATTGGCAAGGGCAGAGGGAACATCCATCAGAAGAAGTAATGACGCCAAATATTGTTAATGTGTAATGTTGATTTAATGGCAGCAATTGAAGCATTTTAGTTTAGTTTAGTTTAGTTTAGTTTAGTTTAGTCTAGAGACACAGTGCAGAAACAGGCCTTTCGGCCTCCCCGAGTCTGCGCCAGCCAGCGATCCCCGTACACTAGCACTATCCTACACACACTAGTGACAATTTACAATTATACCAAGCCAATTAACCCACAACCCTGTACGTCTTTGGTGTGTGTGAGTAAACAATAGACAATAGACAATAGACAATAGGTGCAGGAGTAGGCCCTTCGGCCGTTCGAGCCAGCACCGGCATTCAATGTGATCATGGCTGATCATCCCCAATCAGTACCCCGTTCCTGCCTTCTCCCCATATCCCCTGACTCTGCTATTTTTAAGAGCCCTATCTAGCTCTCTCTTGAAAGCATCCAGAGAACTTGCCTCCACCGCCCTCTCAGGCAGAGAATTCCACAAGCAGAGGTCCAGGAGAAAACCCACGCAGGTCACGGGGAGAACGTACAAACTCCATACAGACAGCACCCGCAGTCAGGATCGAACCTGGGATCCCTGGCGCTGGAAGGCAGTAATTCTACCGCCGTGCCACCGTGCTGCCATTTAGGCCAGGGTAACTTGTAGGATGAGGAGCAAAATGGTGTGTGGGATATTAGGAGTACAATGAACTGTGGCGGTACCTGGTGGCTAGCCACGGGTAGCGAACCCTCGGCTCAGGAGGGAGGAGTTGAGCGTCTCAGAGTGGGAGGCGTTGGGTCATGGAGTCCGACCCGGGGTATTTAAGGTCGGCTCACGCCCGGTCACGGGGTTGAAGTTGGAAGCAGCACAGTGCAGTAATAAACACCATTTTGTTCACAAAACCCGTTTTTGCCTCATTCTTTGCTGGACGCCTGAAGCCTCCGCTACAAAACCCTCGTTTTAATGTACCTCTTTATAACGGGTTTCGTGTAGAGTGGACGGACCTACCGACGGCTACCAATGTCATCCCCGGCTCACACTGCCGCCACTGCCACTTACAGCCCTGGCTGCCCATGCCACCCCTGGCCCTTACCCCATCTCCAGCCACTTACAGCCCAGGCTACCACCAACACCGCTGACCCTTACCTGTGGGCAGCGACCATTGACCCCGCCAATCCTCCACCGGCCGCCAGCTCACCTGGATTCCTGGCCCAATTCCGGGCTGCGAGTCCGAAGGAGGGTCTCGACCCAAAACATCACCCATCCATGTTCCCCAGAGATGCTGCCTGACCCGCTGAGTTACTCCAGCACTTTGTGTCCTTTCATATATTAACCAGCAACTGCAGTTGTTTGTTTCCACAACTTAGAGTCACTTAGAGTCATAAAGCTTGGAAACAGACCAATCATCCCAACTTGCCCCTGCCGACCAACATGTCCCATCTACACTAGTCCCACCTGCCTGCATTTGGCCCATATGCAGTGTTGGCTTGAAGGGCCGTATGGCCTACTCCTGCACCTATTGTCTATTGTCTATTGTCATAAACCTGTAAACCTGTCCTATCCATGTACCTGTTTTAAATGTTCTTAAACTTTGTGATAGTACCTGCCAACTACTTCCACCAGCAGTATAATGATACAATGATGATACCTCACCTTGTTATAGCGGACAATCGGTAATAAAGGACACCATTTCCTCCCCAATGGTCCTTTATAAGGAGTGTTTACTGTAGTTCAATTGACACAATCACACCAGAGATGATAGACTCAGCAATTTTCCATTAAACAGTTAGAACATTCGGTAGTGACCACCCCCCTGCGGTTAGTTTCTACTGACTTTGATTTCCAGAAGAAAGGGGGAACTGTGACAGTGACTGTCATACAATCTGCCTGGGTGAGGTGGCTTACATAATTGATGAATTTCAGATGAACAATCAAGGCCAGTGAGAGCATTTTCAACTGGCGTCTCCTACCCCTAATCTCAGACACTGGTCACCCCACCACAGCATCCCCCCAATGCCCCTCCCCCCCAACCTCCAACCCCCCCCCTCCCCTCCCCCCGCTCACGTAACTATGATCTCAATCAGTCAGGACTGTCTCCTAACTTTCAACACCTTTGTCACACAATGCATCATGTTGCAATTTGTCACTGTGCAAGCTGCAATATATGGACATGAGATGTGCAGCAGGATTAAGTTGGGGCGGCACAGTGGCGCAGCTGGTAGAGGTGCTATCTCACAGCGCCAGAGACCCACTTTCAATCCTGACCTTGGGTGCTGTCTGTGTCGAGTTTGCCCATTCTCCCTGTGACCACCCAGGTTTCCTCCGGGTGCTCCGGTTTCCCAAAGGCGTGCGGGATTGTCGGTTAATTGGCCTCCTCAAAATTGCCCCTAGTGTGTAAGGAGTGGTTGAGAAAGTGTCTTAACATAGTCCTAGTATGAACAGGCGATCGATGGTTGGCATGGACTTGGTGGGCTAGAGAGACTGTTTCCATGCTGAATCCCTAAATTCTAATCTAAATTAAACTCTGAAGTGCATTTGATTAATATACGTAAAGCCTTGAATGTGTGGTGCGATGCAATATAAGAGAAGTGGTGAAGTGGTGAAGTGGTGAATGGCTGAGGTTAGTGAGACGTTTGGTAGGATGAGCCATTTGAAAGTCCATGGTTCGATCCTGACTATGGGTGCTGTCAGTACAGAGTTTGTACGTTCTCCCTGTGACTGCATGGGTTTCCTCCCACATTCCAAAGGCATGCAAGTGTGCAGGTTAATTGGCTTCTGTAATTTGTCCCTAATAACTAGGGTAGAACTAGTATACGGGTGATCATGGTCGGCACGGACTCGGTGGGCCGAAGGGCCTGTTTCCACGATGTGTGTTTCAACTAAACTAAACTAAACTAAACATTAGTGAACCTCTTCCCGCACAGCACCACATCTAGGTCCTCCAGGCGTAACTCCTGACTTTGAACTCCATGGCTTTTTAATCCTATTATCTATTAAGCACGTGAATGGCTCCCTGCATCATGGGGATATAATCCCTCCAACTTTCCACATCCACCATCAAATCTCCATTGCAGCACATTAACGCATCTCCTCCCCCTCCCCCTCCCTCCCTCTCCCCCCCCCCCCCCCCAACTCTGCGTCATTGTTCATCATCTCCCGAGTCAGCTTCTCCAGCCACACAGCCACCAATACCTGCTCCACCCGCAGCTCACTGGCCTCTTTAAAAAAAGAGGTCTTTAATCAACAGTCTAACACTGCCCGTTGCATTGCGCTTACAATGTTCCTTGCACCCTGCTGACTTGTTTGCATTGACTGCAGGCAGGAATTATTTCAATGAACAGGCATTATTAACATTGGCGTCTTGTCTGCCTTGCAATGAACAAGCAGAGGTTAATCACAGTCTCCCCACCCATTTTTGGTGGCCATCCAATTTCCCTAAGCGTCTTTCTCCGTGGCTACATTTCTACCAACATCCTGTGTCCTCGAATTTAACATAAGTGGTATAATTACAGCCGTTTTTATTCAATCTAGATCAATTTCTAAATAATCTTTTCATTTCAGACGGCACTCTTAGATTTCGCCTTCATTATTTCTTCATTAAGGAATCCTTCCATCTATTCCCCTATCAACATGGGAATCGTTCAGCTTTTACATGAAAAAATCTGCCCTCTGGTCTCCGTGCTAAACATGCAATACAGTTACATGTCTGCATGCAACTCCACCTCACTGAGTTGGTTCCAATAATTTCAATGAGATCACAGCATGAAACCAATTAAATCCCCTCAAGTAGTTCTTAAAGCTTGCATTTATTTCAATAGAGATGTATAATATTGGAGAAGGGCTAATAGAGTTTAGAATTTAGAGATACTGTGTGGAAACAGGCCCTTCAGCCCACCGAGTCCATGCCAACAATCACCCACTAGTTCTATGTTATCCCTCTCTTGCATCCTACACACCAGGGGCAATTTTTACAGAAGCCAATTAACCTACAAACCTGCAGGTCTTTGGGCTGTGACAGGAAATTGGAGAAAACCCACGCGGTCACAGGGAGAACGTACAAACTCCGCACAGACAGCACCCGTAGTCACGATCGAACCCGGGTCTCTGGCGCTGTGAGGCAGCAGCTCTACCGCTGTGTCACCGTGCAAATTAGTGCAAGTTGACGTTCCAGCAGGATCATGTGCATGCAAGATTATTGTGTTTCTGTCATATGTTCTGGCACGGGTCACCTCACATTGAGGCATATGCGGGAAAAAAATCCAAAGGCATTTGTTTGAGATATGCTGAGCCTAACATTTTCTTAGACCATGTGGTGCATTGGAGATTATATGGTAGTTACAGATAAACCTTTAATGATTCAAGATGTCAAAATGAAGACTTGGCAGCCTTGCAGCTTAAGAGGCAGATAGAACATTTATCCTGGCAAAAAATACAACCATTCTCAATCATTGATTAGTTATCCACCAAGATAATTCTTCCAAACCCCAAAAAATAAAACTCAAATGTCTTATAAACAAAAACCCTTTGTTAAATGTAATTGTAATTGGGGTGCCTACTATGTATGGAGAGTATATATGTAAAAGGTGGACCAATAAATAAATAACCTCAACCAAGCCTTTGGTGCGTTCTTATAATCTGTGAAAGCGTGGGGGGACCGTCATGAGGGAGGGGGAAGAACAATGGACAATGGTGACCTGGTGTGGTGGAACTGGTGTGGGGGAGGGGGGCGGCAGAGAACAAGGGAGGAGCTGTCGGGGGCACTTTGTAACTTTGTCAGCGCCGTTTATGTGGTGACTATTTGCATACCTTGGGTACGCAAGCAAAGAATTTCACTGTGCCTTGTCACATGTGACAATAAAGTATTCCATTCTATTCCATTCCAAAGTGTAAATCTGATCATCCACGATGCATGGAATTGTTCAGAGAATGCATATTTGGTTTACCTCAAGGTTTGGATTGAATTAAAACACAATTAAGCAACAGGCCACTCTCTTTCCATCGACACTATATAATCTAAAAGCAATCTCATATCGTGGTTATAAAGTTGCGGGTTCAAGTATGATTCCTCATTGGAGACCTTCAAACTATCTTTAATCAAACTTTATTGGACTTTATCTTATACCCTTCATCCTGTCTCTGTACACTGTGGACGGATTGATTGTAAGCATCTGAAGAAGGGTTTCAGCCCGAAACGTTGCCTATTTCCTTCACTCCATAGATGCTGCCGCACCCGCTGAGTTTCTCCAGCATTTTTGTCTACCTTCGATTTTCCAGCATCTGCAGTTCCTTCTTGAACATATGTATATACAGTATGTATTATCTTTAGTATAGTCTTTTTGCTGACTGGGTGGCACGCAACAAAAGTGTTTCATTGTTCCTCTGTACACATGACACTTATCAACTAAACTAAACTAACCACTCCAACACCTTGAACACACATACCTATATGAGCACTTCAGTACAGTACTACACAGATCTCAAGATGCTAGTTCAAAGCTTTACTTGGCCTTTTTTTTCTCCCCAGTATTAATCTACCTTATCAACATCATTAAATAAGGCCTGTTAGTTTGATCATTGTTGTATAGGTATTTATGGGAGTTCGATATGTATACGTTGCCATCACCTTTGCTAAATTACAACAGCAACCATCCTTTAAAACTGGACCATTGCGAACACCACTTTTCCTGGGTCATCAATGCTTTGTTCTGTACCTTCCCATACAGCTAGTGCCCCCCTCTCTGACTCTCACTCTGATGAAAGGTCTCGACCCGAAACGTCACATATTCCTTTCCTCCAGAGATGCCGCCCGACCCGCTGAGTTACTCCAGCTTTTTGTGTCTGTCTTCAAAAAGACTTCACTGGCTGTGTAGCATCTCGCAACATCCTGAAACTGTGACTGCATGAATGACTTTTTTTCCAAGTGGATATCTCAGCAGGAATTAATGACATGGTTGACCTAAACCTCAGAAAAATACTTTCTTAAAAAGTGAGTGAATAAATCACCAAGACTGGATGAAATATGTGCTAAAAGAAGCAAGCGAAGAAATTGGAGATGTCCTGACCGTCATTTTCCGATCATTCCAAGCTAGAGGAATGGTGCCAGAGGATGGCTAACATGAACCATTGTTTAAAATGGAAGGGAGGGATGAAGCCAGTAATTATAGGCCAGGCACTCCAATGTCTGTCCTGTGGAAATCATTGAGGTTGATACTGAGGAAGAATATATTTTTTTATTTGGAAAGGCAAGGATTAATCAGAGACAGGCAGCATGGATTTGTTAATTAATCTTGCTGAAATGTTTGTGGGGGTAAGAAGGAGAATGGATGAGAACAGTGCATTTGATGTAGTCTTAGTTTAGTTTAGTTTAGAGACCTGGCGCTGAAACAGGCCCTTCAGCCCACCGACGACCAGCGATCCCCACATAAAGGTGAGAGGGGATCTTATAGAAACATGAACAAATTCTTAAAGGATTGGACAGGCTGGTTGCAGGAAAAATGTTCCCAATGTTGGGGGAGTCCAGAACCAGGGGTCACATTTTAAGAATAAGGGATAGGCCATTTAGGACTGAGATGAGGATAAGTTTCTTCACCCAGTGAGTTGTGAATCTGTGAAATTCTCTGCCGCAGGAGGCAGCGGAGGCCAATTCACTACAAGTTTTCAAGAGAGTTAGATTTAGCTCTTAGGGCTAAAGGAATCAAGGGATATGGGGAAAAAGCAGGAACGGGGTACTGATTTTAGATGATCAGCCATGATCAAATTGAAAGGCGGTGCTGGCTCGAAGGGCCGAATGGCCTACTCCTGCACCCATTTTTCTATGTTT
This sequence comes from Malacoraja senta, assembly GCA_038087875.1. NCBI lineage: Eukaryota > Metazoa > Chordata > Chondrichthyes > Rajiformes > Rajidae > Malacoraja > Malacoraja senta. Next base: position 113,212 of record JAXLNO010001341.1, read on the forward strand.
CTACCAACACTATCCAACACACATTAGGGACAATTTACAATTCTACAGAAGCTATTTAACCCACAAACCTGTACGTCTTCGGAGTGTGGGAGGAAACCGGAGCTCCCGGAAAAAACCCAAATGTACAAACTCCATGCAGACAGCACCCTTAGTCAGGATCGAACCCGGGTCTCTGGCGCTGTAAGGCAGCAACTCTACCGCTGCGCCATTGTGCCGAGATGGAATTCAGTAAATGGTTCCTGCTGTTCAAAAATGTAAAGGGAATGGTGAGTGCCGGGAATCTGGTGGTGGGAGGTAGATATGATTATGGCATTCCAGAGACCTTGGACAGGCACATGTTTCTGCAGGGAATGAAGGGATATGAATCAGGTGAGAGGACGCAAGTTGGGATCCATTGCAGGTCAGGGTGAGCGAAGGGCAGAGCTGCGGGAGAGTCAGAGCGAGGGCCTACTGGTGTCGGCGCATGGCAGCCAGTGTGGAACGCAGGCCACGGAAGGAGAACTCTCACGAAAAAAGGTGGATTGACCGTCGGTATCTGAAATCCGGGTTGGGTCCAAACTGGGATGTCTGGAACCAGAGTTGGAAGGCCCGAGGCAGAAGAATCATGTGAGAGTTGGTCTTGGCACTATGTTCAGCACAAACATTGTGGTCCGAAGGGCCTGCTCCTGTGCTGTACTGTTCTATGTTCTACATACAAGAGATCTTGGTGTGCAAGTAACAAACGGTGATAGGAAGCAGAAGTCAACGATTGATATTTCTGTGACTGGACGGCTGTTACCATTGGAGTTCCGCGAGGTGGCTTCCCTGCTCTCCGTCCTTCTATTGCATATATTAATGATTTTAGTCCTAAATGTAGCAAACGTGATGAAAAACAGTTTGCAGGTGATACATGTACTGGTCCTGTGGCAGGCTGAGCGGAGGGAAGCTTTCAACTTCAGGCCTGGTAAAATAGGCAGATTTAATCCAGAGAAGTGTGTGGTAATGTATTTTCGGGGTGAGGAGATTGGTATAACACAACAAGACAATACACAATAAATGGGAAAATATTGAACAGAAACGGAGGGACATTCGATATTACCAAAGATTATAGACAGGTTGATATGGGGATATAAACGCACAAGGAACACTTTATTAGTCGAGGGAGAGAATACAAGATCATATCTTTCAATGTTTAAATGGAAGTGACGGCAGAGAGCCATAAAATGGACAATCTTCTCAAGTTTAGTTTAGTAATTTAGTTTAGTTTAGAGATACAGCACCAAAACAGGCCCTTCAGCCCACCGTGTCCCCGCCAACCAGCGATCCCCTTACAACACTATCCTACACACTGGGGACAATTTACAATTTGTACCAAAGACAATTAACCTACAAACCAGCAGGAACGGGGTGAAACTTTGGAGTCTTTGGAGTGAAACTGGAGCACCCGGAGAAAGCCCACGCGGTCACAGGGAGAACGTACAAAGTCCACACAGACGGCACCCGTAGTCGGGATCAAACCTGGGTATCTGATGCTGTAAGGCAGCAACTCTAGCGCTGCGCCACCGTGCCACCCCAAAGTGATCAAACAATCTAATTACTTTTCTTTATTTTCAGCTTTACTACTTTTTCTCTCCAACGTCATCGCCTCATATCTTCCATTTTGTTTTCGTAACAAATATATAAAATGGTGGAAAATCTCTGAGATGCTAGCTCCTAAAAAGAAAGTAACCAATGATTTTAAAAAAAACACACAAGGAATACATCATCTTACTACATTTTTGATAAACATCAGTGCAGTTAAAAGTAAACCCGACTGTCTTGTGTTCTTAGATTAGGGCTGGGGTATTTATCTTTTACAGTGCCTTGGAGAATATGTCAAGATTGTGATATGAGAATTATTGTTAAACGAGTTGCTGAAAGTGTTCTTGGGGAAAGAAAGAGCACACACATTTAGCAAATTAAAAAAAAATGGAATTAAACGTCAGGAACACCACACCAATAAAAAGATAACATTTCCCAGAAGGACTGAGTCATTCAACAAATCAGAGGTATTTAATTTACAACAAGACTAACAAGAAACTCCAAATCGCCTCAGTGGGTATTTCTCAGTGTGGCGCAGTCAGTGACTAGGTAGCCAGCTCATTTTAATCATTCCCAGATTTGTGTGGGAGGTCAGGACCCTGGGGTGCCACTCCATGTCAATTTTATAAACAGTGCAGTTATTCCAGATGGTCGCTGGCTCCAGTCTGGCTAGCAGGTTGATTGGGCCAGACCAGAATAACAACAGGTGGAGAACAGCCCATGGATTGCTCGGCACTCTACATACCCTCCCTCTCTCCCTCCCTTCCCCACTCCCCACCTCATTTACCCCCCCCCCCCCCCCCCCCCACCTCATACTAAACAATTGACTATTGATTAAGGGGGAATAAGCATGCTGGAATGTAAACATAAAATCACCATTTTAAATGTATTTATTTGGAATAGTTTAATGTCAAACGGAGTTCACTTTTGAATAAAGAAGTGATTTAGTCCCGGAATCTGTTATCCTAATAGTTCTCAGTCAATTTAAAACTGTTCTGAAGTCGTTTCGAGGTTTGCCTGTGATCTCAGTTCTGAAATGGTTTGTGGACCCTGTGCAGAAGAACTGATGATATTACAAATCCAAGACTGAATACAGTTAATCTAGTGATCAGTGCAGATGGTAGTTCATTGCTGGAATTTGATGGGATAGGATATTGATGTCTCTGAGAAAGAGTGGGTTGAGCAAACATTAAAGTTTTCAATGGAGAGAGAGTAAGAGAGAGAGAGAGAGAGAGAGAGAGATGTTTCTTTGACATAGGCGTTACAGTTAAAACCCTGCAGCAGAAGCCAGGAGCTGGGGAAGAAATTTGACATTTAAATATCACAACACTGTGGACGCTCAGTGGAGCAACAACTGAGTCAGTGTTTATAAGAAACTTGCTCACTTCCTCAGGTTCCTTGCTTTCCTATCAACCTTCCAAAGCGGTTGGACTCTGATGTCACTTGTACATACATACCAGGGTGTGAAGTTCACTTGCCAGCCTTCCTCCCTCACTCAACACGATCAAGAACAGTTCATTAATGGAACCTTGCTCTGCAGAAAATGGGCACCAGTTTCAGCCACATTATATTATACCTACAGATACAGCATGAAAACAGCCCCTCAGCCAACCGAGTCCATGCCGACCGTCGATCAGCCGTTCACAGTGGTTTAATTTAGAGATACAGCGCGGAAACAGGCCCTTCGGCACGCCGAGTCCGCACCAACCAGTGATCCCAGCACGTTCAAGTCGTCAAGTCAAGTCACTTTTATTTCTATAGCACATTTAAAAAACAACTCTCGTTGGCCAAAGTGCTTTACATTGGTGGAGGTACTAACGTTATACAACAGTGGTTCATATATTAAGTACATACATAAAAACATACATATAGCCCTTCCTCAGGGGACGTCAAGAAAGGCTTGAGAGTAAAGATGAGTTTTAAGTCTCGACTTAAAGGAGTTGATGGAGGGGGCAGTTCTGATGGGAAGAGGGATGCTGTTCCACGTTATCACTATCCTACACTAGGGATATTTTTACATTTATACCAAGCCAATTAACCTACAAACTTGTACATCTTTGGAGTGTGGGAGGAAACCGAAGGTCTCAGAGAAAACCCATGCAGGTCATGGGGAGAGAACGTACAAACTCCGTACAGACAGCACCCGTAGTCAGGATTGAACCTGGATCCCTGGCGTTGTAAGGCAGCAACTCTACCGCTGTGCCACCGTGCAGCCCTGGGTCTATTATCCCACCTTTACACCCACTGGCAAGACACTCCGGGTAATTTATAGAGGGTCAATTCACCTACAAACCCGCACGTCTTTGGGATGTGGGAGGAAACTGGAGCACCCGTAGGAAACCCACACCGGCACAGGGAGAACGTGGAAACTCCAAATAGACAGCACCCAATGTCAGTCTCTACCTGTGCTGCCCGAATATTGTCCAAAATAATTTCAAATTCACTTGCATAATTCCAAATGCAAATTGTTCATAGCACCTTTGACGAGATACTTGATAAGATTTCTTTTTTGCAAATATAAACAGACTTAAAACTGCAGTGGTTTAATACAAAACTCCTCAAAAGTACATTTTAACACAGGTATAAAAGATAAGAATTGAGAGTTTTCAACGAGAACCAACAAGACCTAATTCGATTGTACAGATTTGAAATAGGGGCGGCATGGTGGCGCAGCGGTAGAGTTGTTGCCTTACAACGCCAGAGACCCAGGTTCAATCCTGACTACGGGTACAGAGTTTGTACCTTCTCCCCATGACCTGCTTGGGTTTTCTCCGGGATCCCCGGTTTCTTCCCACACTCCAAAAACATACAGGTTAGTAGGCTAATTGGCTTGGTATAATTATAAATTGTCCTTGGTGTATGTAGGAGAGTATTAGTGTGTGGGGATTGCTGGTCGACGCGGACTCGGTGGGCCAAAGGGCCTGTTTCCATGCTGTATCTCTAAACTTTAAGGGCCTGTCGCACTAATGGGTCTGTCCCACATGGAGATTTTTTCTGCGACTGCTGGCATGATTGACTGACGTATCAGGTCACTGAAAACTTTGCGGCGTGACGCGGCGCGATGACGTATGACGCACGGTGTTTTTTCAAGTGTCGCAACATTTTTTTTGTTCCCACTGGATTTCGAAATCTTCAAGATCTTTTGGTAACACTGATTTGACGCCGGCAGTCGCTGAAAAAATCGCCAAGTGGGACAGGCCCTTTAGGCGACTCTTTAGGCGACTGCCAGGGACTAGTTTTAATGGAATTCACCTACGACACTTGGCGACAACCTACGACAGCACCCACAACAACCTATGACAGCCTATGACAGCAACATGTTGAACATTTTGCGGCAGTCGCTTGTAGTCGCCCAAAAAATCGCCTAAGCAGGACAGGCCCTAAACTAAACTTACTCTGATATCATTTGGTAAAACTATGGAAAGTTTCTAGGGTCACCAAGTTTACCTTACAGTGCTGTTTCCAAGTGGCAAAGAAGTCAAGTAGCTTTATTTGCGGTGGTTATGAACACCATCAATGAATACTAACGCTGTAAAAGAAATTTACAACAAAATGCGTCACAGATGCTATCATTTATTATCTCTGTCTACTGCCTTTAAATTACTGGAACTGCAAAATTAAAGGGAAATTGTCATCATAATGAAACATTCTTTGGGTAAATACTTTATATAGTTGGAAATAACATTGTAATGTCACAGAGATTCAAATTATCACAAATAACACCTATTATTACAGAGGTTTTCCAAAACTAAGTGTCCGAATTGCATTGTAAAATCTTTTACAAGTCAAAACAAAATAGAAATTGGATCATCACTTCCTTTTTTTTTAGATCAAAATCATTTTTTTATTTAGTTTTCAAGACATAACAAAGTGCAAAGTTGTCCATTTGTTACAGACAGAGTGTACGAAAAGAATAAGTAAAAAACAACTTATGCCAACATATAACAAGACAACAACAATAAAAGAAAAACAAGATACCACAAATAATCCCTCCCCAGTCACTGCCAGTGAGCATATACAAATATCAGCCTGTCACAACAATAATCCACGATAAGTGAATGGGTAGACTGTTAAGCTGTTAAACTGTACTTGATGATCAAGCATTTACAAAGCCTGTAGATCAACCATTGAAGGATCCTACATCACTTCCTGTCTCAATTTTCCTTACAAAATACAAAATTCGAATAGACTTTATATAAGTTCATTGCTCTTCTGCTTCTGAAGTCAGGTACCTATGGAATCAAGCAGCATAGGCTGATATTGATGGATACTAACATGAGGAACAGGAGCAGGCTACTAGGATCCTACAATGGTTGATCTACAGTAATATTTGAATTCAGGCCTGGATAGTGAATGTGGAGAGGATGTTTCCTCTCGTGGGAGAGTCTAGGGCCTCAGAATAAAAGGACGTACCTTCAGAAAGGAGATGAGGAGGAATTTCTTCAGCCAGAGGGTGTTGAATCTGTGGAATTCATTGCCACAGATGTTTATGGGGAAAAGGGAGGAGAATGTGGTTGAGAGGGAAAGATAGATCAGCCATGATTGAATGGCGAAGTAGACTTGATAGACCTAATGGTGTAATTCTGCTCCTATCACTTATGATCTTATGAACATGAACTCAGACTTAATCCCCAGGACACTTGATCGTTCCCTATGACCCTCGATCCACTAATAATGCAAAAACCTAATAATTCAGCATCCACTAACTGGGCAGACACTGTAAAGATTCACAACCCTCTGCAAGAAGAAATCCCTTGTTCAAATCGGTCGGTAGTGGCTGGTTTGGATTTTCACATCAGGGAAATTGTTCTCATCCTCAGAATCTGAAATAAAAATTGAAAATGCTGGAAATGCTCAGCAGATCAGACAACTGCCACAGAGAGAGAAAGATCGTCAATGTTTGTAGTCAGTAGCCTTGCATCACACATTATATTTCTTACTTCCAAGGATCAGAATCTTGACAATATAAAGATCTCTTCTAAACTCCAATAGATAGAGGCCCATTCTTCTCAGTCTTTACCCATAGGTTAAACACCCTGCCAGGAATCAATTAAGAGAACCTTCATTGCACTGAAGCAACAAGGAGACCAAAGCTATACAGGGTACTCCAGCTGTGGTCTCATCAAATCCCTGCATAGTTGCAGCACGTCCTTACTCCTGTAGCCCTTGTAACAAGACATCTGCCTTCCTCGCATTCCAAATACTGAAAGCAATCCCCAATCCTTTCCACTCGTCACTTTAATTTTACGTTTCATGGATCTTGTGTATTATGGCTGTTGGCAGATCAATTTCCCTCCAGAGATAAATAAAGTTCTATCGTATCGTATCGATACCACACAAAATCCACAGCCCCATCCTCACCAACGTTACATTATAAACATACTATCATTATATCATATAATATCTTTAATAAAGAGTATTTCATATTTGGCACTTGCTTCAACTATATCTCCCACATTGATTAAACTTCTACTTTCCTCTTTCAATGGGATACATTTTCTTATTAAAATGTGTGCTGATTATATTATGGTAGCGTTTTCCTTATCCTGATGTCAGAATGCTCAGATTTGCTCCGGTAGTGTTTTGATCCCCTACTATCCCATATCACCCCCTCCACCAGCATCACCAGAGTTTACTAATGAAGTTCATAAGTTCTCAGAGCAGAATTAGGCCGTTTGGCCCATCAAGTCTACTCAGCATTCAATCTTGGCTGATCTATCTTTCCCTCTCAACGCCATTCTTCTGCCTTCGCCCTCTAATCCCTGACACCCTTACTTATCAAATGAATTAAGGTCCCGACCTGTTGCATTATCTATCCATGTTCTCCAGAGATGCTGCCTGACCCATTGAGTTACACCAGCACTTTAGTACCTCCTCTGGCAGCTCATTCCATTTACCCACGCATTCCATTTTCACTAAGTGAAAAAGATGCCCCTCAGGTTCCTATTAAATGTTGGTCCTCTCACCTTAAACCTATGTCCTCTGGTACTTAATTCCCCTACCCTGGGGCATTCAATCTGTTTCCCCTCACAATTTTATCGGTCTGAAGAAGGGTCCCGACTGGAAACGTCACCTACCCATGTTGTCCAGTGACACCCATGGAATGTCTGACGAATCGAGTTAGTCCACCATTTTGTATCCTTTGCGGATGAAACGTTTCTTTAGCTGATCTCTCTGCCACTACATCTAAACATTCAAAGTGCTAAAACCTATCCTGTTCAAAGCAAAGCTCAACAGCACATTCAATTCTATCATAACCCACGTTCCTCATGCCCAAATTGGCTAAAAACATAACTGTGGCTCTCATCCTGGACCCCAGCTTTCTCCATCTCCAGAGAGTTGTTATGAGCCAATGGAATAAAAACAATTCCTTTAGAATTTGGATGAGATATTATTTTGACTTCCTTCTGTATAAGTTGTTTATGGCGTTCCACAGTGTTCACGTTCAAGTTATTAGTTTGCATTCCAATTTTATTTTTGGTTCTTCTGGTTCCAGTTCCATAGGCAACATCACCTTACCATTAACTTGCATCATTTTTCATATGATCCATGGACATTGGGCATGAAGTCGGGCTCTATAACATGGAGACATAGAGACATACACACGGATATTGCCCTTTCAGCCTAACTTGTGCAAGCCGACCAAGATGACCCAGCTAACCTAGTATTACCTGCCTGCATTTGGCTTATAACCCTCTAAACCTTTCATATCCATGTACCTGTCAAGTTTTTTTTAAATGGTGTTATATTATCAACGACCTCCTCCGGCAGCTCATTCCATATACCAACCACCCTCTGAGTGATAAAGATGTCCCTCAATCTGGTTCCTATCAAATGTTGCTCCTCTCACCTTAAATCTATCAAACCTATATCCTCTGGTTTTTAATTCCCCTGGCTAAAAGACTGTGAATTCAACTTCTCTATTCCCCTCATGATTTTATCAGTCCGAGGAAGGGACCTGACCGGAAATGTCACCTGGTCATCTTCTCCAGGGATGCCGCCTGGCCCGCCGGGTTACTCCAGCACTTTGTGTCTTTTTTGGATGTGTATTTTGGCGAGCATCACTTGGTCACTTCAAGAATTTTGGATGCACTTTGCACTGGCATCAAACGGGTTAATTACGCAATGCAATCCTGGCATCTATTCCCAGCGGCCAGTGATTGTTCATAGATTATTCAGCAAAGGGTCTCGACCCGAAACGTCACCCATTCCTTCTCTCCAGAGATGCTGCCTGTCCTGCTACGTTACCCCAGCTTTTCAAGTCTATCATAGATTATTCAGCATTTTGCTGATTTTTGCTTCGGCACACATCCAACACAAGTCACTCAGGAACAATCAGGGCCTTGAAACCTGACTAAACTTTTCCAATCCAGGGGCCATTTGCTGAATGACAACCTGATATTGCTTATCTGACACACAGCAGCCCATAGCTTTACTAAAGGGATCTGACACTTAGACAGAATTATGAAATAACCAGTGTGCTTTATCCTCTCATCATGAGAACAAAATAATAGGAGCAGGAATAAGATAATCAGCCTCTCATTCTGGCATTTCTCAGTCTCCCAGGCTGCCTTTTACACTAGTGCCACAACCCAATAGTCCTTGATCAAGCTGCAAGGGATGCAGCAAAGATACACGTGGGGGCTACCACGTTTGGCGGGCTTGAGTTATAGGAGAGTGTGTTGTACAAGTGTGTGAAGTTTTGGGGAGAAGGCAGGAGTCAAAAGAAGAGTCAAGAGTGTTTTATTGTCATGTGTCCTAGATAGGACATTAAGTTATTACTTGCAGCATCACAACAGAATATGTAAACATAGTACACTGTAAACAATATAATAAATGAGAGAGAGAAAAAAAATGTTCAGTGCGTGTATATATACACATATATATATCGATCATATATACTGTATAGACACAAAATGCTGGAGTAACTCAGCGGGTGAGGCAGCATCTATGGAGAGAAGGAATAGGCGATGTTTCGGGTCGAGACCCTGTATATATACTGTATATCTATATATATATATATATATATGTATATCTACAGTATATATATATATATATATACACACACATGCACACATGCGTACACACAAAAAAAACATCATAAAAGTGCAATAATAACAATAATATTATGCAGTTCTGAGATTATTTGAGGTTGTAGTGTTTCCGTGGATTGTCACCTTGCCATGGTGGAGAAGCTTGTGTGGTCCTGAGATCCTGAGAGCGATGCCGTCTGGAGCTATGCTCCTGGTAGGGCCACCCATGGCGGTAAGGTCGAGAGGGATGTCCCTGACGAAGAGCAATCCAACCAAGACCTCAACGGTGGAACAGGCAGAGGATGATGGTTGACTTTAGTGAAGCGTCACAATGGCTGAGAAGACGGATGAAGGCTGTAGCAGAAAAGGGTCGCCGGTTGTCTTGGACTCCATGCCACTGGAGCCTGACCCAGATCTGTCAAGAACCATGTGGTGGCTGTCTGTGCACCAGTCTCCCCACGTTAAATGAAGTCACGCATAGGCGTCCTCCCAAAAGAGGACATTCATACTAGTTTTGAGTGACCGCCGATGAGTGTTTATTAGCTAAATGGCTGTAGTGAAGAATAACGGGTTTAGGAGGGAGAGATAGATCAGCCATGATTGAATGGCGGAGTAGACATGATGGGCCGAATGGCCTAATTCTGCTCCGGTCGCTTATGATATGCTCTTATGAGAGGCCGCATAGGCTGGGAGATCTCTGCTTGGAGTATCGGAGGTTGAAGGGTGATCGTATAGAGGTGTTTAAAAATCATGAGGGGAGGTAGAAGGTGGATGGTAAGGGTCTATTTTTCGCAGGCTTTGCGAATCTAAAACCAGACATATTTTATGACCCTATGATTTTATCAAAAAAGAGTTAAATTTCTTCCTTGCATTTACTTTGCAACTGAGACTTTGCAAATCGTCTTGGTTCATCACTGTCTGGGAGAAGAAAGTCCTTCTCGCCTCTGCCCTCACTGACTGATCCCTTATTCTGTGATTGTGATCCCTCCTTCCAGACACAGCACGAGGGGAAGCATCCATCATCCTTGCTGCTTAACCATGGCAATTCTACTGGGGAAAAAAAAAATCACCAAAACCCACTTAGGTCATAATAACAATGGAAGACTCCCAGAGCTCACCAGTCAAGGACAGCCATCCCAATACTGAATGTTCCCTTGCACTTTAGACGTTCGAGTGTGAATCTAATCCACCACTGGGCCAGCTACGTGGCATTACAAAACAAATAGTCAGATGTGTATTTGGTTACAGTTCAGTCAAAGAAAAATTGAATAATTTACCCCTGGTACACCCCAACGATACAACATGTATAATTGGTGTTGCTAAAGGATTCCTCGCTCACAGAGGGCTCCTTAATAAAAAGGGTACTAATCGTCACAAGAGCTGAAATCATCCCTGCTCTAAGGTTTTACCTTTCCATTTGTCAGCTTTGCAATCAGGAAAAGAGTGGTGCATTAAATTCAGACCGTGACAATAAAACACTCGCTGACTGCCCCAGTCGAGAGACGCGGGCACATAAACCAGTTGGCCCCATAGCAGAAGCATCCACATTGCGGTGGCTGGAAACTGGAAGTATCCTGAGCTAATTCTGCGACCACCATCATCTATTGCAACGTGATGGCTCCCACTGATTGTCGCCGGAAGCGTGCGTCCTTTTCAGGACGGACGATGACAGCGATGTCAACACTTGAAACATGGAAGATGGACAGGACAGAAGATAAACCAGTAAACGGAATACTCTTCTGAGTATTTCTTACTCAGAGGTGAAGTGAATAGATTTTCTAAAGGTAATAGTGAGCCCAAGATCCACCTCATGCAGTGTTCAGGTCATTTTTGTAAATGTTTCAGGAACAAATAATCATACTCCGAGGCCTTTGACGCGCCCGATTATAAATTCATAATGTTGATCATTTTGTAGGATGTAGCTGGCAGAGTCGTTGCCTCACAGCGTCAGAGACACGATTCGGTCCTGACCTCGGGTACTATTCGTGTGGCGTTTCCACATTATACCTGTGACTGTGTAGGTTTCCTCCCAGATTCTAAATACCTGAGAGTTTGTACTTTAATTGGCCTCAGTAAAAATTTCCCCTCATGTGTGGAGAGTGGATGCGAAAGCTGGATAAAGTTGAATGAGTGTGAACGGGTGATTGATGGTCGGCATTGACTCAGTGGACCCCGAAGGGTTTGTTTCCATGATATATCGCTAAACTAAACTAAACAATGGGAAGAGCTAATATACATGGGCTCTCCCCAAATGTACCTAGAGAATAAATTGGCCAGTGTTACTTGAAGGAACTAATGGAGGTCACTTTAAACATGTCTGAGGAAATGCTTCATTTGTTTTTTGCAGCGCTATTAGGAACAGAAATATGCCTCATTTCTAATTTACGCTCTGTCCTTGTGGGATTGCTTCTTCTAGCTTCCAAGGCACAACTAAAGTGGCCAGATGACCTTGGGGCTGTCATTTAATTGTTCACAAGGCACACTCAGACTGAATGCACATTTGAAAATGTTCAGGAACTCTCAACTAGTTTCAAATAGACAATAGATGGTTGAATTCAGCTCTTCACATATTTCAGGTAGAAGTAAAAAATCTTGCTCGTTTTTTCTTTGACTGCAACAGGTTATTTCCATTATGTAGAAAGCATCAGTGTTGGCAGGAAGAGTAATGTCCAGAGTCATTGTCTCTAAATACATAAAGCAAAAACATCAGTGCATAGGAGAGCATAAATTGTATTCTCATGAACTCACCCACATCTACACTCAAGGCTTTTCTTATTCTCGACGAGGAAGCAGCCTATTCTAAGATGTCCATCCCTCGAGACGAGAGTACTGGAAGCAGCAAAACTCTTGTGGTTTCATATTCCACTAACTTGGAAAATGTCCCAAGCACTTAACCCAAAGGAGAAAGTATATTAAAAAGAAATAAAAAAAGATGGCTTAAAACAGTGTCCAAAAACTCGGTGAAATGATTTTGGTTTGAAAAGGGATTCAATGTGGGAGAAGGCAGAAAATCATGGAGTGCTTGGAAAAGTCCCAGAGAATTGGACCACAGTATCATTAGCAATGTTACAAACATTCGAGCTATAGGACTGTGATGTGTTTGTAGAAGGGATCCGACCTGAAACATCACCTGTTCCTTTTCTCCAGAGATGCTGCCTGACCCGCTGAGTTGCTTGAGCATTTCATTTTAATTTAGTTTAGTTTAGTTTAGCTTAGTTTATAGTCATGTGTACTGAGGTACAGTGAAAAGCTTTGTGTCTACCTCTGTTCACTGTAGAAACGAGGAACTGTAGATGCTTCAGACTGAGTCTGAAGTCTGAGTGGTTTAAAGATGATCGATTTTTGTTGCATTTTTTTAACAATACGATTTTGATACTATTGGGAGTATGGTTATGGACAGAGATTGATTGGAGAAAAAGATTCAAGGATGTGCTCTAATCATACTTGAGAAAATGCTAGCTTCACAATGATTTCTGGGAGCTTGAAGCGGAGAAGGACTATTTGGTTCTGAATTACAAAAGGTTTGAGAGCCTCAAGACTATGTATTAGGAGCACTCAGAGGTCCTGCATTAGGTAGGGGGAGGAGCATATCACTTTCTCAACCACCCACACAGCCCATCAGCCACTGTCTGTGGTTCTCACATTAGCCTCGAACCAGGGTCTCTGGTGCTCTGTGGCAGCAACTCTGCTGCTGAGCCCTGTGCTGAAGAACCTGCTTCCATGCTGTATCTCTATACTAAACCACACATAAATGTGATAGTACAGGGGAGTTACGCGCTTGAAGTAAATGATGTGCAGCTGAAAGAGATACCAGCTGACTCAAGGTTGCTGATTTCTTAGATTGACACTGTGAGATATGGAGATAAACTCAATCACACACTGGGCAAGATTTTTTCTCATTCTATCCAGTTATCGGAGGGAAACATCAAGGGGCTTTCCCTCGGGGCCGACAGTAAAGACAACTGGTGCGTTGCCTGAGGTTATTATCAGTCACATTCCAGTGACAAACAGGCTGGGACCTGGGAGGTGATTGCTCCATCCAATGTCCCACATCCTTTGTCTGTTGTAGGAGCAAACCTGAAGGTGGAAAAACACTCTCGGACCATGCTGAGAGGAAACAATCCCAAACAGGTTTTTTAAAACGTGGCAACAAATGTCTGATGTCTTTATTTTACACTTAGTTAATAGAAATTTGAGATTCGCCATTTGCTGTTCTAAATCTCAATTACAGGCACAAGGATTGTAGAAGCCCATTTATCAGTTAGCCTCTCTTTTTTTTTAACACTTTTTAGTTTAGTTTGTTTTAGTTTAGATTAGTTTAGTTTAGTTTAGTTTAGCTTACTTTAGTTTAAAGATACAGCACGGAAACAGGCCCTTCGGTCCACGCCGACCAGCGATCCCCATACACTAACACTATCCTACACACTAGGGACGATGTACAATTTTTACCAAAATCAATTAACCTACAAACACGTACGTATTTGGAGTGTGGGAGGAAGCCAGAGCACCCGGAGAAAACCCACGCGGTCATGGGGAGAGCATACAAACTGGAAGAAGGGTCTCGACACGAAACGTCACCCATTCCTTCTATCCAGAGATGCTGCCCGTCCCGGTGAGTTACTCCAGCATTTTGTGTCTATCTTCAGTTTAAACCAGCATCTGCAGTTCCTTCCTCCACAAACTTGTATGTCATTTTTGTAAATGTTTCAGGAAAAATAGAACCCTACTCCGAGGCCTTTGACGCACCCGATCGTCCGATGCGGCCAGTCCATACTTAGGCTTACAACACTAAATTTCTTCCAATTCCATCTTATGCAACATCAACGACAATCTTCTGCCGGACACATCAAACAAATGCATTTCAATAACGACCATGCAATTACTTAAAACAGAATGGTCACAAAGTAAACAAGGAATCTAAAAGAGTTCTAAAAGACACAGCAGGAGTGTTGCAATGTGCACTACAGCCTGATAAAAAGGGTTCAAACAGGGTTTTATCAGGCTTCAACCCCACACTTCCTTTAAAGCAAGGTATCATTAATCTAAGGTCAACTTTCAGTTAGAATCCACCCCACCATTTGTGACCCACTCTGTCTTGGGGAATCAGTGAAACCAAAATCTCACGTTCACTACAGAAGCCAGATGGAAGAATATTGACCTACATTTTCTGTAAAACATAACCACGGGTCTCACATTCTACTAAACAAACAGCACCAGGACATTATTTATAGTCAAATGTTGTAGGTTTAATAAATATTGTAGAATTATTTCCTGGTAGTATACTTATGCCAAATTAAGACATTGTTGCAGAAATAGCACGGTATAACATTGCAAAATGCTTTAACGGGTTTTATGAAGATATAACTGAGAACAGATAACAGAAGACACTCTCAGATAGTCTGAAGAAGGGTCTCGACCCAAAACATCACCGATTCCTTCTCTCCAGAGATGCTGCCTGTCCCGCTGAGTTACTCCAGCATTTTGTGTCTATCATACTGGATAAAGATAGACACAAAATGCTGGAGTAACTCAGCGGGACAGGCAGCATCTCTGGAGGGAAGGAAGGGGTGACTTTTTCGGGTCGAGACCCTTCTTCAGAAAGAGACACTGCTGAGTAACTCCCGCTGAGTAACTCCAGCACCTTGTGTCTTTTTTTTTGTAATTCAGCATCTGCAGTTCCATGTATCTAATATTTGAAACATATTGTTTTGTAAACATAGGCTTTCTTATGTTGAATGGAAGATATGGCACTCCACACTTAATAAAAGTAGTTTTGGCAAGAACAGAACAGCTATTGAACAGCTATTATGAGTACGATGCTAAAATCTCAGTTCAACAATGTTGAACGTTTTCAACGACGTTTATATGTGAATAGGATGAAATTCATGTCAGATCACTGACTCTGTACTGATTGCATCAGTACAAGCTGCAACAGCACAACCAGTGGAGGCCAATGTACTGACAGCAACATCCGACTTCTGCATTTAACTCTGTATGCTGCTGTCAGTTTTACACAGTCCTGATGGTGAGTGCTGACAGTTTTGTTGTCATTACCACTGTACATTCAGTCACTATTTTGCAGATGGGCCTGTTGTTTATGTTGCAATAATTGCTTGCAATAAGCCTCGAAAATATCCGGCCATTCCCTTGCAACATGGCTGCCTATTTTTGCTGTACGAAGTCTCCCAAGTGGCGCATTGGCTTGACATAGGCACTTGTCAGCAAAATTTAAATTTCAGCAATAAGACAAATCATGCATGGTGGCACAGTGGCGCAACGGTAAAGTTGCTGCCTTACAGCACCAGAGACCTGGGTTTGATCCTGATTATGGGTGCTGCCTGTACGGAGTTTGTAAGTTCTCCCCGTGACCGCGTGGGCTTTCTCCGGGTGCTCCGGCTTCCTCCCACGTTTCAAAGACGTGCAGGTTTGTAGGGTAATTGTCTTTGGTAAAATTGTTAAATTGTCCCTTGTGTGCAGGGTAGTGCCAGTGTACGTGGACTCAGTGGGCCGAAGGGCCTGTGTCCACTCTGTATCTCCAAACTAAACTAAACTAAACTAAACTAATCTAAACTAAACGAAATTAATCCGATGACTAGAGATCAGGTGCAAAGGGTAAAACATTTCTTATCTCAACTATAATGTTTGATAACATATCAGAAAGCTTTTACTCTGCTGCAGAGGATAAATATTAATATCAATTTGTACCATAAAAACATGAGTTAGATTGAACAAGGAATTATTTAAAGAACGCAGTAGAGCAGAAATTTAATTCAATCAATGGTCATTTTATTGAGAGACACGAAGCACTTAGGGCTTAAAACATATAATTTAAGAAGTTTGTTAATTGTCCAGAGTTTCTGAATTCAAGTGTTGCACATTATTTCAGTACTAATGAAATGTAAACCAAAAATGTAAGTGAAATAGTACTTTATTTGTAATCATAAATGATTCCATTCTCTAACATGCCCATTGACCCAGAGCTGAACAAAAACAGGCCGTTTAGGTGAGAATTTACCCCCTACTGTTTTGTAATTCTAATAAATTGCTTACATTGTTAAAATTTTGCATTTAAAAGTTCATTTTACGTTTTGTTGATTTATGCTGATCAGACAACCTTTCCTCCCGCGACCAATAAAAAGCACATAAAGACATGCATAAGACCTTATAAGGAGTCTAAAACAATATGGTGGTGTGTTGAACTGCACACAGTACCACAAGCACTTCCTTCGAGTGTTTGCCAGCTGTACTCTGGAGACAGCCAATTTACTTGATGGTTCGTGTGAAAAAAATTATTTCCTGGCCAGTTATCACAAACATATAATTATAGCTCTGGTAAAGCAGAATGGGAGAGAGAGAGAGAGAGAGAGAGAGAGAGAGAGCAAGAGAGAGAGAGAGAGAGAGAGAGAGAGAGCGAGAGAGAGAGAGAGAGAGCGAGAGAGAGAGAGAGAGAGAGAGAGAGAGAGAGAGAGAGCGAGAGAGAGCGAGAGAGAGAGAGAGAGCGAGAGAGAGAGAGCGAGAGAGAGCGAGAGAGAGCGAGAGAGAGAGCGTGAGAGAGAGAGAGAGAGAGAGAGAGAGAGAGAGAGAGAGAGAGAGAGAGAGAGAGAGAAATGAAATAGAAAAATAAATAAACTCATAATATTTTCCTTTAAAATTGCCCCATAATAGCATTAAAAGTATACAATGTCACTGTTGTGATGCTGCACTTCAGTTTAATTATCCTCAATCTACAATGAGCACAATTGTTCTCTTTAAAGAACAGTTTTGTGTTGTGTGAAGAAAGATTTTTTTTTGGTTGCAGGAATGCCGAACAATAATGGTGACATTGTTAGGAGCTGTTCGAACCGTTTCATATAACCCAGTTAGGAAAGGGTGACTATAGATGCCTTTTGGCCACATGTGTTTACATAAGGAAATGCATGCGGGTTTGAGATGGCGCCTCTTGTCAGCGGCCGCACTCTGTACCGATGACCCTTACAGAGCTGCTTTTTGCTTCTGGGTACGTTTACTGCACTCCAGATGTGTGCTGGCTCCAGAGTGGCTGCAAAGCGCAGTGAACTGGCATCCCAGGGCTCATCAATCCGTGGGGTAGTACGCCACTGTGGTGCTCTTGGCGCAGGCTACAGGAAGGAGCGCAGATATTCAGTCTCAGAGCTTCCAGAGTTGCTGGTAAGCGCTGTGAAATTCTCATAGAATAAATGTCACTTTTATTGCCTGGCTTAAACTGAAACGTCTGTAAATCACACACCACTCTGCTTGTTCACATAGTTGCGTACATTTCACATGATTAGTGTTACACATAACAGCATGCGACATTGAAACAGAGAAATATTGCAGTTATGTAAAGGAGTTAGTGAATAGGTTTGTGGTTTGAGACAAGGATTACTTTTTTTTCCAATTTTCCAAATCTTCTAGCAAAACCTTTCAGTTGTATTTTAGATTTCCACTCCTTGTGAAATTTCAAAATGCAATTTTCTGATGCAAAGCTCTCAGTTAACCCTGTGAGTACCGAATATATTTTCATGGCTCACACAAGAATCTTTAGGATACGGAATAGGTGTAAAAGCTTTTCACTCTACCTCAGTACACATGACAATAAACTAAACTAAACTAAACTAAACTAAGTTTCTGTCCTTGTTTAGTTTAGTGATGCAGTGCGGAAACAGGCCCTTCGGCCCATCAAGTCCATGCTGACCAGTGATCCCTGCACGATAGCATTATCCTACACACACAAGGGATAATTTACAATTATTTCAAACCAATTAGCCTACAAACCTGTACGTCTTTGGAGTGTGGGAGGAAACCGGAGCACCCAGAGAAAACCCACGCAGGTCACGGGGAGAATGTACAAACTCCATACAGACAAGCACCCGTAGTCAGGATCGAACCCAGGCGCCGTAAGGCAACAACTCTACCGCTGCACCACTGTGCTGCCCTAGGTTATTGTTCATTTCAGTCAATCTCGGAAGATACATGTTCCTTATGCTTTTAAGCCAACCACCAGGGAACACTTGCAAACATTTAAGCATTCCATAATTAGTTTGAATTTAGCTATTGCAATTGTGTGGCTTCAGGTCCAATTTCTATTACACCAATTGTCTTTCCTGCACTAACAAAGTAATGAACATATTTTGAAATTAACAGAGGCCAATGAACCTACAAACCCGCACGTCTTTGGGGTGTGGGAGAAAACCGGAGCACCCAGAGAAAATCCACGTGGTCGCAGGGAGAACGTGCACCCGAGGTTAGGAGCGAACCCCTGTCCCTGATGATGTCAGGCAGCAGCTCCACCAGCTAAGCCACTGTGTTGCCCCCTACTTTTGTAGATTTTTATGTAGTCAAGATCATCTGTGTAAATGTAAATGTAATTCTCTTACAAATATATTATAATATATAAACATACACATTATAAATATTGAAGGAAAAATATTAGAAATAATCTAGCTGCGATGATCCTTCATTTATAATATCATGATAAAATTATTTTCCGGCTCCTTCATCCTTATAAGTGTTACCATTTAGTTTAGTTAGTTTGTTGGGGTACAGTGATTAGAATTCTGTATAAGCAGATGAACCTATTCTCTGCACACTGATTTTATTTTACGGCTTTCATGGTATATTTTATAAATTAATAAAGATGGTTATCCTTTCATCTACAATAGTTCCTGGAACCGGCTCTACATTTGGACCCCAGACAAATTCTAATCAGCAGTAATAATGACATTTGCTACTGTCAGTGTCTAGCTTTGCCGTTTTAAGACAACGTTTCTCTCTCTTCTTTTTAAAGGTCTTTTCTGCTCAACCAATTACTCAGACCAGCAGTAGCATGTTCGCACACCAATCCCCCTTCTTTATTGACTGGCTGCTTGAAGTGTGAGACAGCAACCCAGGAGACTCAAAGTCCACCCCTCCCTCTCTGTGGGGGTGACAGTTCTTTGATCAGTGTTTCCCTGGCATGACCCCCCTCTAAGTACTCTCCTCCTCCCCCCCCTCCCCCCCCCAAACCACCCCATCCGCCAAAGTGTCATACGGCTGGGATGGAAAATTCAGGGCTTGTAAAACGGCGCCAGGAACCTGCACCTTGCCGACCTGCTTCTGAGCATGAATGTGCTACTGTGTAGGGCTCTGTAAGCATCTAACTTTACTTTACAGAAGGTTTACCAGATAAATATATAAAATAACAAACAGCTGGCAGTAACCACATTGCCAATCTTGAGGTTCCGGTGTGACATTCATGAAAGATTTTCTCATGTGCAGGAAGGAACTGCAGATGCGGGTTTACACCGAAGATAGACACAAAATGCTGGAGTAAACTCAGCGGGACAGGCAGCGTCTCTGGAGAAAAGGACCAGGTGACGATTTGGGTCGAGACCCTTATTCAGACTGAGAGTCAGCGGAGAAGGAAACTAGAGGTATGAAAAGGGACAAAGAACAAAAGAATGAAATGCATGAAAGGAACAAATCAAGGCTTTCTCGATTTTCATGTAATTTTCTTATGTTAAGTCAGGCAGCTGTGGCAGTACATGAGAATGATTCTGATAAAGACACAATGAATTAGAGATGCCAGTTTACCAAAAATAATTCAGACCCCAGGTTAGTTAACTAGTTAGACACAAAATGCTGGGGTAACTCAGCAGGACAGGCACCATCTCTGGAGAGAAGGAATGGTTGATGTTTTGGGTTGATACCCTTCTTCAGACTGAAGAAGGGTCTCGACCAGAAATGTCATGCATTCATTCTCTCCAAAGATGCAAGCTGTCCTACTGAGTTACTCCAGCATTTTATGTCTATCTTCAGTGTAAACCAGCATCTGCATTTCCCTCCTGCACCTAGTTAACCAGTTAACTGTTCTTCCCAAGTGAACTAAAGGCATTCAAGGCCCAGCTCTGTACCAAAAATAGAAAATGCAGGAAACTCTCAGCTTGTCAGGCAGCATCTGCGGAAAGAGAAACAGTCTAAATTTCTGGTCTATGTTCATTCATCGCAGCAATTTTCTGGTGAAGGGTAACAGGCCTGAAACGTTACTGGTTTTCTTTCCACAGCTGGCATCAGATCTGTTGAGAATTGATGGCTTTTTCTGTTTTTATTTCAGCTTTGCAGTATCTGCAGTTTTTTTTAATTTCTATGTCTGAACATCTGTACTTCAACAGCCAGGGCACTGTGTAGAACAATTAAACAAATACGTAGATGTTAAGGACTCTTTAAAATCTTTAACAAATTTCAAACAGCAAGCAACTTTCCATGCTAATCCTCGACAGTTTCGTTATTACCAGGTCTTCAGTAGAGGTCTCAATTATAGAATATAGAACATGGAACATAGAAAACTTCGGGATGCATCACAGCATGGTTTGGGAACACCAAGAAATTGTGGTCGCAGCCCAGATTATCACGCAAACCAACCTCCCTTCCATTGACTCCATCTACGCCTCATGCTGCCTCTGTAAGGCCACCAGCATAATCAGAGTCACACCCTGGACAATTCCTCTTCTCCCCTCTCCCATCAGGTGTGTCAACATGCACACCTTCAGATTTAGGGACAGTTTCTTCCCGTCTGTTATCAGGCAACTGAACCATCCAATCACCAACTAGAGAGCGGTCCCAACCTACCATCTACCTCATTGGAGACCCTCGGACTTTACTGGACTTTATCTTGCACTAAACATTATTTACTTTATCCTGTGTCTGTACACTGTGGACGGCTTGATTGTAATCATGTATAGTCTTTGCGCTGGCTGGATAACACACAACAAAAAGCTTTTCACGGTACCTCGGTACACGTGACAACAAACTAACTAAACTAAAACTAAACTAAGCGGTAACATACCTCATGCACTCCGACTTCCCCAGATCCCTACAGTCATACCTCATCTTCCAGGATAACACCAATGTCCCTGGGATTCATCCAGTATAAACCCACACAAAAGCTGGATCAAGCTGTGTGGGACTGCTGTAGGAATGCCATTGACCAAGTGGAGATCCAAATCCACACAATGCCAGAATATCTCCACTAACTTCTGACCATCTCATTGATATTGCCAAGACCAACATCCGCTGGGTTTATAGGAATGATTACAGCCCCGATTAATGGGAAATCCAGGATTAGGCCAGCAGTCTCTCCAGACCATGGGTTGAGTCCTTAAATTCAGCCTGTTACCACAGTGCATTTGGTGCCAACAGTCTGGAACATCAAACTCTTTCTGTGCCTGGATCTCACTATAGCATCTTGGAACCAACCAACGATGCAGTGGGAAATCAGACCTCAACAGAATGGTGGAGATAATTAAATAAAGTCCAGTAAAGTTTGATTACAGATAGTCCGAGGGTCTCCAATGAGGTAGATGGTAGGTCAGGAACGTTCCCTCCATAGCAAAATCTGCGAGTAGTTCTTTAGATAGAGAACACAGGCTGGATAATAACTTTAAGCCTTCCAGAGGACTTCACCATCATCTACAGAGGAAGAGTAAACGAGAAATACAGCATGGAAACCCGTGGATCACTGAGTCTGGAAGGCCCGGCTCACCCGCCGCGGATCGAGGACACATGGGAACCCACCTGGAGGGCCGGTAAGCAGACCGGCTGTTGGGAGGGGGTGCAGGGCCTCGAAGCGGGGACAGGCCGCTGGAGGCTCTGCAGCTGCCTGGGGCTCGGCTGGACTGGATGCTGCTCCGAGGCCGGGCACGTAGACCGGACGCGGTCTACAGCGGTGGAGCAGCGGCAGAGGACACCTCGGCTACGCTTGGCCAGGCCGACCCTGCAACGCTGCCAGGACAACAGACCTTCATGGTCATATCAAGATCCCTGGGACTTGAAAACGGTGCCAAACCAGTGACTCTGTATGCTGTCTCAGTGTACTACTGCTGTACACTTGTACTGTATCTGAGATGCTTATCTGATATGTATCTAAGTTCCTATGTACAGTGATACGTACTGAACTGTATTCAAAAATGAATTTCTCTGTACCTCGGAACATATGACAAAGAAAGCACCATGCCATCATGTTGGCCATGAAACAGCCACTTTCTACACTAATCTTACCCTAAATCCATTTTATTTTCCTGACATTTTCATCAACTCCACCAGATTTTACTGCCTATTAATATGTGAAGGACAAGTTGCAGAGGCAATTTAACCTGCCAACCCTCTTATAGCAGGGCACCTGAGAAATGATGTGGTCACAGGGAGAACGGGCAAACTCCACACGGACAGCACCTGTGGTCAGGATTGAATTAGCTCACTGGGGCTGTGAGGAAGTAGCTCTGGTACCTGCACCACTGGGCTGCCCAGAAGTGCTGATAGAAGATTTTTCAGCAAAGAAGAAAGGAAAGGGCATGCAATTTTTTCACCAACTATAGGAAAGGTTTCATAGGAATCTGAGGGGTCACTTTTTCACGCATAGTGTGGTGGGTGTATGTAACAAACTGCTGGAGGGGGTAGTTGAGGCAGGTACTATCACAATGTTTAAGAAAGCATTAGTCATGTACATGGATAGGACAGGTTTACAGGGATATGGGCCAAATGCAGGCAAGTGGGACTAGTGTCGATGGGACAGGTTGTTCAGTGTTGGCAAGTTGGGCCGATGGGCCTGTTTCCACGCTGTATGACTCTATGACTCAAAACTCGGTGCACAGAGACTTAGTAAAGTGTAAACTAATGCTACGATATTAGAGCACATCAGAACATCACTAAGGAATAAAGAGAGACAATGGTCATTGCCATAGTCACACCATGCACACACAAGTATGAAAACCACAGTCCATTACTCCTGAATGACCTACAAACAAAAGCAACAAATAACAAGAAAATAGGCAGGAAAATAAGACTACCAGTAATTCGTGATTTTTGAAGAGTTATTCAGTGTAAACATTTTTCCATTTGGATTATTTTGAGCAATTATTAAAAAGATGCATAAATATGTTATTTTCCAGAACTAGTATCTTTATACATCAATTATTTGAACTGAAAGGTCAGATTTTCTTTTGTGCATTGAATTTCATAATTTTGTATACCTCTATCAAGTCTCCACTCAAAGTCTGACATTTCGGAGAAAAAAAAATATTTAACATCACAAATATTTTGGGAATAGTCACAGTCCACACCCGTATGCAAAAACAATTTTGCATCCAGATGAAAAACAAGTTTCTTCCTGTGCAGCTTCAGTGACCCACTTAGGAAATCACACCTAGCTAATTTCAACTAAGTGAAATTAGAGTCCCGGAGTGATACAGCGTGGAAATAGGCCCTTTGGTCCAACTTGCCCACATTGGCCAACATGTCCCACCTGCACTAGTCCCACCTGCCTGCATTTGGCCTATATCCCTCTAAACCTGCCCTATCATGACACGTGTGTTTAGGATCAGGATTAGGATCTTTTTTTTCCAGTCCCCTTTCCCCCCAACAACTGTTCCCAATTCCATTCAGCAGCTCCATGGAACAGTGGTGGAAATAGTTGATGCCATCTCGATGGGCCAGGCAGAACCCAAACTCTATCAATTCGGTGCCACATGGACAGAGGGCCTTAAAGTGAGAAAATTAGCAATGTCATATTTCTTTGGACCAAGATCAGACATTTCAGAGATTAACAACTTGCAAGCAGGTGCTGTAACAGAGTGACTCTCTGCATGCTGTTCCTGAAGAGGATCTATAGTACTCTTGTATAGTATGATATGACGGGATAGCTTGCATCTTTTTAGACAGGACGTTACAAAAACTAACTGATTAACTAACTTTATCTCCTATTCCAAGCTGATAACTATAGCATGTTACGTAACAAAATTGATTAGTTTAGTTTTAGTTTAGAGATTCAGCATGGAAACAGGCCCTTCGGCCCACCGAGACAACGCCAACCAGCGATCCCCACACACTAACACTATCCTACACACACTAGGGATAATTTACAATTTTACCCAGCCTATTAGCCTACAAACCTGTATGTCTTTGAAGTGTGGGAGGAAAGCGGAAAACCCACGCAGGTCACAGGGAGAACGTACAAACTCCGTACAGACAGCACCCGTAGTCTGGATCAAACCCGGGTCGCTGTAAAGCAGCAACTCTACCGCCGCGTCACCATGCCCCCTCCCCCCCCCCACCTCAACTTTACATTCAGGTTATACTCAGTCAAAAGGATCAGTGAATCTTGGAATCTGTTTAGGAAGATTATTTTCCCCACAATCATCTCCCAGATTATGGGGCTTCTAAACTTTCATCGACCAGGTTGACATTCCAACCCATCGAAGGTACCTGCTTGTATAGGTCTTTCACACAGCTCTTTAGTTTTGCACCATTCTAGACAGTTATCATATTCCAGCTTTTATAATATCTGTATACACCTGTTTTATTAGTTTCTGCCCTTCTTGAAAGAGCAGCTTGATAACTTCAATTGTTATTATTGATGTGTGATTATCCACTGGGAGATTCCGAAAAGTCGTTTCTTGTTGACCTGTCCTCTGATCTCCACCTCGCACACAGAGAAATATCTGACTGACAATTGGGACTTCCCAGGCGATTTAGCTGCCTGTTAGGGTGCTTCCAAAGAGCAGCCATGGCACAATGCCACAAATGGTCTCCTTCTGTGCTGGAAGCATTCTATGTTTCTTCAACGAAAAACTCATCTTGGGAAGAGCTGTAGAAGAGAATTCATGTGTCACCATTCTGTAGAGTTACTTTGTGAGTTATCTTAGTGGGGCGGCACAGTGGCGCAGCAGTAGAGTTGTTGCCTTACATCGCCAGAGACCCGGGTTCGATCCTGGCTACAGGTGCTATCTGTACGGAGTTTGTACGTTCTCCATGTGACCGCGTGGGTCTACGGGTGTTCCGGTTTCCTCCCGCACTCCAAAGACATACAGATTTGTAGGTTAATTTTCTTTGGTAAAATTGTACATTATCCCTAATAGGTGTAGGATAGTGTTGGTCTACAGGGTGATTGTTGGTAGGCATGGATTTGGTGGGCCAAAGGGCCTGTTTCTGTGCTATATCTCTAAAGTCTAAAGCAAAGTCTATAGACATCAGGTCAAAGATGTAATCCTGAGAAAAGCACAATTGCAAACTTAAACCCATGTGAGTGGACTAAACCACGATTGTTTCTGGACTGTTCTAGATTGTTTATTGTGAGTACCTTTGGGCCCCATATCTGAGGAAGGATGTGCTGGCATTGGAGAGGGTCCAGAGGAGGTTTACGAGAATGATCCCAGGATTAATTGGGTAAACATATGATGAGCGTTTGATTGCACTGGGCCTCTACTCGCTGGAGTTTAGAAGGATGAAGGGGAAACCTCCTTGAAACTTGAATAGTGAAACACCTGGATAAAGTGAATGTGGAGAGGATGTTTCTACCAGTGGGAGAGTCTAGAACCAGAGGCCATAGCTACAGAATAAAAGGACATACCTTTAGATAGAGGATGAGGAGGAATTTCTGTAGTCAGAGGGTGATGAATCTGTGGAATTCATTGCCAAAGTAGGCTGTGTTGTCCGTCAGTGGATATTTTTAAGGTGGATATTGACGGATCTTGATTGGTACAGGTGTCAGGAGAAAGCAGAAGAATGAGGGAAAGATAGATGAGCCATGATTGAATGGCGTAGACTTGATGTGGCCTAATTCTGCTCCTAGAATTTATGAACATCTGATCTTATGAAAAGAACCAAAATTATTTGCAGCTTTAATCAACTTCATGCAGCCGTTTATCCCTGCATGACACAGCACCATTAACACACAATGTTGAGTAACATCATGCCTAGGAAATACTACATTCACTGAGGAAAGCCTGAATTGGATTATCAGCCAAGACTAAGATCTGATTTTAGGTCTCTGGCAGAGGATTCAAGGTTCCATCTGGATTCCAAACTTATTAAATGTTATTGGCAGGAGCAATGCTATAAAATTGCATGCTATAGATATTTTCTATAAATAATCATTGTGCGAGCAGTCTTTTTAACAAGTCACAGTACTTATTTTTGTACCTTTATTTTAATTAATCGACCTATCTACATATTTTAGTATTTCCAAAGGAAAGTCACAGAAATTGAATACATTTTAAAACCATTTCTCAACAAAGCCCCTGGAACAAGGAGGACCTTAGGGTACAGTAAGTGAAATCACATGTAAAACAATCTGTGTTCTCAAGGCTACGTACTAAAAAAAAATGGGATCATGCATAAAATCCCTGTGATTATTTCTCCAGTCAGCAAAAAATAAGAGACAAAATAGGAATAAAAGAGACGGAAAAGAAATTATCTCAGGTCAGGCTCTCACGCTACCCATTTAAGTTTACAACTAAGTAAAATATTTTCCAGCCATGTAACTTTGAGGGTCACCCTTTGTGGGAACTATATTATTTTTGTGTCGTCGCTGGATATTTGATAAGTTATCACATTCCTTAACTGCAGGGTTCCAAGATGTTCGTTCTCATTGTAGGAAAGAACTGCAGATGCTGGTTTAAATCGAAGGTAGACACAAAATGCTGGAGTAACTCAGGGGGACCGGCAGCATCTCTGGAGAGAAGAAATGGGTGACGTTTCGGATCGAGGCCCTTCTTCAGACTCATGTTCATTCTCATGTTGTGCATCATCCAATGTAAAATCCCACCAGTTTATGCACCTCTGGGATGGGATTATGTTGCTGATCATTCCCACTCTAAGTTTGAATTCATAGCTTCCCAGATGGATCCAACTACACTGTGTTTTCTTATCAATAAAAATGTTGCCATGGTCACATATTGAAAATATTGTATTTTCAGACATTTGGTTTTGTCATAAACTTATGATTCTAACAGAATATGGCTGAGATTAAGTGGGATGAGATTTAACATTATTTGCTTTTGGGAAAGCCTCTGGTTTCACTCAAGGCTACTGATCGGACTTCTGAGTCAAGATCAAGGAGGACAAGATAGATGACCTTAACTGCCTTTCCAAACCTCACAGCACTTAAATGCTGCATCTCTAAACCAATCTTACCATGGTTCACCACACCACTCCACCTTCGTGTGGTTAAGGTGATTAAGCCATAGGATCTTCACCCCAAGTCACCAAGAGATATAGGTTTGAATTCCACTCAGAATCTGAGGAATTTAAAATCAAACAATCAAATAAGTCTGGAATTTTTGAAAAAAATACTGATCTTGGTAAACTGGAAACTACCAGATTGTTGTAAAAATAAACCCTGGATCATTAAACTCTTTTAGGGATAGAAATCTGCCATCCTTTTGAATTCAGTCTCACTATTGTCCTGTATCTTCAGGTATAGTTTTGCCAGTGACATCCATATTCCATCAACATGGGGGGGGGGGGGGGGGGGGGCTCAGTGGCGCAGCGGTAGAGTCACTGCCTTACAGCACCAGAAACCTGGGTTCCATCCTGACCACTGGTGAGGTCTGTGTGGAGTTTCTACGCTCTCCCTGTGACCGCTTGGGTTTTCTCCGGGTGCTCCGGTTTCATCCCACATCCCAAAGACATGCGCGTTGCAGGTTAATTGGCCTCTGTAGATTGCCCCTAGTGTGTAGGATGTGAAACTGGGATAGGAGAACTAGAGTACTGGTGACTGTTGATTGGTGCGGACTCTGTGGGCCGAAGGGCCCATGTCCATGCTGCATCTCTACACTAAACTAAACTAAATAATGAGGCCACATTCACCTACACTCACGTGCTACATCCTCATCCATCTGGTCATAACAACAGACCCAGCTCCAATGGCACGTCTACAACAACAGCACCGCTCCCTCTGGAGCCTCCCATAGATCCAGCCTTCACTCTTTTTACTTCTCATCCTTGCCAAAAATCTGTAATGTCAGACAATTAGTGATCATTATTTATTTTCTCGCTTCCAATAGACAATAGACAATAGACAATAGGTGCAGGAGTAGGCCATTCAGCCCTTCGAGCCAGCACCGCCATTCAATGTGATCATGGCTGATCATCCACAATCAGTACCCCGTTCCTGCCTTCTCCCCATATCCCCTGACTCTGCTATCTTTAAGAGCCCTATCTAGCTCTCTCTTGAAAGTATCCAGAGAACCGGCCTCCACCGCCCTCTGAGGCAAAGAATTCCACAAACTCACAATTCTCTGTGTGAAAAAGTGTTTCCTCATCTCCGTTCTAAATGGCTTACCCCTTATTCTTAAACTGTGGCCCCTAGTTCTGGGCTCCCCGTACATCAGGAACATGTTTCCTGCCTTTAGTGTGTCCAAACCCTTAACAATCCTATATGTACCAATAAGATTCCCTCTCATCCTTCTAAACTCCAGTGTACAAGCCCAGCCGCTCCATTCTCTCAGCATATGTCAGTCCCGCCATTGGGAATTTACCTTGTAAACCTACGTTGCACTCCGTCAATAGCAAGAATGTCCTTCCTCAAATTAGGGGACCAAAACTGCACACAATACTCCAGGTGTGGTCTCACTAGGGCTCTGTACAACTGCAGCAGGACCTCTTTGCTCTTCCCTCCACCTTTATATTGTCTGATGTTTAGTCCTGGATTTGCAGAAATGTCCTTAGACTAAAAATTGGGAAGACAATTGGGAAGACATGTGCAGATGAGACATGTTGATCGGTGAGGGCAAGTTAGGCTGCTTCCACGCTGTATGACTCTATGACTCTACACCACAAATCCATTCTGTAGCTGACTTCATCCATCCTCTGACTGTAACTCGACCACACCACTATCATCTTAGCTCATCCGTTGCTGCTAACTAGAATATCCCAGAGCAATCTTGGCTGATGCTTCTACTTCTGCCCTCCATAAGATCTGCGGTTTGGGCTCCAACCCTCACCCCTCTGGATCTATTACTGGTTAGGATCAGGTTGTCATTTTGTGGGATAATGTTCCTTCATGCTCACTGTTCTCACAGCTGGAGATTCATACCCACTAGAGACTGCCACTGTGATCTGGCCCATGACATAATTACGCCAGTCCAACTCCTCCTGCCCTTCCATTCGACCTACAGTAGTTTTATTGGAGTCAGTCTGAATCTATATTTGAATTAAATCTACTCTCGGTTTAGTCCACTTGGTGAATGTTACTGACCTACACTGGCACCCACTAAAGCCATGCTTTGATTTTAACATTCCCTTCCTTGTTTTCAAATCCCCCCCATGGCTTTGCCTGTCCGTAATTTCCTGCAGATTCACTACTCTGAACTCCCCCAGTGCCTGTCTCGTGTTCATTCCTGAAGTTAATCACTCCAACATTGACAACAGCACCTTCAGCTGCCAAGGCCCTTTGTCTTTATTAGCTCCTCCCAAAATGTTCCAAATTTTCAATTTCTTTCTTAACTTTATAATGCTGCTCTTCCTTGATCTACACTCAGATGTCCCATCAGAAGCCCCATGTGAAGGCAGAGTCCTTCAAACAGACAGATAACATTAATAACCTACCTCGGTCATCTGTCTGGATGTTAATTTAGTTCGGAGGCACGACATGGAAGCGGGCCCTTTGCCTCAATGAGTCCACACTGACCAGCAATCACTCGTACACAAGTTCTATCATACACAATAAGAATTTTTGTTTTTTACAGAAGCCAATTAACCTATAAATCTGCACGCCTTTGGAATATGGGAGAAAACCGGAGCACCCAGAGAAAACCCACGTGGTCACAGGAAGATCGTACAAACTCTGTACAGACTGCATCCAAGATCAGGATCGAACCCTGGATCTCTGGCGCTGTGAGGCAGCGCCGCCGTGCCGCCCTACCCCTGGGAGAGGCTGAGACTAGTGGCTAAAGTAGCCTGCATTTCTCCTCCAGATTATTCAGCCATTATGCAGTCTTGAAAACATTCATTCTATTAAAATGCTCTACAATTAAAACTTCTTGCTGTCGCGATAGGAAGGTACAACGGAGAGAAAACCCAAGAGCAATCCCTGCCCCATTAGTCAGTGCTGTAGTGTGTAGGATGATCAATTAAGGGGAAAAAACACGAAAGTGGTGCAAAGTAACGTGATTGGTTTTAATTATTTCAGATACCACCCACTGTTTAAGGACTGTGCAATAATTATTTAATTGCTTTGGTCAAGATTTTCTCACAATTAATCATGATTGAAAGAACTTGGGAAATAGAGTTTATAAATATGTGAAATGCTAAGTATTTGCCGGAAGACACATGGGGACCGTTTATATGTTAGTCTGTGTCCAATTTGCTGATGTGTATTGGCTTCCCACATTAGCATTCAGCTGCCAGACATTTACTGTAAGCCTGATACATGTAGCATTTAATAATTCAGCCCTCGTGCCCAGCATCCATTTACTCAACTGGTTTTAAGGCTCAATATAATTTTACATTGGTATTTGTTGTATAATCAGGAGGAAAGAAGACTCACCCAATAAGTTAAGTATCCAAATTAATAGGTGCTACTAAAGAGATTGCCTGACGACGGGTCTCGAAGCAAAGCATCATCTATTCCTTTGCTCAAGAGATGCTGCCTGACCCGCTGAGTTACGCCGGCATTTTGTGTCTATCTTCAAGCTAAGCCAAGTCAGGTTTACTGTCAGCTTGTGGAAAGGAATTGCAGATGCTGATTTATACCAAAGATAGGCACAAAGTGACAGAGTTACTCAGCGGGTCAGGCAGCACCTTTGGAGAAAAGGGTGACATTTTGGGCCTGAAGGAGAGTTCCGACCTGGCAGGAGAATTGGATTAGGAGGGAGAGATAGATCAGCCATGATTGAATGGCGGAGTAGGGTTGATGGGCCGAATGGCCTAATTCTGCTCCTATCACTTGTGACCTTTTGAACCAAAACTTCACGTTGATACTTTTGATGGTGGGGAGGGCTTTTCCCCAAGATAAGTCAGGCTGAGTACACCTCTCTTTGCAGCCTCTTGAGTTGCTGTGTGCTGGAATTGCCATAGCAGGCCATGACACAACTAGTCAGGATACTTTCTAAACTGTAGAAGTAAGGAACTGCAGATGCCGGTTTACTCGAGCATTTTGTGGTCCACACAAAATACTGGAGTAATTCAGCGGATCAGGCAACATCTCTGGAAAAGGTGGTTATGTTCCTCCCTTTATATCCGGCCTCCTTCCTTAACCCGCCATCAAAACAAAGCCCATCCACCACAAACCTATCTTCCAATGTCTAAAAATGTTCTACTCACTCTACAAAACCTCACCACTTCATCGCCAACAGCAAGACTTCCAGGCACCTCATCTGTACACTCTGGAATGCTGTGCTGTAATCCTCTTTTTGTTTTATTTTACCACAAAATGTGACAGCTACCCAAAAATTACATTAGCAGCAGAAGTTTGTTTTCTTTTTCCTTATATGAGGGCACAGATACGTGTCAGAATTTGATTTTTTTAACAGGGTTTCTGTTGGTGCATCTCACCTCAAACCTGAACCTAGGACTGGGTCGCGCAGTTGAAAATGTTTCACATCCATTAAGTAGATTAATGTTCAAAGCAATGAAGGAGCAAAAGTAAATCCGGCCTCCAAGAGGAATCAATGGCCCTTAGATTTTAACAGATGTGAAGGTATCCTGCCTAAAAAGAAATGGACATAAGCTAATAGCCAGCACAAAGCTTTCTGCACAGTTAAAACAGTGCAGGTTTTTGAATCATTGACATTATCTTTCTCACTGCTTTCAAATTGTCTCACTGTCACCCATTTATATGATTGTGCCTTTGGCTTTTGCATCCTAATTCTCTTTATTTTCCGCTTTAGGTCCACTTCCCTTCCCTGAAGTTTCTCGGGGAATTTTTACCATGTATAAATGTTCAAGTCATCACCGTTGAAGTCAGGTCAAACAAGTGTGCCTGCCATGAAGGAATGTGACACTCAAATCAAAACGAAAGTGGGTGGCACAGTAGTGTAGCTGGTGGAGCTGCTGCCTCACAGCACCAGAGACCCACGCGGTCACAGGGAGAACATACAAACTCTGTGCAGACGGGCGTTGTCTGTATGGAGTTGGTACGTTCTCCCCGTGACCACGTAGGTTTTCTCCGGGTGCTCCGGTTTCCTCCCACACTCCAATGATGTGCAGGGTTTGTTGGGTAGTTGATTCCTGCATATTGTCCCTAGTGTGTAGGATGGAACTAGTGTACGAGTGATCGCTGGTCAGCACGGACTCAGTGGGCCAAAGGGCTAGTGTACACGCCTATCTCTAAACTAAACTAAACTGGGTTTGATCCTGACCTCTGATGCTGTCTTGTGTGGAGTTTGCATGCTCTCCTTGTGACCTTGTGGGTTTCCTCCAGGTGCTCCGGTTTCTCCCTACATCCCAAAGTTGGCGGGTTTGTCACTGAATTGGCTTCATGTAAATTTCCACTAATGTAGGGATGGATTGGAAAGTGAAATAATGTAGAATTAGTGTGAATGGGTGGTCGATGGTCGGCGTGGACTCATTGGGCCAAAGGGTCTGTTTCCATGCCCCATCTCTAAACTAAACTAAATTAATGATTGGTTTCATCCAAAGAAGAGCAAGCCCAGCTTTCCTGCAGTGTTCCATAAGTGATCACTGCATTCTAGAGTTTCAAGTCAGAAAGAGATGCAATGTAAAACAGCACGTTAGCCGATTCTCAATATGTGCATTCCTTTCACTGACGGCAGGTTCCAACGATCAAGAAATAAACATTTCTGAAAGAACCATTACTTTTGTTGCTCAAGAATGTAAAACTCAGCAGAAATATCTCATTAAATAGAAAACCTAACTGTCAGCAGGATGAGCTTTAAAGATTTTCCTTGGCAAACTCCATCTTATGATTCTTCTGTCTTCTTTGGCATTCATTTTCCTTCCTGCATAGAATATGCCTTTAATAAATATGATGCAGACTATGCTGGCTTTTGCAAAAAAACTAAGAGGTTGGAGAGGCTCAGTGGGTCTGGCAGCATCTGCGGGGAGAATGGTCAGACGACGGCTTGGGTCGGGCCCCTTCTTTGACTGTTTGGGGGGAGAAAGTGTCTGCAGAAGGGGAATACTGGTCCACACATACACATACACATACACCCTTCTTCCCAAAGCTACTCCATGCCTCCATCAACCAGCTACTTTCCCCTTCCCCACCCACCCCATCTGCACATCACCCACTCAATCCTCTAAATAGGTTTTCTACCCTCTACCCCCACTGTTCCCAGATGCCCAACATGCCTACTCCATTTGGTTCCACTCTTCCTTTCTTCTCCAATTCTATAATGTGCAGCCACTTATCACCTCTGTAGAGGTCTCCACCCTTCCCTCCTCTCCCCCGCCTAACTCCGTCAGCCGTTCCTCACCTGCATGCTCCTATCGCTAAAGCAAACCAATGCCTCTACTTCTTTAGACGGCTTGGGAAGATCAGCATGTCTCCAACAACCCACGCCGACTTCTACAGATGTGCCGAAGAAAACATCTTATCGGATGCATCACAGCCTGGTTTGGTAACAGCTCCATCTGAGACCACAAGAAATAGCAGAAGATTGTGGACGTAGCCCAGACCACCACACAAACCAACCCCCCTTCCATTGACTCCATCTTCCCTTCACGCTGCCTCATCAAGGCCACCAGCATATTCATAGAAACATAGAAACATAGAAAATAATTACAGGAGTAGGTCATTCGGCCCTTCGAGCCTGCACCGCCATTCAATATGATCATGGCTGATCATCCAACTCAGTATCCTGTACCTGCCTTCTCTCCATACCCCCTGATCCCTTTAGCCACGAGGGCCACATCTAACTCCCTCTTAATTATAGCTAATGAACTGGCCTCAACTACCTTCTGTGGCAGAGAATTCCACAGATTCATCACTCTCCGTGTGAAAAATGATTTTCTCATCTCGGTCCTAAAAGACTTCCCCCTTATCCTTAAACTGTGACCCCTTGTTCTGGACTTCCCCAACATCAGGAACAATCTTCCTGCATCTAACCTGTCCAACCCCTTAAGAATCTTGTAAGTTTCAATAAGATCCCCCCTCAATCTTCTAAATTCTAGCGAGTACAAGCCGAGTCTATCCAGTCTTTCTTCATATGAAAGTCCTGCCATCCCAGGAATCAGTCTGGTGAACCTTCTCTGTATGGCAAGAATGTCTTTCCTCAGATTTGGTGACCAAAACTGTAAGCAATACTCCAGGTGTGGCCTCACCAAGACCCTGTACAACTGCAGTAGAACCTCCCTGCACTTATACTCAAATCCTTTTGCTATAAATGCTAACATACCATTCGCTTTCTTCACTGCCTGCTGCACCTGCATGCCTACCTTCAATGAATGGTGTACCATGACATCCAGATCTCGTTGCATCTCCCATTTTCCTAATCGGCCACCATTCAGATAATAGTCTACTTTCCTGTTTTTGCCACCAAAGTGGATAACCTCACATGTATCCACATTATACTGCATCTGCCATGCATTTGCCCACTCATCCAACCTATCCAAGTCACCTTGCAGCCTCCTAGCATCCTCCTCACAGCTAACACTGCCCCCCAGCTTCATGTCATCCGCAAACTTGGAGATGTTGCATTCAATTCCCTCATTCAGATCATTAATATATATTGTAAATAGCTGGGGTCCCAGCACTGAGCCTTGCGGTACCCCACTAGTCACTGCCTGCCATTCTGAAACGGACCCGTTTACTCCTACTCCTTGCTTCCTGTCTGCCAGCCAGTTCTCTATCCACATCAATACTGAACCCCCAATACCGTGTGCTTTAAGTTTGCATACTAATCTCTTATGTGGGACCTTGTCGAAAGCCTTCTGAAAGTCCAGATATAACACATCCACTGGTTCTCCCTTATGCACTCTACTAGTTACATCCTCGAAAAATTCTATAAGATTCGTCAGACATGATTTACCTTTCATAAATCCATGCTGACTTTGTCCAATGATTTCACCACTTTCCAAATGTGCTGCTATCCCATCTTTAATAATTAACTCTAGCATTTTCCCCACTACCGATGTTAGACTAACTGGTCTGTAATTCCCCGTTTTCTCTCTCCCTCCCTTTTTTAAAAGTGGGGTTACATTAGCTACCCTCCAATCCTCAGGAACTACTCCAGAATCTAAAGAGTTCTGAAAAATTATCACTAATGCATCCACTATTTCTGGGGCTACTTCCTTAAGTACTCTGGGATGCAGCCTGTCTGGCCCTGGGGATTTATCGGCCTTTAATCCATTCAATTTACCTAACACCACTTCCCGGCTAACTGGGATTTCACTCAGTTCCTCCATCTCATTTGACCCCCGGTCCTCTGCTATTTCCGGCAGATTATTTATGTCTTCCTTAGTGAAGACAGAACCAAAGTAGTTATTCAATTGGTCTGCCATATCCTTGTTCCCCATGATCAATTCACCAGTTTCTGACTGCAAGGGACCTACATTTGTTTTAACTAATCTTTTTCTCTTCACATATCTATAAAAACTTTTGCAGTCAGCTTTTATGTTCCCTGCCAGTTTTTTTTCATAATCTATTTTCCCTTTCCTAATTAAGCCCTTTGTCCTCCTCTGCTGGACTGAATTTCTTCCAGTCCTCTGGTAGGCTGCTTTTTCTGGCTAATTTGTATGCTTCATCTTTTGTTTTGATACTATCCCTGATTTCCCTTGTTATCCACGGATGCGCTACCTTCCCGGATTTATTCTTTTGCCAAACTGGGATGAACAATTGTTGTAGTTCATCCATGCAGTCTTTAAATGCCTTCCATTGCATATCCACCGTCAACCCTTTAAGAATCACTTGCCAGTCTATCTTGGCCAATTCATGTCTCATACCCTCAAAGTTACCCTTCTTTAAGTTCAGAACCCTTGTTTCTGAATTAACAATGTCACTCTCCATCCTAATGAAGAACTCAACCATATTATGGTCACTCTTGCCCAAGGGTTCACGGACCATCTCACCCTGGTCACTCTCTCTTCACCCCTCTCGCATCAGGCAGGCGACACAGAAACTTGAAAACACATACCCATCCCCCTCTCGCCTTTATACTGGCAGTATCTTCTCTACTTTTTCAGTCCAAGCAAAGTCTCGACCTGAAACCTTGAATGTCCATTCCCTCCATGGATGCTGCTTGAGTTTCTCCAACCTTTTGCTTTTGGCTCAAGACTCCAGCATCTGCAGTTTCCTGTGCGCACATATTCTGGCTTTCTATTGTTTCCCATCCAATTGGTTTGATCATCCATCACAATCAAGTTTTAAACTTCCCATCCCTGACATTCTACCAGATCCTGTACTTCTAATAATCCAAGATGACCTCTATTCCAATATGGTGGCTTTTGAATGGTATCTCTGCACTTTGACCTTTCCCACACATTTTCTCTTTGTCTGCTTTTCCCAGCCAACATCATACTCCCACCACTATTCATCTTAATTCTGCCTGGGCCTCCCACTGTATGAAGATCTCTGATGCATTTATAATATCCATGCATCCTGAACTCAAACTAAGAGCTTCTCCAGACCGAAGTGCACATATTAAAATGATTGATTCTCCTCTGCTGGATAAGACTTTAGTTTTACTTCAGCTTCCAAAAGAATAATCGTACTTTGTGAGTGTTTATGATATTAGTATATAGTTTTGTTCACTTTAGTTTAGAGCTATTGCGCGGACACATGGCCTTCGGCCCACCGCGTCCGCACCGACCAGCGATCCTCATACACTAGCATTGTCTTACACACTAGGGACAATTTACAATATTTACCAAAGCCAAATTAACCTAAAAACCTGTACGTCTTCAGAGTGTGGGAGGAAACTGGAGATCCCGGGGGAAACCCACACGGTCACGGGGAGAAAGTGCGAACTCCGTACAGACAGCACCATAGTCAGGATCAGACCGGGGTCTCTGGTGCTGTAAGGCGGTAACTCTACCGCTGTGCCACAGTGCCACCACATATAGTTGATGTTATTGAAGAAATGTATCCACTTATATTGATAATAGTTCATACCACTTCTGCTGAAGTTGTATGCAGTTGGCAAGAGAGCTGCAGGTAAATTATTCATCCATCTGTTCTTAGCTGATACTGGAATGACACTGAAATAGACTTTGTCAGAAGGAAAACGATGCTCTGATTTACATGACCTTTGCTACAGATGTTCAACTTTAAAGATTTCCATGTGCGAAGCAGAGATTTCGACAAAAAGTGCCTGAAAGATGAAGTGTTTTCTCACAAAGAATGATTATTGTATGGTTAAACTCACATACACATTGTATTAAAGAAATCCCAAGGAAGGGCTCGATGCCAAATGCATAAAAATTACACATATGAATCACTGGGAAAAAAGATAGTCTGAAAACACATTTCATCGAGTGTTGGGCTCTTTACGTAAATGTCCCGTGGCAATTCACAGAAAATGACGCAAGAAATGGCAGCAGAATTTAGAAAATTAACCCAATGTACAATCAGGAAGAGGTCAGAGGTTTTGAAGATGGAGTGCACAGTAATTCAATTTGTTTAGATGGAGTATGCACAGAATACTCCAAATGTGGCCTAACTAAACTTAGTCCTCTGGAGCTGCATCATAACTTCCTGACACATTCTCAATGCTTTAATCAATGAAGGCAAGCATACCATACACCTTCTTTACCACTCTGGTTATTGATTCTCCTACTATGGGTTAAACAAAAAAACACTGTGCATTTACTCTATTTATTCCTCTCATGAGCTTAGGCCGCCTGTTCTTTACCACAGGCACACCTTCTTTACCACTCTGTCTACCGGCAAATCCCATCGGCAAACTGGATGTGGAGAACATGTTTCCATTAGTGGGAAAGTCTATAACTAGAGGTCGTAGTCTGAGAATTAATGGACTTTCTTTTAGGAAGAAGATGAGGAGACATTTCTTTAGTCTGAGGGTAGTAAATCTGCGGAACTCTTTGCCACAGAAGGCAGTAGAGGCCAAGTCAGTGGATATTTTTCAGGCAGAGATCGATAGATTTTTGATTAGTACAGGTGTCAGATGTTATGGGGAGAAGGCAGGAGAATGGGGTTAGGAGGGAGAGATAGAACATCCATGATTGAATGGCCGAGTAGACCTTATAACCCTTGGCAGCGTTGATGTTCAGGGGAGTCTTGGAGCCCAGCTTCATGGCTCCCTGAAAGTGGCAACACAAGTGAAGATTTACAAGGATGTTGCCAGGACTTGAGGACAGGCATAGGGAGACAGGAATGAAAAATATGTCCCTCGGGTTCCTATTAAATGACAGGCTAGGATCATTGCTTGGAGCGCAGGTGGGGTGACCTTATAAAGATAATGAGAGGAATAAATAGAGTAAATGTACAGCGTTTTTCACCCAGAGTAGGAGAATCAAGAACCAAAGGATATAGGTTTAAGGTGAGAGGGGAAAGATTTAATGGGAACCTGAGGGGCAACCATTTCACACAAAGAGTGGTGGGTGTATGGAACAAGCTGCCAGAGGAGGTAGTTGAGGCAGGTACTATCATAATGTTTAAGAAACATTTAGACAGGTACATGGATAGGATAGGTTTAGAGGGATATGGGCCAAACACAGGCTGGTGGGACTAATGTTGATGGGACATGTTTGTCGGTGTGGGCAAGTTGGGCTGATGGACCAGCTTCCACATTGTATCACTCTATGACTATTTCCAATGTAATCAAAATACTTGAGAGAATATAAAACAGCACAGCGCAGGAACAGGCTCTTCAACGGTCTTTGCCAAACATGATGCTAAAATAAAGGGTGGTGGGTGTATGGAACAAGCTGCCAGAGGAAGTCATTGAGACAGGTACTATCACAAAAATTAAGAGACATTTGGGCAGGTACCTGGATAGGAAAGATTTAGAAGGAAAAGTTTATACGGGCCAAGCGCAGGCAAGTTGGACTAGTGTAGATGGAGCATGTTGATCGGTGTGGGCTAGTTGGGCTGAAGTGCCTGTTTTCATACTGTATGACTCTATGATTCTAAGTGTCCAATTTTAAAACAATTATACCAATTTTAACTAAGGAGATGGAATGTGCATGGTATCCCTAACAACAGAAACATGACATCCCACCCTTTGCTACCTGCAATTTTCATACATATCAAATTCCAATGTTTAGCTGGTTTCCAACAAGAATCACTCATGCGCCCAGTTCCTGATGGAGAAGGTGCAACAGAAATAATCATAACTGCCCCAGTTGCTTTGCTCCATAAACTCACATTGGCACCTTGACCTGACTAAACCGCCTTCACGTTTTCACTTCCATCAAATCCATGATTACCGCTGCCTTCTAAACAGTAAGTTAAGGAACTTAAGCCTGTGTTGTTTCTTAACGCACGCACTAACTGGTTCCTCAACACTCGCTCTTAAAACCCGCCGCAATTATACTGCTACGTCTGACAATATAATTCCCATTTGCCTCCTCCAGCATCTGGTTACAAGAACCAAACTTGTAACTGTGAAATGTTTTGGGCGTTGCTGGGGTGAACAGCACCTTCAGTTTCTCAGCAATCTCACCAAATGGAATGTTTATTGCCCTCTGCAGTGCCACAAATTTGCCAGTGTCCTGTGTCAGATCTCACCTCTACTAATAACATGTTTCACAACCCCCCCCCCCCCCCACCCCACCACCGATGTTTTACCACCCTTTGCTCTTATCACCCATCGCCACGACCATTATCAATAATTATCAATTATCAAATTATGAATGATCATTATCAGTCGGAAGAAGGGCCCTGACTAGAAACAAGAAGGGGGAAGAGCCATGGGCGAGAGGGGTGTATCAGGGGGGCTGGGGGGAGGAGCCAGCGAGGGGGACCAGAGGGGCTGGAATTGGCGGTGCGATGGGGACTCACAGCGGGCGCTGGTCGTTGTCCTCCGCCGGGATCAGAGTCTCCGCTTTCCGTTTGGCGACATCTCCAGCTCCGGGCTGGGCTGGGTCTCCAACTCCGGGCTGGGCTGGGTCTCAGACTCTGGGCTGGGCTGGGTCTCCCACGCTGGGCTGAGCTGGGCAGGGTCTCCAACGCTGGGCTGGGTCGGTCTCCGACGCTGGGCTGGGTCTCCGACGCTGGGCTGCTTAATGCTGGGCTGCTTGGGGCTGGGCTGCTTGGGGCTGGGCTGTTAGGGGCTGGGCTGCTTGGTGGTCCCTCGGAAAATTATGTCCGGTTGGAAACCTCCGCCGGCCGTCCTCAGCTCCAGTAAAGACACGATGGCGCAGGAAGGGGTGGACCATCCCGGTGAGTGACAGGGAGAAGAGACTAATCCACGCGGCGGTGAACGGCAGGAGAAGAGATCGATCTGTGCACGCACGGTTTTTAAGATTTTATAAAAACCTCGCTAACTTTTACAACATTCAACCGATCGGAACGAAACTTGGTGCAATCGCAGCATAGGAGAATGGTGAGTGAACTGGCAAAAAATCGTAGCACAATCGCGAACTGTTTTTGCGCAAATAGAAAGACTTGCACAAACCGGAAGATAACAAGTTCAGAGTTTGCGTTAGGTATAGATAGATTATAAATAGTACTGAAATGTTCTCTCCTTCAGCCTTCAGGATAGTCAGAAGTTTACTTTTGGTTAAATATCATTTACATTAACAAATGGGTTGTAATAACAGGCTTCAATTTTCCATAGTTTATAGTAAAATTCAATCCTGGAGACAGACATTTACTGCTTGCAAAGGCCAATTTGCCGGATTCAGGTCAATTTAAGATCAGCTTCTCTGAGTACAGAATGATCACGTTCCAAATAACTGCACAATTCTCAAAAAACAATTGAAATTTGACAAAGGCCTGTCAAATTCTCTTCTTTGCAATGGATTTCGATTTCAGAAAGAAAAGCATTTACAGAGGTATCACGTGCTGTGACCTTTCAGTGTGCCTTATCTTAAAGGAGGTCATGCAGACATCTCGCTGTAAGCACTGACCTCTCATCACAGGACTGCATTCATCAGCCGTGCACTTCCAACATCTTGCTTACATTTGTCACCTACTCCAACAAATGAAACAGGGTGGATAGACACTAAATGCTGGGGTAACTGAGCGGGACAAGCAGCGTCTCTGGAGAGAAGGAATGGGTGATGTTTCAGCTCGAGACCCTTCTTCAACAGGGTGCTTAGTTAGAACAAAGGCTTTCTATACCAATGCTTAAAATCGACGGGACTAAAAACGTAATGGCTGTACTACAAGCAACAGATCCAAAAAGCATGTAACGTAAGCATTGAACTGGCAATGAATTCATTGTGGGTCCCAGTGAGTAGATGTTAGAATGTATTGCATTTGGATCTCATTCTGTGTACAAAATCATGAGATAAATAGATCTGAGAGAAGCACAGAGTCTCTTGCCCAGAGTAGGGGAATCGCGACCCAGTGGACATAGCTTT
Organism: Malacoraja senta; assembly: GCA_038087875.1. Taxonomy (NCBI): domain Eukaryota; kingdom Metazoa; phylum Chordata; class Chondrichthyes; order Rajiformes; family Rajidae; genus Malacoraja; species Malacoraja senta. Next base: position 155,004 of record JAXLNO010001341.1, read on the forward strand.
AAGGTGAGGGGGGAGAAAGATTTAATAGGAATCTGAGGGGTAACTTTTTCACACAAAGGGTGGTTGATGTATGGAACGAGCTGCCAGAGGAGGAAGTTGATGCAGCTAATATCATAACATTTAAGAAACATTTAGACAGGTACATGGATAGGGCAGGTTTATAGGGATATGGGCCAAACCCAGGCAAGTGGGACAAGTGTTGATGGGACATGTTTGTCGATGTGGGCAAGTTGGCCTGTTTCCACGCTGCGAGACTCTATGAGTCTATCCCTGGTGTAAAGCAGACACACTGTACACCAGTTTTGCAGGAGGATATCAGGTACCTGGTATGTGTCTTTACTGCCCCTACTTTGTCACCGAGGCCGTCCAGGTGGAGTGTACCACGTTAGGAGTTACTCAGCTCAATATATTACAGGACTTCCAAACAAAGGTTTGGTGCTTTTTCTGCCACGTTGGTACCAGCACACAGCAGGTATTTGTTGTCCACCTGCAAGACTGGTCTGCATGGTGCCTGCTTTACACCTGATCTCGTAGGGCAAAATCTCCACTCACTGATCCAGGACCTGCAACATAGTCATTGCCAATTTGAAGCTTACGTTACATGCTTTCTGGATCTGTTGTTTGAAGTACAGCTGCTATGTTTTTACACCTTTCCAATTTAAGCATTGGCATTAAAAAGTCTTGATTCTAACTAAAGGGCCTGTTTCATTTGTTGGAGTATGTGAGGGCGACTTGGTGGTGCCGCAGTAGATTTGCTGCTTTACGTCGACAGAGACCCGGGTTCGATCCTGACTCCGGGTGCTTGTCCGTATGGAATTTGTACGTTCTCCCCGTGACCTACGTGGGTTTTCTCCGGGATCTCCGGTTTCTTCCCACACTCCAAAGACGTATAGGTTTGTAGGTTAATTAGCTCGGTATAAATGTAAATTGTCCTTAGTGTGTGTAGGATAGCGTCAGTGTGCGGGGATCGCTGGTCGGCGCGGACTCGATGGGTCGGAAAGGGCCGGTTTCTGCGCTGTGTCTCCAAACTAAAGCTAAGCAATATGTTGGAAGTATCTTGCACAGATGGGGTGTCCTGTGCCACTTCAGTCCGTAGAAATGCAATACCTGTTCCCCCAACCTGGAGACCTGGATGGAGGCTGATTGAGCCTCCAGATCAATGTCTACCATGCTTTTGCCTTCAGCACAAATAATCTTTTGATCAGGTATGGTTCCTGATAATTAGCACAGCTCATTAGCACCTCCTAATGAGGCAGGTACTATTGCAACTTTTTAAGAAACATTTAGACAGGTACATGGATGAGATAGGATGGGTTTAGAGGAATATGTGCCAAATGCAGGCAGGTGGGAATAGCGCTGAGGCATGTTGGTCAGCGTGGGCAAGTTGAGCCGAAGGGGCTGCTTCCACACTGTATGACTCCATGACTCTAATTGAAGACACTTTTTCCCCAGACTACCCTTCCAATAAATCTATCGGTTCTCTTTTATCTTCATTCAGCCTGTCTCTAATTACTCTTACCAATTTCTACAGATGCACTATAGAAAGATTCCTATCAGGATGCATCAGAACTTGGTTTTGGCAACAGCCCAAGACCACAAGAAATTACAAAGAACATAGCAGTTAGAACAGTACACCACAGGAACAGACCCTTTTGCTCACAAAGTCCATACTGAACAAGATGCCAAGTTAAACTAATCTTCACTGCCTGCCTGTGATCCATATCGTACCATACCCAGCATATCCACCTGCCTATCCAAAAGCATCTTCAATGCCACTATTGTATTTGCCTCCACCACCTACCCTGGAACAAAAATCATGGATGCAGCTCAGTCCATCACACATACCAGCCTCCTCGACCATCTAATCCATCTACACTTTATGCTGCCTCAGGAAAGCAGGCAACATAATCATGGACTTTTCTTCCCTTTCCTCCCTTCTCTCATCGAGCAGAAGATACAAAGGTTTGGAAGCAGGTACCGCAGATTCGGGAACAGTTTCTTCCCCACTGTTATCAGACTACTGAATGGGACCTCTCATAAGCTAAGGGTGTAGTCCTAATTTCCCAACCTACCTCGTTGCTGCCCTTGCAATTTTTTAATCTGCACTTTCTCTGTGGCTGTAACACTACATTCAGAAGGTAGACACAAAATGCTGGAGTAACTCAGCGGGGTGAGGCAGCATCTCTGGAGAGAAGGAATGGGCGATGTTTCGGGTCGAGACCTTTCTTCAGACTCCTGGTTCAGAAGCCTGGTTAATTTCCTCATTGCACTACCTGCTTTACATGTGTGTGACTTGATAGTACTCATGTATGTTATAATTTGATTGAATAGCATGCAAACAAAGTTTTTCCGCTGCATCTTAATGTGCATGATAATAAAACCAATACAATTGGGAACAATGAGGAAAGAGACATAGAAAGTCTGTGAAACCAGTGGCATTCAGATGCAGGAAAACGCGAGAAATTGCTTTGAGCAAATACAGGAGGAGAAAAGGAGAGGCAATCACAGGGGGAAGAAACGAGCGAGATCTAGTGTTTGCAAGAAAATGAGAAACTTCTTAGGGTGAAGGTGAAGAGGCCTATTGAGAGAGCTAAACAAAGAATGAAGAAAGAGAGATGACTGAGCAGGGTACTTAGAAGAGAAAGAGGTGCCTTGTTGAAAAGGTGAACAAAGGGAACCTGTTGAGAATTAGAAGAAAGAGAAGCACATCATGACCCATTGATCGTGAAGCAAAATGGTGCTGTTGTGGGGGGGTAGGCTTTCTGTCTCTACAGGGAGTGGACGATGATTGTTCTCTGGGCTTATTGGGCCTGTGTTATAAATTGGAGCATCGCCTGACCTCACATTAGTAATGGGTAATATATTAGTGGTCATGTCATTAGTCATATTTAAATGTTCGAACAGTATTGTTTAGTTCAGTTTAGTTTAGCTTAGAGATACAGCGCAGAAACTGGCCCCTTGGCCCACTGAGTGCCAACCAGCGATCCCCGCACACTAACACTATCCTACAAACCAGGGACAAATTATAATTTTTTACCGAAGTAAATTGACGTACAAGCCCGTATGTCTTTGGAGTGTGGGAGGAAACTGGAGCACACGGAGAAACCCCACGTGATCATAGAGAGAACATACAAACTTTGTATAGACAGCTCCCACAGTCGAGATCGAACCCAGGTCTCTGGCGCTGTAAGGCAGCAACTCTACCGCTGCGCTACTGTGCCGGCCCTTCTGAATATTGTGGTGTAATTTCCGAAGTTAGCCACAGTTTGGAAATCCCTCTGCTTTGCAATGCCGAGCATGCCATGAAAAACATTTCTCTCATTATCGAAGATTTGGGATTGAATAGGACCTGGGATGAATATTTCCTTATTCTGTCAACTGCAAGGGCTCGAAGGTAAATTACTTGAGGCAGACCCACGCATGTTTCTAGTAGGTATAGACTCATAGGAAAACATTTGTATAGAATTTATTTTCAAATTGGCACCTCTGATTAGAATGGAAAATAGAAATGTATTCTAGTTGGGGAATCAATGACAAGAAATAAACCATTAAATATTCATCACAAGAATGGCAAGAGAGCTTAGAAATTTAAACACAGAGGTACAGAATGTATTTCCACCGGAGTGATTGAGGCAGAGGGATATTTAATATAAAAACAGATGGCAGCAAGTGACATTGGAAGCATTACATGGACATCGGTATTTTAAGTTGTGCAGCCAGTTGACTATCAGTTGGATACTTTCAACAAACTCATCAGAATATAATTTGTTCCAGATCCTATCCCCCAACTCCTTCTTCGCTAAATCGACGAATACCTAAATCGGGGCTACCTCCTGCACCTGTGCAGAACTCATGGACTTTATTAACTTCACAACACTGGGTGGCAAGTTAGCGTAGCGGTAGAGTTGCTGCCTTACAGCCCCAGAGACCCAGGTTCGACATTGACTATGGCCGTTGTCTGTATAGAGTTTGGATATTCTCCCCGTGACCTGCGTGGGTTTTCTCTGGGTGCTCCGGTTTCCCGCCCATACTCCAAAGACATACAGGTTTGTAGGTTAATTTGCTTGATAAAATTGTAAATACATAAAATAATATGGTCAGGACCAGCATCAGTCTGTGTTAGTTAAAAATGAGTAGCCAACAAAGCCCTGAATTAGATTAGAGCTGCAAATTTTGCAAAGGTTTTCATTTTCCCTAAATAATTTATTAAGTAGCAATAAATATAAAAATCCTGTCTATATCCTCCTGAAACAATGGTGCCCAAAATGCAAGGTGCAGAGACACGAGAAGATTTCTTGGGGCACATCCTGGGAGCAGTCAGAGCGGGTTATCATAACTAATCTTATAATTAATCTTATATTTGCGTTTAAAATAAATGCATCCAAGATTATATCTGTGCTTCTGAATGAAATAGGATACAATGTTTATTTTGGATCAAGCCCACAGAACTATCACTGGAATTTGCGAACTGTAATCAAAGTTCAATGTGTACAGATTTTTTCATTGCAAAAGCATGTGCAGCTCCCATAGACTGGCAGGGTTCTAAAGTCATTCTCAACAGCAGTAAAACGTTATTCAGCTACTTGTCTTAAAAGGATCCCATTCAAAGGGCTGCCACCAGTTTGAAGGTCTGGATAAAAAGTGTTTTGTCCTTTAATTTGTTGTAAGGTCAATGACCTCAACGCCAGCTCAGTAGGGACCCAGGAGACAAGATGCTGTCCTGGTGATCAAGCCTAGTGGTTTGCACAATCAGTAACACAGTTTGAAGCTAATCCTTTCACCATGATGTGGCAAACGGCAGCAAAACTGCATCCTTAACAGTTCTATTGACATCGGCACTTGTTACAAACACTGAGGAATGGACAACAAAACATTTGTCCCCACAGAAGGACACTGTAATCATTTTCCCCCCAAAATAATGCCTACTTCATCTAAAACAACAGCTGCTTTGGTTGTGCTGATATCCACCTTAGCAGATAACTGGTGCATTAGACTAAGGTTGCAATATAAAAACCACACTGAACAAAGGTGTATGAGAATGAGGAATAAGATCTAACGGGTCTTTTAAAAGCATTTAGTTCAGGATGAAAATAAAGTCAGGATGATTAACACAAGTATAATGCTTAGTAGCTTCAAACGCTACTAACCCAGTGTAATCAAATTCATAATTTTCAATTGCAAAACTATTCATCAAAATTATTAATTATAAACACCAAAAGGATTTTATGGGACATGAGGGGTAACCTTTTCATTCAGAGGGTGATGAGTATATGGAACGAGCTGCCGCAGGAGGTAGTTGAGGCAGGGACCATCACAACGTTTAAGATAGTACCTGCTTATCGGTACTATCGGCAGGTACATGGATCGGACAGGTTTCGAGAGATTTGGGCCACACGCAGGCAGGTGGGATGAGTGTAGGTGGGACATGTCGGTCGGTGTAGGCAAGTTGGGCTGAAGGGCCTGTTTCCACACTGTATGACCCCATCACTCAATGACTCTATGACACAAACAAATAATGAATTCAATTACTTAGCACAAAGCCTGTGTACAATATCTACATTCAGATCATACATTCAACATTTGATACTTCACCTAAAAACACAAGTATTACTGATCTTTCTTTTTCCTACTGAAGCGTAACATAACAACTAATTTTACATTATCATCTTCCATCGAACACAAAATGTAAAGCATGTCACTATATTATTGCCCTTTAATTTTTTTTTGTTTAATTCAATTTCTTTGTCATCCACCATATTTGTTTTTTATCATTTTACTTTCCATTCTCTCTGATTAAATGGCACACATTTTTTTATACTGTGCACATGCATTGACTTTGTTCAGTAATTTGCCTCATTGACTGTTTCCCTCTTCAATCCTTCTCCCCCTGTATTGTTCTCATATTTACTTCATATCTCAATGAGTCTGGGGCGGCACGATACAGTTGCTGCATGACAGTGCCAGACACCCGGGTTCGATCCTGACTAAGGGTGCTGGCTGTACAGAGTTTGTATGTTCTCCCTGTGACCGTGTGGGGTTTCTCCAGGTGCTCCGGTTTAGCAAGTGTAGTTTAGTTTGAAGATACAGCGTGGAAACAGACCCACTGTACGAGATAATTCAAGAGTTCTCCCGAGTTTCCCCTGATTCGAACTCGGAGAATTACGGTAATAACCGTTCGTAGGTACTCGGCGACTCTCGGGGACATTTTTCACAGTGCTGAAAAAACCTTCACGAGCTTACCGCGTTTCCCGAGTACCTGCCGTTAGCGTTACGAGCCGCTAAGAGACGTCCCGAGCTCCGACGTACCCGCTACGTACATTCTACATACTTACCACGAGTTTGATTATTTTTTTTTAACTCAGGAGAGCTCTTGGGTAAACTCGTATAGTGGGACAGGCCTTTAACACTATCCTACATACTACGGACAATTTACAATTTTAAGAAGAAAGGATTAATGTGTAAGAAGGAAGTCCGAAGAAGGTTCTCGACCCGAAACGTCACCCATTCCTTACTTCCAGAGATGCTGCCTGTCCCGCTGAGTTACTCCAGCATTTTGCGTCTATCTTCAGAGAAAGGATTAATGTTGGACACAGCTCCTCTAAAGGATCGGATAAATGCACAAGGTACCTGTTCACCACTTCAGGTTTAGTTTAGAGATGTAGCATGGAAACAGGCCCTTCAGCCCACCAAGTCCATGCCAACCATCAATCATCCTTTCACATTAGTTCCATGTCATCCCACTTTCTCATCCACTTCCCACACATTAGGGGCAATTTTACAGAGGCCAATTAACCGGAGCACCTGGCGGTCACGGTGGCGCAGTGATAGAGTTGCTGCCTTACGGTGAATGCAGTGCCGGAGACCCGGATTCGATCCCGACTACGGGCATTGTCTGCACATTCTCCCCGTGGCTCTGCGTGGGTTTTCTCAAAGATCTTCGGTTTCCTCCCACACTCCAAAGACGTACAGGTTTGTAGGTTTATTGGCTTGGTAAATGTAAAAATTGTCCCTAGTGGGTGTAGGATAGTGTTAATGTGCAGGGATCGCTGGTCGGCGCGGACCCGGTGGGCCTTAGGGCCTGTTTCCGCGCTGTATCACTAAACTGAACTAAATTAAACCAAACCGACAAACCCACACATCTTTGGGACATGGGAGAAACCCAGAGCATCCGGAGAAAGCCCAAGCGGTCACAGGGAGATCAAGCAAACTCCACACAGACAGTACCCAAGGTTAGGATCGCACCCAGGTCTCTGGCGCTGTGAGGCAGCAGCTCTACCAGCTGCACCACTATGCCACACTAAATACAATATTGGGCCACACTAACTCCCTTATGCAAAAAAAGGTCTTATCACTCCTTGCAAATAAAAAATGATTGTGATATTTTCGCAGATACAAAGATCAATGTACTCATGTAATCGTGTATTGTCATGCTAACTGAAGGTTTTGCAAAGAAGAGTTCATTCCCTCTGTTAATTTCTTCATTATGTGCTGTGAAGACATGTCACACAGTGTAAAAGCACAATTTAAAGGGTTAAAAACTGAGTATCTTAACAAGTCATATGACAATCAACTGGATTAACAAATTCCACAGCATCAAGGGGTCAGGTCCTGGTCCCTTTATACCACACCGCAGGCAGTATCTTAGGGCAGAGCAGAGGCTAATCAGCTCAGCAGGATGGAAGCCAGTGCTGTGACAAGATTCAGGCTGGAGGAATTCCTCCACCGTGATGCATCCATTAGCACTGCCTCTTGGCACACAAATAAAAATTGAATGCTCAGTGTTTAAGAAGAAGAATATTTCAATGAATTTCTCACCTCATGCACCAGACTCCTGTCCATTCAATTTGGGCTGCAAATCATTTTGTTTGCTCGGTTAATCATAAAACTACCATGTTTCAGAAACTTCTACCAGAATGCTGCCTGGATTAGGGGCATTA